>MU132146.1:701778-768026 GCA_015039395.1 Ceratobasidium sp. AG-I | reverse complement strand
GATCCCGCTCGATACCGTTTAGAGAGCCGCTCCCCCAATGCGCTTACTGACAGAAACCATCGTTATAGACAGTGGTGGAAACCCTGAGCTCAAAAATAAGTCTACTAGATGCGTTCTAGTATTTTGGAATATCTCGATTGCTTTGGCACAAGTTGAAGCGGAGAAACCTGGCGTTGGCAAATGTTCGGAAAGGCGAGCACTCTTCCTTTTGGGGTGGCAGCAGAGATCCAGCGTTTGGTTGTATGTGTCGCCTCTGTACATCTCTGAAAGGCATAGTCTGTTTTGTCGCGGGCTATCCAACCTCCCTAGCTAAGTTTATGTCCCTAACTGGCCTTCGATTCACAGGTAATCGCAATCATCGTCAGCGTGCGGGATGTAAGTCGAGACTCGATTCTGTCGACATTATCACAGTATACCCAGGGCTGCTATCACTTGGATTTTCATCCCTTCTAGGTGCCACGAATCACCTAGGAACGTTAGCTTCTCCGAAGTCCAATCTAGGAGTTAGCCAGGTACAACGTATATGCGCTATTGACATATCGTTTCATGACGACTTCCACATTCTTCCTATCAAGCAATCTGTCGCTAGAAGAAAACACAGGCTCAGCATTTGTCTAAAAACACGTGCATATAGACAGGTTTGTATGTAGTATTGCACAGCAAACCACAGCTATACAATCATAACTCCACACTAAGATATTTTGAACGTCTTAAAGTCTATAAAGCATCTACCATCGGCCCACTCCCTACCCCCGCAGCTCTAACTCCTGCATCTCCCTGTAACCCCTTCCGTCTCCTTAATGAACCGTCCGAGGTAGGTGTCAATGGCGTTTTGGGTGACCTCGGACTAGGCTCGAATGAAAGCATGCTTCCGGGTCGGGAATCATTGTTTGCAGCCCTTAAACCAGCGTCTCGAGGCGAAAAGTCGAACCCGCCAGCGGCCCAAGCAGATCTGAACATCATAATCCCCCCGACTGCGATCCATGCTGCTCCAAAGACTGAAGCTGATAGGAGGACGTTGAGGACTGAGAACAGGTCGGGGTAGCGTGTTGGGGCAGGGAAGATGGCCTCTAGGGTGTGTATTAAGAGGAGGGTTGCGTAGGCGCCCTGTGACATGGCGTTGATGAGGGGCTATGCAGGGAGAAGCAGAGTAGAACTCACCAAACTAAGAACCTTGACGATTGATGGTGGAAGTGCGCTAGGATCGTATCCAATCATGTAGTTCCAGAGCAATGTGAGCACAACGTAGTTTAGTCCTTGCCCGTCTCGTTTCAGTAGCGGCCACATACTTGAACCCGAGGATCAGTACCCCCGCTATCCCCGCTTGCGAAACGAAAACTCACCTGAACACGGCGATATTGTTAACCAAGACGCCCCACTCCCATACACCGCCCAACCCCATCCCGAGTCCTAATCCTGCACCACTAGCACCGCTATCCACCTCCGACTCTGATTCCCTCGCAGCAAGGAGCAACGTAATGGGCATCAACGGCAACAGAATCGACTTTTCGTGAACCTGCACCGAGAACATAAAGAAGCTCATCGCGCAACTGTACAGTGCGAACGGAAGGAGTGATAATGTCGGTCCTCGATGGCGCGCCGGTCCTAACTCCTGGGGCTCCTTGTCACTCTTGTCCTTCCCGGGAATAGTTGAAAGATTTTTCTCTTTCTCCTTGAGACCACCGCCAGCACCAATGAATCCCCAGCCGAACACCATACCCGCTCCGGGTAGAATCCCTAAGAGTGTGACGAGCAATGCAATGCGTTGTAGGCCCAGTTCCCCAATCCATCGTAGTCTTCGCCATTTGATAAGCACGACGTCTGAGGCGCACCAAAAGTTTGCGACCTTGTCTTCGAATAGTCCGCGTGCGAAAGGGAAGACACGAGTGACGACTTGTGTGAAAAGCGTTGGTGTGAGAAAGGGGAGGAATAAAAGGAGGAATGACAGAGATGTCGTAAACGCCAAATAGGCAAAATGTCTTGTTCTGCATACACATGTTAGGTCTCAAGCGGGATGTGACGAAGGAGTTGCACGCACCCATGGTCTTTTCCTAACCAAAAGCATTTTCCAAGAAGATAAGCCCCTACGGCCGGGGCATAATACAGCCCCATTTGTTTGAATCCCAGGCTAGCGACAAAAAAGACAGCGCCAGCGAGGTCATGTCCAAGATGAAACATGTTCAGTGCCCAGAGGGTCAAGCCTAACATCACAGAATTGTATCTGCGAACGTTCATTTCAAGCAGTGCTATGATGAGCAACGAATGGAAAACTCACTGGAAATGCCCATGGTCAATCAATATCAAAGCCGGTTGTGATAATACAGTCAACAAAGCGATGTTCTGCCAAACCATCAGTCAACGTCACAGCCAGATTCCTGGAATTACTCACCTGCGTCCTTCGGGACCGGCCCAGTAGCGCAACACGCGTATAAACATACACAGCAGGAATGTAAACAAGCATTTCAAGTGCCAGCACAGACATTCGCATGAAATGCTTGCTCTCAGGCGACTCGTACCCTCGCGACGCGTTCAGCGCGACCCACGCAGGGTTTATTTTGTGGGCTCTGCAAAAATAATGTAAAATAAAATGAAAAGTCTTGAACAGCACATGTACACCCACATGAATCCGCATATCCAGCTAACATAAGCCGTAAGGGGTGGGTAATCTAGTCCCCAGTATTGCAGATCGTAGCTGTACCACTGGCTAAGTGGCAGATGATACGTGATTTCCATCCAGTGTCTCTGAGCCTCGTAGTCACCATGCATCGGTTTAGTGCCCTCCCCTAGCAGCAGAGCATTAGCATGCACACTCGCCAAGTCCCCGAATAACGCACCAGAGTATCCTCCCAGTCCCACAGCACACCTAGCCAAAACAGCGCCGGCAATAATCACAGGCGCTGTCCACTCCCTCAGCCCATTCTTCGCAAGCCACCGAACAAGTCTCCTCGCAAAGCTCTCATGTGGTTGACCGTGTAGTGTACTAGCCGCAAGCGCGAACGATGTCGTGCGTACGTGCGTGTTAGGATTCAGAGGAGACAGCGGCCGAGTCTGGGATTGAGACTGTAGAAGATGGGTGTTGAGAAGTCGAGGATGGGGCCGAGGTTGTGGTGATAATATCTCATCTATGTCTGTCTCTGACCTATTGCCAGCCAGTAGCCTGAGCACAATTGTAGCACGCGGATAGGAATTCGGGACTCACTCGGCCCGACTACGGACACTGCGGCTGCTTTCAGAACCAATGCTCTGGAGTCTAGGGCGATTCGTAGAACGGGCTGTGCGTCGACGCGAGCCTGTACTGGCGTCGGTACTTGGCCATGGGTCCATTGCGATGAGCGGGGGAAATGTGAGGTGGCCGGTCACGTGATTACCTGGCGCATTAAGTTTGGCTCTGTGGTGGTCTTTTGAGGAGACAAACGGAGAACATGGCATAAAAAGGCATTAAGATGATATTACACAGATAGAGAGTTACAAATTTATTACAAAGGCACAGATATGCTCGTTCAAGTTCAAAGAAGGACGGTAGGCTAGAGAGCAATAACAATACATCCATGAAATTAACCAGTGAAGGCAATTAAACGACCCATGTCTGGCCCGGAGAAACGAGGAGGGCATTTGAACGTACAACTCAGCGGTGGTACTAAAAATTAGATTATTTAATGTTAAACGCGTTCCCGAACCGGATTTCTATGAGCTCACCAGTCGCTTATTGTCGCTCAAAAGCTTAGCGGCATTGTTCTTCGCTAACTGGACCTTAGACGCCACTCCAGTGCAATCTTTCATGGCTTGACCGTTTACTACATGTTCACACAATGCATGAGATCTCTGGTTCCCCCAAGAGCCTTATACTTACTGATCGGGGTCAAATAAAATCGATGACCATCGTCCGCCCTCTGCTCTTGATCCCAGTTAACAATAGTCCCAACCTTTTGTTCCCACTCAACGAGTAGCTGCAGATAGGTCTTGCCGTCCTTGATACGCAGAGTGTAGGTGTCAGGCATTGAAGAAATTTAAGAAAGGCGGAAGATGAGAAAGATGAGAAGTTTGTTGGGATGAGGAGAACTCACATGTGTTCTTTATATCGACCTCCCAGTCTCAACGCGCCCGTTGGAAAGCAGTTGCGCGCATCGCTAAATATGTCAGTATTTTGAAAGTGGGAACAGCAATGCAAGTGACGAGCGCACACACGCCGCATACAATGTACGGGAGTCTGGCGCGCCGGCACCTAAGGTTTACGATACGTAATGTTAGCAGAAATAAAACAAAATCCGCCAATTCCAAGCTAGCGGGATAATATTTCACTCTGATCGAGGTGCGAGGAGGTCGAATTGCGGTAATGCGGTGTGGGCAGCGTGACGGAGCTGAAAAAGACAACCGCAGAGCGTCGGGTCGACGGAGTCCAAAATATTACAAAAATAGTTTAACGCGCCCAGCATTGGCAGAGTTTTTGAGATCGGCAGACGTCAGAGTCGCATGGAACGATGAAAAGGGAAAATTAAAGTAAAATGGCGTCGAGGTAAAGCACAAGTTGGCGGCCAGAGATCACTGCCCGAAGTACGAAGAGTATTGATCGACCAGTCATGCTCCCGTGTGATCTAGTGCTATTCATCAACTCGCACATTATACTTCATTTGTACGCGTAGCATGGAGCATTCACCCACACTGTATTGATCGGCCAGGCAACAAGGTGGAAGAGATGAAGCCCTGCAAGGCCACGTGACCGATCACGTGTGATAGTCGTTTGGTCGTTGGCTTCTTCGAAATACCGATTGATTGCGTCGACGTTGAACGCGTTGTTGCGGCGGTTGAGTCGCCCAAGAACACACCTGCACGCTGGACGCTGCGACGTCGAGCATGGCCCTCACGGCGCGCGCAACAGAACCTCCAATGTGGGACAACCAGATTGTGCCGACACTGCGAAAACGTGAGCGCCCACGACTTACCTCGAACTGCAGCTAATGTGCTTTTCAGGCCTCGAGCAGGAGTCGCTCACGCTATCCAAGCGCATGTCGGTCCAGTCGATTCCACCAGAGGAGACCAGACCCCAGCTGCCCCGCTCCACCTCGGAACAAGACCGCCCGAGCCACATTCCTCGCCCCAGCTTCCAATCCCAGCTCTCAGACACCCCCGATACCACACCCAAGGGCCGCCCCCGCACCTACTCCACCCCCCGCCCCTTTGAGCGTGATATGCCTACCCCTGCCTCTTCTCGCTCTACCTCACCCGCCGTCCAACCCAGCCCTCGCCCCTCTCGCATACCTACCCGTCCGCGCGCCGGGTCCCGTAACGTCATTACCAACGACACCGCCTTTCCTCCCAGTCCAGAACCATCACCTGATCTCTGGCCTGTTGCTGAGGATGCGCCCGTTCGTGCCGAGCTCACGCCCCCAACCCCCGTACACGACGCCCATCCCCGAAGGAAACGCGACACGTTTGTTCCCCCAGCGATCGATCCTAATGACGAAACTCTATTCGACGAGCCCGCGCCATTTCCGACCAACGTTAACGGCAGTCTCACAAATCGCACCTCGCTTGACGAGTACGAACATTGGTACCGCGGCGAGGGGCGCGGTGGTGGGGGACGCAACGGCGGACGCGGTGAGATCAGAGTCGCAACCCGCACTGAAATGCTTGAGATTGCTTCGTTTGGCCATCGTCCAAGTCCACCTCTGGGCAGCAGCTCCCAAAACGGGCACAGCTATGGCTTTTCCAGCGAGTTCGGGCTGCGCACCATAGCATACGACGACTCAACCGTCGGCACTCGCTCTATGTGGCATGGCGAGACCGAGAACGTGCTCGACGAGGCCCCGCTCACAGACCTTGACGACGTCGACATGGACAGTGTATTTCACCCAGGATCGAACGATGCTCATACGATGGAATCTTACGCTCAGATACAAGATCATCTTACCGTCGACTCGCACGCACACCAGGATCTACGGCCTAGTGCACCAGACCCTGAGCCGGATGGGCCTAGCGATCCTGTTACGCCGGCTCAGCAACGGCCTTCTCGTATCGCGAGGGCGACGTCACCGGTCGTGGGGCCGGGTGCCTCGACTGCCTCACTTGTCTCGCGCAACGGCCGCTCCCCTACCCCCTCCAAATCCCGTGTACCCCCTTCGTCGTCAAAAGTACAGACCCCGTCCAAGAAGGGGAATGCATCCAAGTCCCCTGCGCGTCGTGGAACGGCGGCGAGCACGGCGTCCAAGGCTCCCTCGGCCGCAGCGGGCACGTCAACTCAGCTCAGTCCTCCCGCAGCCTCGACGCCCAAATCTCCGCCCCGATCCCCTCGGGTTGCAGCGGTGTCTCCAAGCAGGAACAATACGCCGTCACCACGCGCGCGGGCGGGGTCAACGGGTCCGAAGCGAATAAAGAAGCTGAGCACGGGAAGTGGCGTTCCCCACCCCCTAGCCGACGCTATACCACATATACCACCGTCCCAGACTGCACCGGACGATGGAAATTGGGACGACGTGGTATTGCCAACGGTGGCGAGGAGATTGCAAGGGCCGGATGTCGTCATGCTCGAAAGAAAGCCTGTGGAGGAACAGGAGGAGGAACGGATACCGCCCGCCCCTGGAACTTTTGGCTATCTCGAGAGGCAACGGGAACGAGAAAACGCCAAGGCCCGAGATATACGGCGGGGGAGTGGGATGGAGATGGAGGAATTTGGAGCTTGGGACATACCGGGGAAAAAGGTCGAGGAAAAGGCAGAGGAGAGGAAGAAGGCGCCGAGTCCACCGCCGTTTGCGGCTTACACACCGCACCCCCCACCCGCACCCGAGGTGGCACCACCTCCCGCAGAGCCACGACGGCAGAGTACACGACCTGCTCCTACTGCACAGTCAAATGGCGGGATGGTCATCACAGAGGCGGATCTGCGCCGGGCGTCTGGGAAAGAAAACTCCAAGGACGACGATCATGGCGCGGGGTGCTGCAAGTGTGTGGTCATGTAGACCCTCATCATGTATGCCTCCCTTTTCGCATTCTTCATCTCATATCCTGTTGTTATTTTCTATACCTCGATTATTTCCCTGGCCTATGGTACGCTGTTCTCGTAGTGATACACTTTGTCCCCACTGGCTTCATCTTTCACCCACAATCTTTTGTCGACGCTTTTTGGATTTTGCCCCCCAGTAAACACCTTCCGCTCTTTGTTTCTTCCTCGCTTGTTTCTCGCCTTTGCAGCACTCATATTTCATTACCCTGTATATTACTTCTGGTTGCTTCTCTTGCATATGTAGGAGATACATATGCGAGTTTTGTGTGGTGAGAAGCGCGCGTTTGTTACATGAGGCACGTGATCATTTGTGAGCTCTGGATTTTGTTCTTTGCTGTTGCTGGACATGTCAGGCCTTCGCTCGTTACTCTCTGCGTCATCTTCAGCACGCATATGTCTCCGTCGTGTGGCCTCTAGACCTATTAGCTCTGGCGCCCGCTCCAAGAGCACGAGTACGGATGCTGTTGTTCCACCTACGAACATCATACTTGGCGACACTCACATCCCCCGATGCCAATCTCACTTTGAAAACACACTCGCCGAGGATCTGCTCTACCTTACCTACAACCATGCATCTACAGTATCCCCACCCGCCCCCAACGTCCCCCCACAATGGGACATGACCAACCCGTACGCAAAGAACCGTCCACCACCCGCCCCTCGCGGGAACCGCCCACTGCAGGCAACAGGCCTCCCCACCACACCCGAGAACCTCCCCCGCCTCGAACGAGTCATCCTCCACACCATGATCAAAGACGCTATCACCAGCAAAGCCCAGCTCCTCGGTCCCATCATGGCCTTCCGAGCCATCTCCGGCCAAACCGAAGGCGGAGGCGGGCGCAACCACGACGGCGTTCGCGTCCTCACCTCTCGCCCAGCCTCAGCAGCCTTCCGGCTCCGCGAAGGCGTCCCCGTCTCGCTCAAAGTCGAACTACGCGGTCCGCAAATGTACGAATTCGTCAACACGCTCGTCGAGTTTGTCCTCCCCCGCTTGCGTGAATTCCGAGGGTTCGCGATGCCGGCTGCGAGTTCGAGCTCGTCGAGTCCGAGTGCGATGGGCGGTGTGATTGCGTTTGGGTTGCCGAGAGAGGCGTTTGCGTTGTTCCCGCAGCTGGAGGTTAATTTGGACTCGTATCCGAGGATGTGTGGGATGCACGTGCAGTTTGTGACGAATTTGAAGGGGAAGGACGCACAGGGGCGGGCGAGGGCGTTGGTTTCTGGGTTCCAGATTCCGTTTGTTAGGAAGTAGGCAGGCAGGGATGGTCATGTTGTATGCAGCTTTGTTGGTGGGTCGGTGGGTTAACCGAGGGGGTTAGACGGTTAGAACGGAGCGTGTGCATATAATTTATTATGAAATCCAGTTCAAAAGTATGACTACAGTGCATACAATGAACATCATCCCAGTATTTTTGGTTCAAATTAATTTCTTCCCAAAGTGATCGGTCCACAAGCGCCGGGCTGACATAACCAAAATTTGAGAAATCATTCGCTAGTGTTTACCTTCTCCTCGTCCCCGACTGTATACCCCACCATGCCGGCTTTAATCGACTCGCATGTCAGCGTAAAGCAAGCAAAGCTTGCTGTGGAGGCTCTATTGAAGCATGCTGAGAAGGTCCAGGCGGAGCGAGACGAGACGGAGCTATTAGGTGCAAAGGAGGAGCTTGTCTGGCTAAACGTCGCTGTAAAGCAAGTGCACCCCGAGAAAAAGCTCAAGCCATTTAGCATGTAAGTACAATATACCCGTCTAAACCCAATACACCCCTCACCCTACTTCGTTAACTTGGCAGTCCCCTTGCTCGCCCGATCATCGACCCCCGCACGTCTCCCATCTGCCTAATTACTAAAGACCCTCAACGCGAATACAAAGACCTACTCGAAACCCAAAACGTCAAGTTCGTCTCACGCGTGGTGGGCGTGACAAAGCTCAAGGGAAAGTTCAAGCCCTTTGAGGCTAGGAGACAGCTGCTCAAAGACCATGGTCTGTTCTTGGCGGATGAGAGGGTAGTGCCGTTATTGCCCAAGCTGTTGGGAAAGATGTTCTTTGAGGCTAAGAAGTGAGTTTCTCGTTTACGCTTCGAAATAGGAGGGTGTTGTATTAATGTTTGGTGACATTAGACAGCCTATTCCCGTAAACCTGCAGAAGAAGGATCTCAAGGCCGAGTTGGAGAAGGCCGTGTCGTCGACTTACATGCACCAAAACCAGGGCACATGCACGTATGTCCTATCCCCATTTCGCATCTCCCATATATTCTCTAACATGTAATACATCTATCTTCTCCTCCTCGTTAGGTCTATTAAAATTGCTCCCGTCTCATTTACCCCAGCTCAAGTACTCGAGAACCTAACAACCGCACTCCCGAGTGTTATCAAGCACATCAAAGGAGGATGGGATAACGTCCAAAGTTTGAATATCAAGACCGGCACGAGTGTTTCGCTGCCTATTTGGTCTTGTGATCTCGGGCAGGGTGAGGGTGGAAGATGGGCGGGGATGGTGGGCGCGAGTGAGGAGAGCGAGGATGATGAAGAGAGCAGTGCGGAAGAGGAGGAAGTGGAATCAGTTGCGCCGGTACAGAAGGAAGGGAAGAAACGGGCCGCAGCCAGTGCACCTGCGTCCGCGACGGCGAGCAAGAAAGCAAAGGCTGGTCCGTCCGACTCTGCGAAAACCGTTAAACCCGCGCCAGCTCCTTCTCCTGCGACAACGAAAACGAAACCAGTCAAGGGGAAGCTCGCGGTTGCTGCACCAGCCCCCACACCCGCTCCTATCATCGCGAAAAAGCAGGCAAAGACGATACCCAAGACGCCGCTTGTTGAGGAGTCTGATTCGGATGACGAGCCGGAACCTGCGCCCTTACCCAAGGCCAAGACTAAGGCGGCACCCGAGGCGACAAAGAAGCGGGCAGTAGTGACTTCTACCGTCGAGCAGAAAAAAGCAAAGGTACTGGCTGCCAAGGGGGCCTCGAGAAAGGGGTCGAAAGCTGGGATCGTTGGTGCAAAGAAGATTGCGCGATAAATGTGCGATGGAGTTTGATGTTTGCTGTCTTGTTCGTTTGTTATATATAACCGGATTATCTGTCTATGCAAAAGTGCTCTTTCAGAGCGTCGGTGAATATGTAGACTTATTTGGATACATTATGCGAGTTAACGAAATCTGTTTGGTCTCACTTTGCTAATGAATCTTACGAGGCTCCACCGTGAACAAATGGTTTGTTCTATGGTGTTCCATTTGTATTCTCGAATCAAAGCACAGCTCGCAAGTCAGGCCTAGAAACTGTCCAATCTGGTATTCAGGACACTGGAGCGATTATCCGATGGGCCACATCGGATCGCATCATCGGATGCGGAGCGCGCATATATAAAGCGCTCGAGTCGGGGAGCGTCCTAGTTCACGACCTCAACCAACTCCTAACGAAACCCCATCGCACTCTTTCTTTCAACTATGTCCAAGACGTTCTTCGATGTCACCATCGGCGGCGCGCCCGCTGGTCGTATTGTTTTCAAGCTTTATGACGATGTCGTTCCCAAGACCGCCGAGAACTTCCGTGCTTTGTGCACTGGCGAGAAGGGTGTTGGATCGCAGGGCAAGCCATTGCACTATCAAGGAAGCGGGTTCCACCGTGTTATCCCTCAGTGCGTCATGGCTCAAAGAAATAAGGATCAAGCTAATGACTTTTTGACCTGACTAGGTTCATGCTTCAGGGAGGTAAGTAAACAAACTCGTACTTGATTAGCGTCATAATCTGACCAATATCGCTGTTCTACAGGTGACTTTACGCACGGCAATGGACGCGGTGGCGAGTCCATTTATGGCGCCAAGTTTGCGGACGAGAACTTTACCCGCAAGCATACCAAGCCCGGTCTGCTCTCGATGGCCAACGCTGGCCCAGGCACCAACGGCTCGCAGTTCTTCATCACCACTGTGCCCACCCCCCATCTCGATGGCAAGCACGTCGTGTTCGGTGAAGTCATTGAGGGCCTGAACGTCGGTGAGTTGCCTCTGCTCCTGATTCGACTCCAATCATAACCTAACACCCCTTTTTTACTTTCTTTTCTAGTCAAGGCGATCGAGGCCAACCCCACGGACAGGGGCGACAAGCCGCTCAAGGCTGTCGTCATTGCCAAGTCTGGTCAACTTTAAATATTGTATCAAACCAAATTGAATCCATGAATATTGTTGTGTAATCGATATATTTGCTTGTATCTCATCCTCTAGTTGCTAAGACTCAAGAAAACTTTAACAACTGGACAGTCGACTACAGATTTATCACACGTAGATAGGTCAAATTAATTGAGTTCGAAAGAGCAGGGGGCGTTTGGATGTCCCTGGCAGTTGCATCGGCCAAGTCTTGTTGGTTGCAAGAAGCTGTCTCCACGTTTTGGTGCATTTGGTGGCGCCTGACAAGGGATCTCGGTGGCGGTACCGGCGCTTATGAGGACTATCGTCCACGGAAACGGTCGCGTCCAATAACGAGCCTTCGCGACCCGACGGCCACAACAGATCATCTCTTTCTCCCTTACCCACCATGCAGCAGTCTGTCGAGCCCGTCGCGCCTCCTGAGGCCGAGAAGAAACCCGTCCCCGCCGTTCGCAAGAAACGCAACATTAAGGCCCTCCAGCTCAATGTTGAGCCAGCCAGTGCCCCCGCCCCCGCACCACCCCCTCTTCAGCTTGCTGGAACTCGCACCAAGGCCTCAGCCGCTTCCGGCGCGGCTTCAGGTGCGGCCAAGCCAGCAGGAAAGCGCAAACCACCGAAAATGGACCTCTCCAAGTCAAAGGGCGCAGCTCCAGGAGAGTCCAAGCGAGCCCCGTCGCCAGGGCTTTTAACCGTCGAAGCACCTGGGTCTGCGCCTCCGTCTGCGGGTCGGACGTCCTCGTCGAAACGCACGAGCTATCATACCAAACTGAGCGAGCAGCTTGCGAATCTCGATGTTAACTCGGAGACCAAGTTAGACTTGAAGCTGGAGGACCTTGAAGACCTTAGGGAGCTTGGTGCGGGCAACGGGGGGACTGTCAAGCTCGTCAAGCATCTGCCGACCCAGACAACCATGGCGAAGAAGGTGAGATCTTGCGGCTTCTAGTCTGGGATGGAGCTTACGCATTGCCGTTAGGTCGTGTTCATTGATGCGAAGCCTGCAGTTCGCAAACAAATCCTCAGGGAACTACAAATCATGCACGACTGCCATTCTGAACATATCATCTCATTCTATGGCGCGTTCGTTGCCGACCCGCACATCCACATATGCATGGAGTACATGGACAAAGGGTCACTTGACGGCATCTACAAGAAGCATGGACCTATCGATATCCAGGTGGTTGGCAAGATTGCCATTGCCGTTCTCGAAGGCCTCACCTATCTCTACGATGTTCACCGCATCATCCACCGTGGTGAGTACATCCGTCTAAACGTGGCTCAAGCATTTCTTGATGGTGCTCGAGGTAGACATCAAACCCTCCAATATTCTGTTCAATTCCAAGGGCGAAATCAAGATTTGTGACTTCGGCGTTTCCGGAGAACTCATCAATTCCATTGCCGACACTTTTGTTGGAACCAGCACATACATGAGCGTACGTGCCTACCTCTTTTTCTGGGAATTCTTAGCCTGAGCAAATACTTTGTTAGCCTGAACGGATTCAAGGTGCTCAATACACTGTCAAATCCGATGTGTGGTCGCTAGGCATTTCTCTCATCGAGCTGGCACTCGGTCGTTTCCCTTTTGCCGAATCCTCATCAGACGACTCAGACCTGTCTGACCTGGCCGAGTTGGATGACACGATTTCAGGCTCTAACCCTGTAGATCTATCTACACTTCGCTCGGGCAGAAACAAGAAGCCCAAGAAGGTGAGCTTTAGTAGATCTTTTTCACCTTGATGCGCCTAACCGACGACTTCTAGACATCGAAGAAAGACAAGCGAAAGTCTAAAGGTGTATCACTCCAAGGTGGTGGGATGACCATGTCAATCCTCGAGCTGTTACAACATATTGTGAACGAACCCGCGCCACGACTAACACCAGAGGGGAAATTCCCTACGATGGCCGAAGAGTTTATCGACGCATGCCTGTTGAAGGACCCAGAGGCTCGTCCAACACCAAAAGAGCTACTGGTGAGTGCGCCTCGTTCGCGTGTCAATCCAGCCCCTTTTACTCAGTTTATCTTTTCATAGAATCATGCCTGGATTTCGGAGTCCAGGACCAACTCAATGGACCTGGAGGTCTGGGCGTCAATCATTTGAGTTTGAACTCCCGCTCTTCGCATGGACTTTCGCCCTACTGTATGCTCTCTCTACCCGCACCTGCTTTCGTTTCTTTTTTCTTCTTGATTTGTGGCTCGTTTGAGCCCCCTCCGTACTGTAAGTGCTGGTCCTTTGCTTGTACTGTAGAGTTTCGCACACCATGAAGACAATTGGTTCACAAACGACGTTGGGATTAGGCTAGATCCTCACCCTTTGTGTGCGTGTCAAACGTTGCCACGAGCACCGCCGCCGGCCTCGTGGAAACAGTGATAAGTCCGCGCTTGTTGAATCAGTGTGTATCCAACAATTATAATCACCCCTCAACATCTGCCGGGCTTCCCTCGATGCGTCTTGACCTGGAGCAGTTCGAGGAATTTGATAGACCCTCGAGTGGATTCGCCCGCACGGTCTCGTTTGTCAGATATGCCCCAACCCAGGCCAAGATGGCCAAGCGGGTACGTGCCTTCGTCCCCTTTCCCCCGCAACATCTATTAATCAATAAATCGTGCCTTTCTGATGCCTAGGTGGTGTTCATCGACCAAAAAGCTCGCCTCGTCAACAAGACGGCTCGACAGTTGCGAATCTTGCTGGAGTGCCGATCGAGCCACACAACACTCTGCTACGGCGTGTTTGCTTCGTCTCCACAGGTGCAGATATACACCGAGTACATGGACAAGGGCTCGTTTGCCGCTATCTACAAAAAGCATGGACCAATTGACGTGCGGATTGTGGGCAAGGTCGCGTTGGCAGTTCTCCGAGGGCTCGTGTACCTTTATGACGAACATAAGATCATTCATCATGGTATGTTCCTAGATCTTGAACTAAAGGATGAATAATTTGATTATGTGGATGGGTGTGTGCGTAGATGTCAAGCCGTCAAACGTGTTGTTGAATTCAAAGGGGGAGATCAAGATATCTGATTTTGGTATTTATACCGTGCTTCATGAATATATACCCGCGCCTGCCTTTTTCGACGACATAACCGTATACCAGAGTGTGCGTTAACTCTCGCCCTCTCGTTCCTCCCCTTCCGTTGCTCAAATTTACGTTCTTTAGCCCGAAAGAATTCAGACAGAACCATATACAAACACCGCTGACACTTGGTCGCTCGGCATCAGTCTCATAGAATTAATCCGAGCTCGACATCCCTACGCATCCCTCCATCTCTCCCTCGTCGAACTCCTACATCATATCGTCGACGCGCCTGCTCCTCGGGTCGAGTTTGACGGAAAACGCGTACCATTATGCGAAGATTTCGTACACGCGTGTTTGGTGAAGGATCCAGGAATCAGGCCAACGCCAAAGACGATGTTGGTGAGTTCCTTTGAGGCCGGTTTGGTGCGCATATAGTGTGAATTTAATATGGTATTTTGTGTGGCGTTAGAAACATTCTTGGATTGTTAGGTCTGCGGCGGACGCCGGGACGAATGTCGAGGCGTGGGCTATGAACGTCTAGATTGCTTTTTATTTCGCATATTCTCTTGGAATTATTTCGTATTCGTATCAAGCTTTTTGTATAGTAGTTGGTCATGCCTTGTACTTGTGCGGTGCTCTCGTTCTCTTATCATGTTGCTATCATATGCATTTTCGTTTCGTTTTTTTATAGATTACTGAGGTCTCAATAGTATATACGCATTGTACTTGGTTTGTTCCGTGATAAACTCAATGTTACAAATCCTTTGACTCAAGACGCGCAACCAAACAACCGTACCAAATATCGCCCGCCTTCATATCCATAAATGGCAATTGTACACACGATGGTTTTCGTATCTAAGACAAGCCCGTTTCACGCCCGTTCTCTCCTGGCTATTGTACATTCCCTTTGTTCAACTTTACGATACAGTATGCCTGGCGCGTACGCTTTGTCTGAAATAAACGAAACACCGCAAGCTGAGCATCTATACACGGTGTCACCTGTTGGCTTGGCAAAACCGGATCTTTTTGTTCGATACGTAGAACCTGTGCTCGGCCGATTCATTTTATATAAACGAATTCAACAACGCGAGGAACGACATCCTGAATTGACCGGCGTCAATCAGTGGCCTCCTCTAAATAAGTACGTCCATTCACTCGACTTGACGCCACAAGAGTCGATGGTGGAGACCGAGCAATTTTTTCTGAATTCCGGTAGAGGACAAGCGAATTGTGATTTTATACCAAAACACAACGACTGGATAGCGAATATCCAGCTACGCTTATGATGTCATACTGCAGTGTCGGGCACAGCCTGCAGGTCCTAGACCGCCCTTTGCTCGGCGTACCCCAGCATGCGGGCCCTGATGCTGTCCTAATTGGGCATGCCCGCAGCGCCCGTGATAGCGCCGGCGATGAATAAAAGACAGGCTGCATCAACGCAGCCGACCACCTCTCCCCACTTCTCAGCTACCAAACACCCACCCGCCTCCCCTAAGCTATTTCTCACAATGGGTTCCTCCGGCTCCACGATGCAGTTCTCTCCTCTTGTGCCACAGAATCCTCCGCTCGGCGTGTTGCCTGCTTATGCTCAGAATACGGAGGTTACGCTCAAGTTGCGCGAGAAGAGAATATCCCTCTCTGGGGACTCGTTTGCGATTACAGACGTTTCAGGTCGACCGTATTTTAAGATGGAAGGGAATGCTTTCCATATACGAGACAAGAAGAGTAAGCTTGAACGTGCATTGTGCCTTTGGCTCTTAATTACTGACAAATGCATGTGTAGCGTTGATGCAAGCAGACGGGCGTCCAATCTTCAACATCCAGAACAAGCTGCTCTCCATTCACTCTCAATATCTCGTATACAACGCCACCCAATCCACCGAGTCCGAACCGTTGTTCGTAGTCAAATCACACTTCTCATTGACCGGCGCAAAGCTGTGAGTTTTTCACGCATTCCAGGCTTCTTCCATCATGTTCTGACCGAGATATACAACGCGCAGGGACGTCTCCTTCACCAACGCCTCAGATAATAGGCCTGTAGTGTTCGAGCTAAAGGGCTCGTTCTTTGACCGGAGCGCAGAAATTACCATGGGTGGTCAACCGGTTGCACGAATTTCTAGGCAGTTCATGAACTCAGGTTAGTTTGTTGATGCCCCTACTAGTGCGGCTCTGTACTGATGAAGCTACTGTGTAATAGGGCAGCTGTTATTTGACCAACAGACGTATTTCTTGACTGTCGCACCGGGTGGTAAGCTAAATTCTCGCCGTATCGAAGTTCTGAAACTAACTGAATCGTTACAGTCGATGTTGCCATGATGGTCGCCTTGTGTGTATGCATGGATGAGAAGGCAAACGAGAAGTAAAAGATCCGTGGTTTTAGTGTCAATTTTCATGCAGTGCGGTCTGTAAACGTGTATTCTCGTTGTATATTATGTGCTGTGTCATGTTACCCCAATCAAAGTACCCGACTCTGTATACGAGACGAAATGTTATCTATAATCAAAACCTGCTCAGCGGGTTACTCGACTCGCAGAGCTCTGAAAGAAAGTAGTCCCAAAAGCCAAAGACGCAAGGAAAGATACGTGCCTGACTATCTTTAATTGTTACGGGCACTTTTCTTAGTGCTTTCCCTCAAGGGCCACTTTCAACCTTGCCTGAGTGATCAGGGTGTATCTGAGCTGTATGTATGCGCATATAGCAGGCATGTGGCTACACCTAATCAAAATCATGAATTTCGTAGATTGTTGAAGTCTCAATATCGTGGACTTAATTGACCCATTTTGCGATGGTACTGACCTAGGAGGCGCTTCGACTCTAGGTTTGAACCAAACAGATGTACCAAATATAGCCCGCACCTATGCCCGCAAATGGCAATTACACTCGCGAGACTTGCTGTACGTGGACAAAACCAACAGGTCTCTCCGCTAATATTCTTTTATTTTATAGGAGTACAGCTGCAGAATAGGAAACTGTGCACGTCCCACAAGTGACGTCACCTTGTGGTGTTGGACACAGCCTGCAGGTCTTGGCCCGTTGGTTCCTCGGCATGTGGAAGCCTGATATGAACCTTAATTTAGCAAGCTTGCCGTGACCTGTGGCGAATAAAAGACAAGTAGCATTGAACTTCGACTCACTTGATCCCCCTCTCTAGACACACCTATCAACTACCAATTACTCACGCTCTAGTAGACTGTTCCTCGCAATGGGTTCCTCTGGCTCTTCTGTTGAATTCTCTCCTCTTGTCCCACAGAACCCTCCACTCGGTGTGATGCCTACGTACGCTCGAAACAAAGAGCTGACGCTTAAGCTGCGTGAAAAGAAGTGGTCGCTTTCTGGGGACTCGTTTGAGATCACGGACCTCCAGGGCCAGCCTCACTTCAAGATGGAGGGTAATGCTTGGAACATACGAAGCAAGAAAAGTAAGCTTGTACCTGACTACTTTCTGGTCGTCAATTAATGGGAACCGGTGCAGCATTGATGCAAGCGGACGGACGTCCTATCTTCAACATTCAGCAAAAGCTGCTAACGTTACATTTCCGGTACCTTGTGTACAACGCCGATGAATCCACTGAGTCCGAACCACTGTTCGAAGTGAAATCCCATTTCTCAATAAAGGGCGCAAAACTGTGAGTCCTGCCTGTAGTATAGACTTTTTTCATTACCTGACCGAGATATATGACACACAGGGCTGTCTCTTTCACCAATACTTCAGATAATAGACCGGTGACGTTAGAGCTCAAAGGCGACTTTTTCGACCGGAACGCGGAGATCACAGCGAATGGACAAGCAGTCGCCCGAATCTCTAGGCAGACTATAAACGCTGGTCAGATGTCGTTTGTCCTTGCCGACTTGACCCAGTACTGGCTGTTGCTATTGCGTAATAGGGGAGCTACTGTTTAATCAGCAGACGTATTTCTTGACTGTTGCGCCTGGGGGTGAGCTAACACTTTTACCATGCGTGAAGGCCTTAAACCAACTGAGCTACTACAGTTGACGCTGCAACGATAGTTGCTCTGTGCGTATGCATGGATGAGACGAGAACCGAACCAGGGACATGAAGTTTGCCGTTGATTATGAACTAGCATGACTCGCAGGAGCATGAGCACGCTGTATATGAGGTAGCCTATTAGTATTCCCTCAATCAAAGTATTAATTATGTGCGTAAGCTAAAATATTATCTAAATTCAGCCCCTTTTCTGAAAGAGTCGCTCGACTTCTTTTGCTGAATAACTTGTAATGATTGGAATTATAGTAGAAACCAACCCGGTAGGTAGAGGAAAACATCTTTCTATGCTTGCGTTTTCGATCCTCTGAAGTCAGATTCCCCGCTGGATGCACAAGTACATCATCTCTACGAGACCGCTTTCAGTATTTACATTTGTTAGGCTAGATTGTCCCTGAGTTGGGTATATGCGTACTCAGCAGGTCTGTAGCTCTAGGCCGCCTATTTCCGGCAATACACATGCGTCTTGGTTTTACTTGTATCAATATTATTGTGGAAATACATCACATTTGTTGCGAAATTGACGTATGGTGGGAATAAATATTAAAGGCCCAAGGAACGTACACAAAAAGTCCAATCATCCAGACAGATCACCCCAAAGAAAACAGTAGACGTCTACTACGTGCCCAATCATGAATATGCTGCGAAACTACTTCTTGGCGCCGTTCCAGATCATTTCGTTTCTATAAATACTAGATAAGTCATAAGTGCGGCCAGGTGGTGATTTGTACTTGCCGGGTGTCCTTTGGAATGCCTTTGAGAATACCATCTGGTGCGAGCTTCTTGACGCGGGCGAGCATGTTGGCTGGAGTGCGTCGGCCTTCAACCGCAAGTAGATATGCAATGAGTCCCGCAACATGGGGGGTCGCCATTGAGGTTCCAGTGATTCGGTTGATAGCAGTCGTTGAACCGATCCAAGCAGACGTAATCTCATCGCCAGGAGCAAAGATATCAACAACCTTGCCAAAGTTCGAGCCCTGAGACGGGTTCCACACCCATCGTTCGTCCGTAATGCTGGTTGCGCCAACTGTAATTACGTTAGGAGCTCGCGCGGGACTGTGGTTCTCCGCGTCCTCGTTGCTGTTCCCGGCCGCAACTATGACATGCACACCGGCAGCGACAGCTCGCGTGACCGCCTGGTCGCTCGCCTCGTTTACTCCCCCACCGAGTGACATGTTGATTACTGTCGGTCGCTTAGTCTTCTTTGCTTGAGCGACAACCCAATCAACTCCGGCAATTATATCGCTCGAATACCCTGGGCCCTCGTCTGACAGGACTTTGACGGCGTAGACACTGGCAGCTTTGGCGACTCCGAATCGTTTACCGGCGATGGTACCCGCAACGTGCGTCCCGTGACCATTGCCATCCTGGTCTTTGTACCCTCCGAACGTCTTCCCCCATTTTGCACGGCCGCCAAAGTCAACGTGCTTGATGTTGATTCCGGTGTCGATCACGTATACGTCGACTCCGGCGGGAGACGGCCTTCGATCAAAATGGTAGTTGAGCTTTTCAAAGCTGGATCCCGCAGGAAGCTTCTTTTTCGAAGCGATTCGCGCCAGGCCCCAGGGAGCGTCTTTCCTGTAAGCATGTTAGCCTCTTTATTCTCGAGAGCTGAAGATGAAACATACTGGGTGAGAGTAGTGCTGGGATATACGAGCGTGTCGGGGACGATGGACTTGACATCTGGAGACTTTGTCAAATCGTCTAAGGCTTCTGGCGTCAATTCTGCTGAATAGGCGTTCAAGACTGAAAATTGTTTCAGGTATTAGAAACTGGTGCAGTTAGTCATGCAGGTACTTACTATCGTATTCGTGGGTCAAATGGGACTTGGAGCTCTTGCCTTTCATTGCGCTCACATAAGAAGCCTTGCTAACTGTATCGTGAAGAATAACCTGAAGACAAGAATATACTTAAGACCGGGTGATAAACCACTCATAAACGTATGGACACTTACGATGTAGGAGTTAGGCTTGACATCGCCGCTAACTGAAGTCACAGAAACGGCGCCAGCTAGCCTTGCAGTACAGGTGACGAAGGCAAGCACGCAATAAAGAAAACGACCTGATTGAGGCATGTCGAGTGGAGGAGGTGAGGAAGGGTGGGTTGAGGACGAGAGACTGTCGAGAAAGCGCCTTTTACCTCATTTCCAGTTTTCCGCTGTGTTCCTTAGTGCACAGGAACGCTTGAGTCTGGGCTGTACAACTTCATTGGCCAGCAATGGTGCGTCCGAAGAAGCCGCCCGTCATGTGACTGCCAAGGATGTGGCAATGCTACATTGGGCCAAGCGGCTGTGCAGGTGCCTGGGACTGAGAACAAAGCTCCGAAGCCAACTTCGACTTGTTTGGCAAACAACTATAGCTTTTGTGTAATTGATACATTACAGGGAGCCACCGACTATAACATGATAATAACATGGTTATGTGAGGAACTTGGGGTCGATCCAGCTGGTCGTGTTGAGGACCGTCTCGATGGTGACTGGGGCACTGAGTTGGTGCGAAAAGCTCGCTCGCTGGTCGTTCCAGGCCCCCGGTCTAGTATAAATGCGTTAGTCGGTTCCGAACCATGGGGCAATAATATGTATCTTACCCAGTGTTTCCGTATTCAGCAAAATCAGTCATGTTCGTGCGGTTGTCGGTGGTGGACCAAATGCTCCACCCAGCAGGATACCTGAAAACGGATAACGTTAGCTGGGACGGTTACGAGAGTTTGAAAGGGTGCGCATACACATTGGCGCCAAGCTCGCTCTTTTGGAAAACAACACGAGCATAGTTTCTTCGGGCATAGGTGTCAGTTCACAATGCCACAGAACTTGGCGGGCAGGCGCTACTCACCTCCACGGCCGTCCGAGATAGACGGATCCAGTGCCGTTGCTATACACCTTGGTACGGTCGATCACGTACCAATTTGCATCATCTGTGAGGCGACCGGAGGCGGTGATGTATCCAGTACCGATCTAGATTAGTTTAGAACGTAAATATCTCGTTTGTCAAAAAAAAGCGCCCGGAAAAACACGAACAGTTTCAATTTCAGAGCGAGTGATCCAGATGGACGCTCGTTGCCCGAATATCTAATATCACGATATGCCTGAGCTTTGATTAGCCTTTTTAGGCGCAGAGGAACTTACGAAGTCGACCGCGCCGTTGATGTAACTTCTACCATAGAATTGAGTCCCCTTGAGACGTATTCAGTGCAGATTATTTTATGGGAAGCTATACCTGACTTACCACATTGGCAAGGAGGGTATCCTGGTAACCCTTCAGAGCGACAGCATATGCACCGAAATATCCAGCTTGTACGCTCAAGGCGATCGCTTGAGATTGATCTACAGGCTGAAATGACCAACGTCAAGGCTGAACCAGGCTGACCAGTGTTTAGCGTGCGAAGTTCTCACCTTGCCATACGTGTTGGAGATATTCACTGGGAAATTTTCGTGAGTTGGAAACCACGTCTACACGCTCAGCCTGCCAGAACTCACAATTGTATAGCTTGACACCCGTGGAAATAGTACCAATTCTCACTGTCCCCGAAAGGTCGTTGGAACCAGCCTTGGTAGCCGGCAAGTTGTTTGTGATGTGAACAGTGTTGCTGCTGAAACGGGTCGTCTGGCGAGACTCGCCGATGATCGTGACATTCGGACGGTTGATGTAAACTTGTTCATTATACGTTCCGGCATAGACAAAGTACACATTACTGGATCGAATAGTTGCATTTAGATCCAGTCACTTTGATAAAGCATAAGTACTCGCACCTTGAGGTGTCTTGCAGCGCGATGGAGATGTTCGGATAGGTGCCTTTTGTGCCTCCTACTGTGATCGCCCCAGCAGGTGGATAGCTCCCAGCCAAAGCAACGAGAGCTGATCCCAACAATCCGAGCGAGACAGAAAGAGTGCGCAGTCCAAACGTCATCGTGAGACCACAGAAGGGAGTAGTCGTGAGGTTCGTGGGTAAAACTCGGGCTGGTTTTTATACCGGTTCTGTGTCAGGCACAACCAAGGCGCAATTTATGCGCCTCATAACTATGGCCCGGGCGGGATTGTGCGCAGCTTGCATGAGGCTAGAACTAATAAACAGCTAAGGTCAGGTGGGTGACTAGAGTGTGGGTGCATAAGGATGCATGTCACTAAATACTGAGATTGAGAAGCATTGACAGTAGCTTCCTTCAGGAGGCGCGGGGAAGGCGGTCCGGGAGGGCCGGGGAGCCGTGGGGTAGGAAGGTGGAGAACTGGGGAAGCGGCGTCTGCGTCGGTGGTCGATCAACGTACGGTCGCTACCGTTGACGTTCGAAGAGTATGAACATCGAAGGCATCGAAAACAGGAGATGTGGTAGTCCTGCTACCACAGCTTACCAAAAATCTTGTTGTCGGGGGACACTAGCTCGAAGTCAATTAAACATAGAACGATATTTATGGAGCGGTTTGATAAAGAACAGAAGTATGCATATTCACGGAGGTGCAGCCTGTAGCCACTGTAGCCACCTAAGGCAGGTATTATACAGTACCACTAGGGGCTATGTGAGTTGAGAGGAACGAATGATGACGTTGTGATGGTCCACCATACCATTGTGACGATTTTAGATGCATACCTGTCATATAAGTGACAGGTTTAGGGTATGCCGTGCTCAACTGAGCCTCTAGGCGACCTTGTAATGATCGTGGCATACATTCTGCGCTATCGGTCTTTCGGGTTTACTATAATGCACAGATGCCACGCCTCGACTCCGCTTCTCTCGCAAGACATCGACCCTCATAAGCCTGGCGACACGAGCACCAGCTAGTCGATGCGAAGGTCTTCTCCGATTGAGACTCGACTCTGCGTTGTTCAGGTGATCCTTATCCGGCGATTAAGCGCTGATTACTCTAGCATGACATGCCAGCTTGGAAGCCCCGAACAGGGCCGAAATATAGTCATCAAGCCTGCTGGAGCTGCTCGTGCCAGAGAATCCAGCATTCTTATTAACAGCATAGTCGAGGGCTTCACAGGTCATCCATCACCAACCACGACTTTGCCGTATAAAAGTCCCCAGCTTCATTCGGCTATTGGACATTCCACACGCTTCACGCCTCTTCACTTCTCCCATATTCGTCACACCGGTTGCTCTCAGCTGTCCATCATGCCGAGTACTCAGTCAAACTACATGTCCCCCGTCGACCCGCTAAGCTTGAGCCGTATTCGGTCGAACCTAATTCGGCTAGAGGATACTATTATTTTCTGTGAGTACACGTCTCGCAGTTGTGTTTTTAGTGCTGAGTCTTTTGCCAGCTCTCATCGAGCGAGCCCAGTTTGCGCTCAACCCCAGAATTTACCAACGAGACTGCTTTGATGAGCTGAAAGCAATGGATTGGAGTGGTAGCTGGCTGGAATGGTTCTTGAAAGAGACAGAGACTTTCCATGGTGAGCGTGCTGCGCTGTCCTTTCATCTCTGTTGACTCATTGCTTTTTGTAACGTAACGCCGCGTCCAGCCAAAGCCAGAAGATACACTAGGTATTTGCCGATTACTGATATATTATGATGCTGGAACTAACATCTAATTGCTAGCCCCGATGAATACCCCTTCACTCAAGACCTGCCCAACCCTGTTCTACCTCCTTTAACCTACCCGCAAATACTCCATCCCAACAAAATCAACGTCAACAACTCTATCATGGCGTTCTACACTCTTGCTATCGTTCCCAAGATTACCCGACGCGCGACTCAAGAGCTCGCTGTGCTCAAGAGGAGTGCGGGCATACTCGGCGAAGATGAATACGAGGACGACGGCAACTACGGTAGCGCTGCCACGATTGATGTGGAAGTGCTACAAGCGATCAGCAAACGTGTACACTATGGTGAGGATGCTTGCTGCCAACTGTCTCCAACCTATTTCATGTTACTAATTGAGCTATGATTGCTAGGCAAATTTGTGTCGGAGAGCAAATTCCGCTCCCATCCGTCGGATTTCATCCCACATATTCTCAATCCAAACCCGTCTGCGCTGCTCAAGCTCATCACCAAACCTGAAGTCGAGGCGACCCTGCTCGAGCGTGTGCGAAGGAAAGCTAGCATCTACGGCCAGGAGTTGACCCCAGGTGGGGAGCCAGTGACGAGCACCATGGGCCCTGGAAAATGGAAGATTGACGTCGAATGCGTGCGGGAGTTGTACGAGAGTTGGATTATTCCTTTGACGAAAGAGGTAGAAGTACGTATTTCTGATCTGACGCTTGCCAAAACGCCAGCTAACATGTTCACGTAGGTCGAGTACTTGCTACACCGACTTGATGGGCTCTCACAAAACGAAATAGATGAGCTAATGAAATCGGGTTGATATTTTTCTCCATCTTGCTACTTCGTTTGCCGGCTGTGGTAACGTTTGTTACTTGTAAATTAGTCTTATCCTACACTTCGTATTGCCGTCAAAAGCTTGCGCTAAAATGATAAAGCCATATAAACAGTGCACGAGAAACTCCCATGAGTTGATTTCCTCGAACGGCTATCTCGCTAAAGGACGCCGAAAGTGCCGCTCTGCTATATCAAGCAATGTCAAGAGAAGACGGTGTTAGACAGTTGTGAGATCAAGCTCCCCAAATACATATCCCGCTCTACACGGTCCCGGCATATAAGCAGACGAGAAGGTGACCGAAGCGATCGGAGAAAGAGTTTGTATTACTTGAGCCTGGGTGTGTAGCTGAAGGTCTCGACAATGGCCTCGATCTCAAAGGCCCATTAGGCATCTGGTTCACACGCATTCACCAACAAAGCCTTCGAAGCTCGCCTAGGTTATTCTATTCGACGCACTTAGTAAAGGAGAATATTACTCGCGCATTTTAGGCTTCCGATAGGGCGGTTTACGGCAAAATCTAGGCATGGAAGCTAGGTATATGCATTCGGTTAGTCCTTGACGGTAAGCAGAAGCTATTATGGAACGGTCTTTTAGCGGGAAGGGCCAGGCCAAGCTGGCTCTGTTGAATTGCTCAGCATTGAATGCATGCTGGTACTATCGCGTGGCTATTTTGCTCCCGAGCTCGAGATCTTGGTATATGCGTATCGTGTGCAAACTTAGAACGTGGGGACTGGTCATGGGGCTCTGGTAGGCGACACCGCGGCGCATCATACCTACCGAACATACTGGAAGTTTCTCTCAAATGGCGTAACAAAATAAGCGAGACTGATAGAAAAAGCTCGAAGGTGATTGATGCAACCATACCAGACAGGTGTCCAACAGGTGTCTTCGATTGTCGAGGTGTGATTTCAGCCTTGGCCGAAGCACCCGTCGGGTTTATGGGAAAACGAGATAAATGATACTTATTAGAGAGCTAGGAACCACATAGTGAGTATTTTATACGCAGGGATTGCACATGTATTAGCCCAAGTGCTAGTATCAACTGCTTTCTAAATTGGGGGCTGTTTGTGAGGAGGCAACTGTGGCTGTGTATCTAGCGTTTGCTGTAACATCCAGAGTCACGTGCATTCTCCGCTCTGCTCCTGCCACCATCTAAATCCACGCTTGTCTCGAAATCTATGATTATACCTATCATCTGACTTGAATAATACGAAAGCATGAGTCGAAGTATTCTTCCTGATCCCAATATACCCGCTCCCCAGCAATATCGCAAGCTTGAATGTATCGGGAGAGGAGCTTATGGATCTGTTCATAAAGGCGTATTCATTCCAACTGGAGAAGTCGTTGCACTCAAGATCATCAACCTCGATGGACAAGATGATGATGTTGAGGCAATTCAGAAGGAAGTGGCTCTCTTGAGCTCGTTACGGGGGACCGACAATACCAACATCACGAGGTACCATGGCTGCTGGTTGGAAGGGCCTCATGTTTGGATTGTTATGGATCTTGCTGAAGGAGGAAGTGTAAGAACATTGGTGAGTTATGACACCGAGTTACTCGAAGAAATGCTAAATACTCAAAAATGTAAGGCCAAAGCAGCCCTCAATAATGCAATTGAAGAAAGGTTTACTGCTGTCATAATGCGCGAGGTGCTGCTAGCTCTAGGCTTCCTGCACCGAAACAATGTTATTCACCGAGACCTCAAAGGTAAGCAGGCTCCAATTTCTCTTTTCGGATACCGGCTGACCGCTCCTTGGTTAGCCGCGAATGTCTTGATATCCTCTAACGGTCGGGTAATGCTGTGTGATTTTGGTGTCTCTGCTCTCTTGGCGACCCCTCATTCTAAGCGCTCGACCTTTGTCGGTACTCCTCAATGGATGGCACCGGAGGTTATTCTTGGTCAGGCGTATGATACCAAGGCTGACATATGGGGACTTGGGATTACCTTGTATGAGATGGCGACTGGTGCGCCACCTCATGCGGACCAGGACCACATGCGGGCTTTGATGCTTATCCCCAAGCTGAAGCCGCCCAAACTACCCGATGCGACCGACGCAAGTAAGGAGATGAGGGAGTTTTTGGCCCTGTGTCTGCGAGAAATACCTGGGGATGTAAGCAAGTCCTTTTCTGCTCCCTAGAGGTTATTTAACTTATTCTCCATCACTTAGCGTTTGCCGGTCGAGGAACTGGCCAAAAGCAAGTGGATAAAGTCTGCCAAAGCACCCGTCTCGATATTGAAGGACCTTCTAACCCGGTATGAGTCGTGGACGAGCAAAGGTGGCGTTCGGGCAAGTCTCGCTAGCCCGTTCGGCGCGCTTGATCCAGACGATGAGCCGTGAGTATGTATTTTGGCCATTGCTACAGTTTGATTGATTCGCCCTCCAGTGAAGATTTCTCCCAACCGCAGTCATGGCAGTTTGAAACTCTCCGCCCTTCAAGCACCACGGATGGAATCCCCTCCTCTAGCACTATGGACTTCACACCGCTCGCTGAAAGTACGCACGTTGGAGATGCTTCACTTGTCTCAAATCCTCCTCGTTCGCTTCGTGCGCTCTTTGAGGATGCTTCGAACCCCGGCTCTGACCCATTCCGTGTCAACGTTGCACGCCCTGGTCCCGGCATGACTTCTCTACTAAGCAACGGGGCTACCGGTTCGATTTCGAGCCTGAATAATAACGCCAATTCGACCATATCATTAGAACCTAATATCAGCCTGAGTTTAACTCCATCTGATGTCGACCAACATGTCCTCCCTGTCCCATTCGATTCAGCGTACGACATGCTTACCGCTCGCCGCGACTCGACAGACATTCTGACCGCGCGGCAAGCAAACTACGTTTTCCCTCGCTCTGGAATCGCTGCCGATACGGGAGGAGATACATTCCGGCCACCAACGAAGGATTCAGCGCTGAGCGGCAGTGAATCGGAGAGCAGTCTAGTGGGAGGGAGGCCGGGGGCTGACAAACTTCACAAGCCGTCTTTCTCTGGTTCCATGGGACTGCCACGTTCCCCTCGACCGCCTCCACCTGCACCAGAATCGGACATTGGGTCGGTATCAGACAAGACTTCCACTTTGGGGCTTGGGCTTAGTAGTCCAGGTTCCGACTCAGGGCTAACATCTCCGCCACGAATACCATCATATCGCGAAGTGCGCGACAGTAAGGGCTTGGCCAACATTTCGATCCCACCGACACTAGGATCAGGTGTTGGCGTTGTTCAACTCGCGGAATCTCCTGGGACGGGTGACCCGGAGCGTGCGAGGGGTAGTGCAAGGGAGGGCTCAGACAGGGAGAAGGGCAGAAACAAAGATGTCGAAAGCGCACACGGGCAAGGCTCTGGATCTGGCTCGAGCCCACCTGGTGTTGCTGGATTGAACGGTTCGAACAACAGACCCGGACGAGAGCGCCCTCCACGGGTGAAGCGCAACGCGACTGTCGGATCACCTACCGACTTTCGGTTTGGGGCTGCCCCGCCAGATGGTGGACTGGGGTTGGTTCCTCCTTCGGCAGGCGGTAGTCATGGCATGAGTCGGTCGCTAGATTCCCGCAGCGCAGGAGGTGTAGCCGGGTTCGTATCTGGGTTTGCGGCGGCTGGAAATAATTTGAGAGGAAACGGAAGTCTGGGGGGTAATTCAGCTGCACTGAATGTGGGAGGTGGCGGACTAGCGCCCAGGCCACCACTGCTCGGACGGCAAGCTTCAGCGATGGCAGTGCTGGAGGGAGGTGGCAAGGTTGCTGGTGCACTTGCTGTGCCCGGGCGAAACGGACATGGGTCAAGTGGGGGCAGCGGGGGCAGTGGAGGCATAGTACTGAAGGATCTTCTGAAAGTATGTCGTCTGAAATGCGGTTTTAAATCGTATATTAACCTTCTTTCGTGACCCATTAGCTCTCTCCTGTGCCAGCTGGCTCGCTTGGCCCTGGCGCAAACGCGGACATGCTTCCACCATCCCCGGGCGTGTCTGTATCTCTATCCCCCGTCAGCAGAGTCTTCAACCCTTCCCCTAGTGCACTCCAGACCAGCACCACACCCATGGACCGGAGTGCGGGTTCTGGAAACATTAGCCCTAATAATGGGCTACGAGGGTATCCTTCGTCGGGCGGGCACTCTCAATCCAACTCTTACTCTCATGCGCACACCTCGCACATAAACGGCTACCTCCATTCCGATGGCCCAGACCTTCCTGCCCTTGATCTTGGTGCACTTGTCTCGGCGGAAGATGTTCACGCCGAGTTGGCACGTACTGTTGATGGACTTATGGCCTGGTTAGGAGTAGTGGATGCAGGCCTAGGTGAGATCATGGGGGCCGGTGATGCAGAAGAATCTGAGACGGGAGGCGATGATAGGAGTGAGAGTGGAGCAGGGTTTGACTTGGACGATGACAGTGAGGTTGGTGTGGTTGTCTGATGGTCTATCTAACGGTGCACAAGGACTTATAGTAGGATGTGTTATTTGAGCTTGTGGGTTTGATGTTTGCATTGTCAGTATCTACAAAGTGTGTATAAGCATCTGAGCCATGTATTTGTTTCCACATAGCATAAGGAGCTCTGTTGTTCTTTCTGTTTCTCTCAGTAGCTGTGCTCTAGATAATCTCTTTAAGTACAACAAATTGATGTTCACATAAACAGCAAACGACAATGCTTCTATCACCCTTTGATGCAATGGCTCCCACTCCAAGAAGCGATCCTGTCGACTGAGACGCTACTGACAGTATGCTTTGTTGAGCCCACTGAGACTTGACTTGTTCTCCAGCTCGGTAAATGTAAACATTACCGGTGCCGTGAGTCGATCCGCTCTCAAACGCAAGCACTACGCGGTTGTTATAATGCATTACGAAGCGAGTGTCGCGCTTAGATGCAAGGACGAATGAGAGGGCCGAGAATGTCGAGACATGCGTCCAAGGTGAGGATTCGGGTGTGGTCCGCTGAGCCTCGAATAAGAGCCCGTCAATATCTCTACGAACAACGAGCGAGGGTGCTCGATCTTCGGGATGAGCGATTGGTAGCGGCGTAGACAAGACGGATGCTTCACGCTGGTCGATCGTTAGATGCCCTGAGAGCGCATGTACCCTCGCCACGGCGACCCGCTGGCCAACTTGCCCTGGCGCATCCAGCTCTTCGTCTGCATCAGGGTTCGCCAAGCTTGGCATCGCACCGCGTCCCTCTGCACTACTCAACTCTGCCGTGTACTTTTCAAGCGACTCCCTGATAGATGCAAGCTCCGACGGGTCGAGCGTCTCGGGAACTTCAGGCTCCCCGGTCGAAGGTGCAAATATATGCGACCACCGTGTCCCAGCGTGCTTCTTTTCGAGGTGCAGAGTGAGCAGTCCGACGTTGCCCTGTCTTTCGTCTGGTGCACGTTCCCAGGTCCAGAGACTCGCCCCGTGATCAACGTCGCCCCACCAAGCGCATTGGGCGTATTTGGGGAGCGGGATAGCACTAGGTGCAGAAGTGAGGATGGAAAGAGTAAGATGAAGCCTGGCGATCGTGATACGAATGGCGGACGTGGTCGTTGACGAAGGAAGTGGGAACATGATGGTTACTGAGTCGTCTGTCTGGGTCCATGAATATGGGTGTATCGGGGGAGCGCCAGGATCGGGAGTAGAATCGAGGTTCTCGTTTGCGCGCGGTATTGGGGCAATTTCGTCAGGCTTGGGAGCTGGAGATGCTACTTCGGGCGCCTGAGAAGTCGCAAACACAGATGCAGAGGAGACAATGTACGAGTTTGTGGCAGAGTCGAACTGGACATCTGCAGGGAGAGCGGGCCCTGTAACAGTCCACAGTTCCACTAGCGTATTCGTTTCTGGGTCCAGGTTGAGAGCAACAAGATTATAAGCTGGTGCAGATTTCGCGTTCGAGTCCGAGGCAGAATTATCTGCTTTTGCTCTTCTCGTAACAAGCGCAGCAATGCGCCCCTCAGTCTCGCGGACATGTAACAATCGACACGGAACGAGCGACCCAGCATCGTCCACTAGCTCGAAGTTAGACTGGGAATCTGCCGGTGCACTTGAAGTACTCGTCTGAATAAATGTGTAGAACCGTCCGTGCCCGTCTGAGACTAGCCAACGATCAAGAGTCAGAGGGAGAACGACGGGGTATTCTCTAAACTCCGAAGCCGACTGCGAGATCTCTTGAGGAATTTCGAAAATCATGCGGAACGTTGGCGTCTGGTTCTCCTAACATCTCGTTTCAGAAAGATAATCGGATTAAAAGATAGCATTCAAACCCAGATCGAATGACAAGCCATAACTTACAGAAAGCCTAACGTAAACGACTCCACCATTTTGGTCAATATATACACATCCCTCCCCGTCTAAGGCAACGCGTAGATGGTTGTGCTTGATTCGAGCAGAGACTTCAGTGAAAGGGACGATCCGACGCGTGGAGACTGTTGATTGACTGGCGCCAGGAGCTGGGAGAGAAAAGGCGTAGACACAAGTAGTTTGTTCGAGGAGCTTTAGTTTGTAGCCATCGAATTTAGGATTGAGAAGAGAGGAGTTGGGTGAGAAAGCTGGAGGAGCCATAGCTTCCAAATACGAGGAAGTCTACAATTCACCAAATGGTATCAAATGTTGAGTTTATCCAGCCAGTTCTCGAAATCACGTCAGATTCGTTCGACGAAGAATATGCGCGAGTGAGCCAGATAAATATCCCACAAGCTGCAGAACACACAGACAGTAGGCCAATGCAAGAACCAAGAGCGTATGGAGTTGTCGTGATGAGGATAACGTATACCCAACCCACAAGCGCCGGACTCCCTAATCTCTCAAACCTGACCAAACTAATATAGCCAAAATTTAAACAAGTTTATTCACATATGATTTCATTTGCTTGACAGCAATATTTGTACAGGAAGATTATGACAGAGAAGCGCCCACAAACGAGGGAGCACTGCACGCCCCTCGCTCGCTCACGATCCGATGAGTCGTGCCTGTTGCAGGGTCGACCCAGGCGCATTCACGGCTCTCGAGTGTAGTAAAGCCTGTAATAAAATACCAGGAATCAGTAACAGATATTAGAGAGACTAAATGGATTCGTTTTGCATCTACTTACCAGGCTGGACTGTCTCGAAGATCTTCTTCTTGGGGTTCAGTTGGCTCAAAGGCTGAGCACCCGCAAAGCGTTCACCCTCGAAGAACACACGGTCGCCGGGCTTCGAGCCTTCGGGTGGATTAACGATTTCGATACCGTGGTCCTTGCCGTCTTTGTGCGTTGCCTATGAAGCGGGCGGTTAAGTAGGGGTGTGCTGAATGGGATGCATATAACGTACGCAGAGAACCATGGCGAAGCTTTTGACTCCTCGCATGTTTGCGGGTTTCAGGTTGCACTAAAACCAGACCAAATAGTAAGTAAGTATAGAAGGATTTAATAGGTAAGGATCTATAAGTGTGTGGGTTTGATGGATGGCACGTACCACGGCGATGAGCATACGGTCCCTCATTTGTTCGATGGGGATGTAGTTTACGAGTCCAGATACAACGGTACGCGGCCCTTCTGGCTCCCCAATGTCAATTTTCTACGAAACCATGTTAGTACCAGCAATCAATCCAGTTGAATAAATAAACCATAAGCACACCTCGACGTAGAGGCCATCCGCATCGGGATGCTTTGCAACTGTAAACATTCATTTAGTCTAATTATCACGCTTGAGTTCAAACACACACCTTCAATGATTTTCCCTACCCTAAGGTCAATCATTGACGGGACCGGGTCACCCGAATCAGCAGCAGCGGCTGGCGCCCCACCCTTCTTAGCATCTCCACCACCTTTCTCCTTCTTTCCTTCACCCTTTGCGCCCTTCTCCTTCTTTCCCTCCTTCCCAGAAGCTGGAGCAGCTACCTCGGCAAACGAAGCTGCACCAGGCGCAGTCGCAGCAGGCGGGTCGACGGCAGCAGGATCAGCAGCCGATCCAGCATCTTTCCCCTTTTTCTTTTCCTTGCCTGCGCCTTTCTCCTCTTTGCCTGGAGCAGCCGCAACGCCCTCGGCCTTAGGTTTCTTCTCTTTTGCAGGGGGAGCTTTGCGCTCTGGCTTGGGCGCTGCGTCGAGATTAAAATCGATCACATCAGGTGCAACTGATGAGGCGCGGAGGGCAGGGAGGTGTTGAATGTGGTCGATGTATCGGGTCAAGGCGGGGCGAGAGTAATGAGTCTCGGCCGGTAGAGAAGCCTGATATGTATCTATTTGAGCACCTGGATTAAACAAGTGACAGTGAACCTACGAGGATGGGGTGAAGGGTTGCGTAAAGTGCGAGATCTGCAGATGAGACGGAATTCGACACGAGGTAGGTGCGAGGCTGAAGTTCCGCATCTAAAGCCTGCTTGACTTAGTACATGTTCACAGCTGCTGAGCGTAGTGATACTTAACTCACGGAAAGAGCAGCATCTCCATCGAATTCTCCGGCCGCAACCCGCTCGATCCACTTGGAAATTTCTGTCTCGGAAGAAGACGAAGAACCTAGCGCAGCCGCATTCACCACTTCGCGAGCCTTTGGGCTTAGTTTCTCGAGTACAGCAGTCGACATCCTTAGTCTAACAAAATTGAACCTTTTTGAAGAATGAAGTGCGAGTCTTGGTTGCCGGATTGGAGCTAGCGATCGCCAGATAGATGCGCGAAACATGCGGGAAATTAGTTTCAAGTCAGAGCGTGTGGCGGTGCTCGTTAGATAGGGAGCATGTGTTGATTGTGCTTCTTTATGGGAGATCCTCACTGTACACGCGCCCACCGACTGCGACGAACACCGCCAAGAACCGGGCCATTTCTATAACTACCTCGTCATTCCTACTCAGCCGTCTCATCCACAGCCCCACATTCTTCTATAAGAACTTGTACGTTGCGTCAGACGACTCGCTCATGGCTCCGCACCAACACGCCCCTCTCCTCTCATCCAACGAGAAACCCCGCACTGCTGCGTTTACCCCAGCTCGTGCAGGCATCGCACTCTTGTTCACATTTATCATTGCCTTGTTCACGCTTTCTCCTAGTTCCTCCACCCACCGTCGCGACTTTGAAAGCCTCATGTCTCGTGATCCCGCTGGTTGGTACTCGCGTACGACGTCGCACCCCGATGGTGCACGATACGCGGTCAATAAGGACAACCTTGTCTTTGGGTTGACACGGAACGCCCGTGTCGAGCAAAATGGTAAGCACGCCAGCTTCCGGCCGCTCGATTGATGTTAACCACAGGCTATTCATAGGATTCAGCGTAGCGCTTTTCAAGCCTAATGTCGCCATCGACGCCATGGGCCGTGTCCTCGTTGTTGCCAAGGAGGACTTTACTGCTCTCGAAGAGCTCGCGCGGAGTGTCTCCAGCTTGCCCGACACAGGCGCATTCCGCAACCAGTGGCGGTGAGCACAGCCGTCCCTTTCATCGTTGCCCCATGACTAATTAGTCGATTCCTGGGTGTAACTAGTATAAGGCACGATCGTACCGACTATCCTATCGACCAGGTCTGGGTCAACACGGCAAACGGACTCAAGACTGTCGGGGTCTACGGGCATGATGGCGAGACGACCGAGCTGAAGACCCCCGTAAACGGTATTACCCAGATTCCATCCGTCCTCAACGATTTCGTTGCCTATGCAAAAGAGGGTCGTACCGGGTTCGAGCGGGGAACGGAGGATAGCGAGGTGACGAGCAAAGTCAAGGCGATCCTACAGGAGGAATCAAGTGATTAGTGCTCTCGATTTCTGTGTATATTGAAATGTTCCTAAGTGTATTGGCGTACATGAATTCAACTAACGGTATACGACGGAAGTCCTCGATGGTGCAAGGCTTGCTTTGAGCAGACTGCTTACCCTTCACTAATAGCGCTTAAGGCTTGAGTTTGTTATGATCCGTTATGGCATACATAGTACCATTGGACCCCAGGCACGACCACTCCCAACTTCCCCTCACCCGAAAATGCAGGCAATCTTAGAGCAAGCCAATATAATCGCACTGGTGGCCGATGATGAAAGTGATGACGACGAACTGCTTCCGGCATTCAAGTACACCGAACGGGAAAGCCCGGCTAAAGTAGTCCAGTAAGTACCTCTCCTATTTACGAATTCGAACAATCGTCATTTTTGTGTTGTGGTTGTTTTCAGAGCATGGATCCCTGCAGAGCCTGGTAAAAAGTTTTGCGTTCATTGGAGATGTAACGAAGAAGAGGCAGAGGCGAAAAGGGGCATGCTGTTAGTCTGTCATATCTATATTGACGGCAAACTGGTCGAGTGGGGTCATCTCTCAGCGGAGGAGATGATTGACCCCGACCATGTAGGCGAGATGGAGATCGCCGGCAAGTTTAGTCGTGGCGAGGATGGCGGCCCGCCTTGTGAATATCCTTTTTATTTCGGCGAGAGCGAATCGTGTGCGTTACGGTCTTGAAGGCAGTTGACTTGAACTGATTTTACTTGTTTGGAGGATAGACTCGCCTACTGAAGGGCCCGCCGCACGCGAACATATAGGCACAATCCGAGCTGTCGTATTCTGGGCTCAGCCGGATCGTTCAGTGCAATCTAACTACCCAGCGCCAGACAACGCATTTGCCGACGGTCTTCGCGACCACTTTGAACGCCCTCGTCCTCTACGGGTGGGCGATACAGGTGCACGCTACGACAAGAGCTGTGTACGGATCCATACCCAGGGTAAACCCACCCGTGTCGTGGAGCAGGATATGCGGCTGAGACCTGAAGGCGAGAATGGGCATGCGTTTGTTTTTCACTATGCCCATCCAGGTTTGTCTTTCCTGTCCTTTGTCGCACTTTGACTCCTGGCGTGGTATTCATCTTGGTGTTTCATTTTGTAGATTGGTTGAGGATCAAGGGGGTCATGAGGGATCTACCAGGAGCTGAGATAAACCCTCCCTCTAGTGATGATGATGCACAAGTGCAAATGTTGCATCCTAGACGGCTCACGCCCTCCCGACGAGCCACTCCATCCAGGCGAACTGTTCAAGAACGCATGCGTCCCAAACGCCCACGGGCTCATGTCTAGTCTCATATTACTTACTAAACTTTATAGTCATCACGAGTCGTGTATTCCCTTGAACCTCATCTGGACAACGCGCCACCAAGCAAACACATCAAGTAAGATGTGTTCCTATATGCGCCATTTATATATCTGTGGTAAACGTCCACTCACGTGCTTCAAATGCGCCTAAGGTTGAATAACTCACGCACGTCTTTTCCTGTCCTAAATCAGCTGCCAGAAGGAAACGGACAGCCGTTTTGTTAATTGACCCCATAGTCAGCGATCTTAGTGAGCGCTAGAGCTACCTTAGCAAACAGTCTAACTCTCATTCATAATGCTAAGGCATGCCCCTTTTAGTGATTGTGGCAGCAAGTGAGTTACTTGAGAATTGTATATATCGTTGTACGATCTGCTTGCAAGCGTTAGATTTACCAGATATCATAGATATAACTTCAAGTAAACTAAAACACATGCTGAGCTGTTATGGCTTATTATGGTTCGCTTGACGTCGCTGAATACTAGGCACGGCTGTTCTCCAACTTCCCTCGTCCATCGTCGACCGAAAATGCAGTCAACCATAACGCGAGGAGGCATAACTGTCGTAGTGGCTAATGGTGACGGCGACAATGACACTATGCACCCAGCTTTCGAGTACAAGGAACTAGAAAGCTCCTCTAACGTAGCCCAGTCAGTACTTATCCTACCTACACCAATAATTTACCGTTCTATTAACATATTTATGTCGTTGAGCGCGTGGATTCTAGCAGAGCCCAAAAAGAAGTTTTGTGTTCATTGGGCAAGCAGCACGAAGATGGCAAGGGCGAAAAAGGGCATGATCTTAGTCTGTCATATTTACATTGACGGCAAGCTTGTGGAATGGGGCTACCGGCCAGCTACAGGAGTTTTTGGTCCCCCAAATCAGGAGATGGAGATAGTCGGGAAGTTCTGTCGCGGTGAAGACGGTGAACCGCCTCGAGTGTTTCCTTTTTATTTCAGTGAGAACGCATCGTGTAAGTCTTTTGCCTTTAGGTAGTTTTTACATGAACTGGTTGGCTTGTCGTGAGGACAGATTCGACTCCTGAAAACCTCGCTGCACACGAATATGCAGGAACGATTCGACTAGTCGTGTTCTGGGATCACCCAGACCGTCCGGTGCAGGACCAATACCCTGTGCCAGACGAAAGACTCGTGAATGACCTTCGTACGCATCTTAAGCGCCCTCGCCCTTTGAGGATAGGCGATACGCCTACAGGCCATGATAGGAGTTGTGTACGAATACATCCCCAGTCCGTTCCCACTCCAGTTATAGAACAGGAGATGCGACCCAAACCAGAGAACGAGGACGGTTATGAATTCCTTTTTCATTATGCGCATCCAGGTCTGTCTTTTCGTTCCATGTTTGCCCTTTGGTTCCAACCAAGTTCCTGTTTGTAGACTGGCTGCGAATGAAGGGAATAATGAAAGACACGCCAGAAGTCGAGATGAACCCACCATCACGGGCTGGGCGCCCTACGTCTTCCCGACAAGCCCCGTCATCCCAACGTGCCTCGTCTTCCAGACGAACTCCATCTCCCAGACAAGCTTCGCTCCCTACACGAGTCTCGCCCCGAGCACAGCCATCACCTCCTAGGCAACCATCGCCTCCCAAACGAACCTCGTCCGTTAAAGAACGCATGCGCCCAAAACGCCCTCGAACCCAAATCTAATCTCATGATATGTATTCAAATGTACAAGCATACCTATTAGCTGTGCATCCTTCCAGATGCTCATATATGCGTCACATACACCCCGCAACATGAACTCACGTAATCCAAACCTGCCCAAGATTAGATAACACTCGCATGTCTTTGCCAGTCCCAAATCATCCCAAAGAACAAACAGAAAACCATTTTCATTCAAGATGTGAGCACCCCAAATGTGTGTTATACATTCACGCGAGCTTCGTTCCAGCAACAGTGGTATAATACGTAAAGTCATCCATCACAGATAGGGTGAGAAACAACGGCGAGGGATAGCGGATAGGTGGAGGAGGGGGTAAGGTGGGCGGCTGGATTAAAGAAAACAGAGAGACAAGCGAGAAGAGAAAAGATCCAAGAGAGTCCAGGGTTCAAGGTAAGAAAGCTAAACAAAAAAAGTACCGAGACCCAACCTAAAAGGCTAGTAAATAAACTCGTTAAGAATAGTCAAATTTGTACGAAAACAACAGCTAACCCCAAGTGCAGTCAAAAAGCTTCACGCCAAACAAAACAAAGAAGGTTGAAAGATTTTAAACAAGAAAAGAAAGGGAGGAAGAGTCGTGACGAAGCGAAACAGAAATCGAGGCCGAGCTTAGATCGATAGACACGCATATACATACACGCTTGCCCAGCAAACCCGCTATACCCCTTCATCCACCTAGCATCTACCAGTTGAGACTGCTCTCGCGCAACACCGGCGCAGAAATCGCGCTTGCCTGCACAGGGACCCGACGGTGCGATGGCGCCCGCCTGTAGCTGTACTCTTCTGTTACCCCATGCGCACCAGCAGTCGCTCCATGTCCACGCAGCGAATCCTCCGCAAAGAAGAAACTACGCGGGCGCTCCTCCATCCGATCCGAAGGCGAGTTCATACCCGTACGCTCGTACTCGGGGCTCAACGGCTGGTGCCTCTCCTCGCGCTTGCGCTTTGCGTTCCGCACAGCGTACCATCCAGCTACAGCCAAGAGAATCACACCAAACGCAGTGCACACGCCGATGATCGCGTCGCGACGGCCGTGGTTCTCGGCTTCCGCACTCGCGTTGGACTCGCTCGATCCGCCGGAACCGCTACCCGAGTTGGGCGTGGTCGTGCCAGAAGTGCCAGTGCTGACGGCAGTAATAGGGAGCGTCGGGTCGAGAAGTGCGGCGAGCTGGGCGGGGATAACGCTGGTCTGGTTGGTGTAGATCGCAGACTGCTTGACACGAAGCTGCGCAGCCAGAACGTCGACGTCATCAGTAGGGATGTACGCAAGGAACATAGTACGGATCTGGGAAGCGTCGCCAGTGTAGGTCGCGGGAGTAAATGCTTGCAACGCGAAGGTCTTGACCTGGTCGTCTGTAATCCAAAAGATGTTTAGTATGATAAATAAACACACAAATCTGTACCCACCTGTCAATCCGAGCGCAGTTTGAATCATCTGAGGACAGTAGGCAAAGATCTGTCCGGTCGCTTCCGCACTCTGCGTGACAAACGCCCAACCCAACTGGTTATTGAACAACAAACTGATCAACGTATACCCAACTAACTGAGCAGCATCTTTCGTAGGATCAACACCACCAACGAGGGGAACGATACGCGTAGGGAGCGCACTCGGGAACGCAGGAGCACTAGTAGTGGTACCTCCCGTTGGCGACGAGCGAGTAAGAACCGCATCAGGATCAGTCTGCGTAACAGAGGCCGAGCTGCTCGACGTCGTCATGGTGGGAACGACCAACGACGATGCAGTCAGGAACGAGAACTGCGAAGGAAGCGCGGCAGTGGTAGTCGTCCTAGACGAGGAGCTCTCGGTGAGCGTAGCCGTGGTAGATGCAGTGCCAGTCCCGCTGATCGATCCAGACGCCGAGGTCGACGTTTGGTTGCGAGACGCGGTCGGGAACGTGACAATCGCGGTGGACTCGGTCGCGGTACCCGTACGAGTCGTCGTGCCAGTTTGCGTATCCGTAGTCGTGCCACTCTGCGTATTCGTGCGCGTACCAGAAACAGTTGCGGTATCCGTGCGCGTTCCAGAAACAGTCGCAGTATCCGTGCGTGTCGTCTCAGAAGCCGAGTTGGTAAACGTCGTCTGAGAAACCGTATCCGTACGCGTGGCAGACACAGTCTGAGAGACCGACACACTGCCAGTCTGGGACGAAACGGACGCGGTCTCGGTCTCAGTCTGGGATGAAACAGACGCGGTGCCGGTTTGGGACGAAACAGAAGCCGTGGCGGTTCTCGTATTTGTATTTGTGTACGTGTTGGTGCGCGTCGCGGATACGGATACGGAAGACGAGTCTGAAATGATCTGGGTCGCAGACACGCTCTCAGTCTCGGTCGCGGAAGACGCGCTCGCGGTGAACGTCGCGGAAGCGGTTGCGGTGACAGATGATGCACTGTTGAGGTTGCTGCGAGTGACGGTGATGGACGGGGTACCAGTGGACAGGAAAGTGCGGCTTGTGATAACCTCAGTTTCAGACACAGATGCAGACTCGGAGCTGGCGTTGGCGGACACAGACGCGGAGCTGGCGCTTCCAGTGACAGTGGGAGTAGGGCTCGCGGTGGCAGTAGGTGCACGGGAAGTAGGAGACACTACCGCGGTGGTATCGGAGAGCACATCGCTGGTCGCAGAGACGATATTAGACTGGATGACAGAGTTGGACGAGGCGGTGACGCTTGGGCCAGCGCTGGTAGTAGCAGCGGCGGAGGTGGGTCGAGTCGTAGCAGTGGTCGTAGGCGCAACAATATCGCTCGTCAGATCCTCTACAACGCTGCTCACAGGCAAACTGATAACCGAAGACTTGGTCGAGGAAGGAGTGGCAGTCGGGGAAGTCTCGGCGTCGGATGTCGGAGAAGCCGAGTTGGTTGCTTGGGACGTCGCAGTCTCAGTGGGAGCGGCCGAGTCGGAAACGGTGTCAGACGGGAGAGCGGCGGTCACGCTCGTCGTAGCATCCGCGGCAGAAGTGGTGGTCTGGCTCTGCTCGTCAGTCGAGGTTGCCGTCGCAGATGTCTCTGGGACAGGGGAAGTCTCGATAGCATCGGAGGTCGTCTGGGTAGCTGTCGCAGTCTCGTCCGTGGATGAATCGGAAGTGGGAGCAGTGGTGGAAGTGGTTTTGCTGGGAAGCAATGAGGGAAGGGAGAGAAGCGGGGCCTTTGATGTAGTGGGCTCAGATGTCGTAGACTCGGTAGCCGTCTCAGAGGGCGAGGGAGACGATGTGATGGTCTCGGAAGCTGCGCTCTCTGATGAACTAGTTGCTGACGTTTCTGCGTCAGAGGTCGTCTGCGACTCCGAGGATGTGGTCTGAGTCGGGTCCGGCGTCTGGGTGGCCGAGGTGTCCGACCCCGTTATTGACGGATCCCCTCCCACTAGTGTAGCAGTATGGTCAGCATCTAGAACTTCCTATTTATGAACCGAATGCGAAGACGTACGGTTGAGGATATCCCCCAGGTCACGTTTGCGATGTTTGATACCAAGGTCAAACGCCGGCGCACGAACTCGGGCATGTCGGTGCGAGCCCTCATGTTGCAGAGAGCGGCGGGCATGGGAATATTGGAAGCTCTGGTGAGCAGCAACGACGCCATCAAGGGAAGCAAAGGCGACTGCGGAGAGAATTGCGAGGAGAGTGTGAGGCAGCATGGTAAGGAGTGTGAGGGCTCTATGAGCGGACGCCGCGCCTGCACTGGCTGAGGACTTGTTCTTGGTGGTCTTTGGGCACCTTCAGCAGCGGTGGAGCGGGTGTGGTGGTAGAAAGAACGAGTCGAAAGGAAAGAATCAGGCGGGCACGGAAACGAATGTGGGCTGGCAACGGTCCAATATCACAAAAATAATCAGTATGTAATATTCGGTAAAACCGACACCACACATGCGAAAAATAGCTGGTACTCACGGCGATGCTGCGCACTCGCTTAGCAGGGATAACAATCAACTCGGGGGGACACGAACTGAAGAGGGGGTAGTTCAGCGCTGGGGTCTAGAGGCGCATCCTTTCTCGTCACACATGGTCACACAAACAGGTCACGCGTGCTTCCGTAACTTGCTCCCGCCTGTTCCGCCCTTAGTTTCAGACGTCTTCCCCTGCCCCGCATTTCCACGACCACTCGCACTCGGGACTAGCGCCAACTGCCTACACTTGGGCTGCCTACCACCGACCACCTGTCTTATCTTTTCATTTCGTGCCTAGAGACTAATCACAAAGGACACAACTTTGTCTCTTTAAGCCCCACCCACTCTACAACCATCTTTTGCCCCCCGCAACGCGGTCTCGAAGCTCGAAGTTCCACCGCGACCGCCAAGCAACCGGCGATCGGGCCCCTGACTCGTGACCTCATTTCCTTAAATTCCGAGCGTTCGAAGCACCACACGCATGCACGGAATACACTCATTTTGTACATTTTTTCATAATTATACGTGTCGAAGCTTTCTACATTTTCGAGCCTGCGAGATTTGCCGATGAACACTGTCTCGGCTTCGGTGTCTCCAGTGAAGGTGTGACTACGTTACGCCTAGAAGCGTAAACAAACCCCGAGTCAGGTCCCAAACTGGCCGACCCTGCTCGGGCGTCGCTATTGTTAGGTGCAAGCTAGCTGCATTGTTTGAAGATAATAGCGTCGGGGGAACAGTCGCGTTCTATCATTTAGATTAGTACAATGTGGTTGCCTCGTCCAGGGTTAAGCCTACAAGCCCCACGTTTGCCACCCAATATCGTATTGGCCCGACCTATAAAGGAGCCAAGTTATTCTGGCCACTAACACGGGATTAACGTTACCCTGTGGTTCTAATTGGTCAAAAATGTGTTTTCTGTGACAACCAGGTCCACAAAAGGATGATAGCGGAAGATAAACGCACGTAAAAACGTAAAAATCACACAGGTCAATAGGTCGCTACAATTGTGAAAGCAAATCTATTTCCAAACTGTACGAGAACGACAAAGCCAGAAAGCCAAACCCAAATATACAACAAATTATTCTAGATCGTCACGAAAAAGCAGCCTTTCCAGTCTTTTTTTCTGCCCCCTCCAGCACTGGGCTGATTATCTGAGGTCACCATGTCACTCATACAGCCCCAGCCTGTTCGCGCCCGGCACGCCAGCGCCCTCCACGCCATATCAATAACAAAATGAGCGCCTCGCAAATGACGAGAAGACCGGCCCAGATTGTGTACAGCCCTCCATCGCCTATCGCGTTCTACTCCGGAAGTGTCAGTCATTGCCACGGCGGAACTGAATTAGAGGATGATGACGCACTTGCAGAGGCACAGAAATCTCGGCGACGATGAGTCCGGATATCCCTCTGAAACTGCTATTCATTGCGATCGCCGAGGAGGCGCGGCCGGGATTTGCATCGACGATGTAAGCAAGCGTGCTAGAGTAAATCCAACTGAATAGTTCGTGGCATTTTTAGCATATAGGCGCGGTGAAAGGGATGAAAGCACAGCTTACATGGCGGCAAACCCGGAAAAGAATAGAACAACGACCGGACCGGCGACGTGTACGTGTTTCTCGCACATCCACGCATAGGCGAGAACAAGGAGCGGGAGAAGGATCATGGCGGGTTTCGTGCTCTGGAGTCTCATCTAAACACATGTTTCGAGATAGTTAGTTGGCCGAAGTGGCGCATATACCCTAGGCGCTTACCTCTGGCAAAGTAACTCCCCCGTTTTCTTTCTTTAGCTTAGCTAGGACGTGATCAGACCAGCGTCCGCCCAAGATGGAGCCTGCGAGGTTCCCGAGACCGAATGAAAGAAGAACAAGTCCGACTTTGATAGAGTTGAAATGGTATGGAGCTCGTGCAAAAGTCAGAGCAGCGGTAAAGCAGACGCCGTACTGATACGCAAACATGATACCTATCACACCATGAAATGTCAGATGAGACCCAAGTGTTAGATAAATAGGCATGCGTACCACTCGCTGACAGAATGCATACATTCGTCCGTTGCTTCAAAATGAACCAAATCGGACGAATAGGATTGACGTCCGTAATCGAGAGTTTGAAGTCCGGTTCACCAATCGCCTCGATTTTCTTCACATCTTTTTCTTTCTTCTCTGATTTCTCGTTATCGTCCTTGTCCTTGATTGATCCAGCGTAAACCGGCGTCTGAGTTCCCGCCATAGGTGTAACAGTCCCGCTCCTCGTAGGACTGGGAACTCGGCTCCGAGCGGGAGTCCCAGCCTGGCTGCGCCTCGCCCGTTCCTTCAAGACACGTCGCTTGGCGACCTGGTATGACATGCTGCGTTCGCGGCGGAAGGTGTCCGGGAGAAAGATGAACGTGCATAGCGAGATCCCTGCGAAGATGACGAGGAACCAGAACGTGGCGCGCCAGGAAAAGCCGGCGGTGAGCGCGCCGCCGATAATAGGACCCTGCAATCATCAGAGGTATGGTGTGCAAGCGCGGTAAGGTGGGGAGAAAAAGAAGTCGGAGGGGGAAGGGGAGAAAAGTAGCGGTCAATGTACATGCGCGACGGCCGTGACAGGAAAAAAATGCTAACAAGACTAGGCCCCAGCAAAGGCTACAAACCCCAAACAGGACATGGACAGAGAGTACAAGTTAGGCTTAACAGGACCAAATAAAAAAGGAGGTGCTTAGGATCCGAACCCCGGCGAAGTATATGCCCATAATAGTTCCGCGCTCATGCGATTCGTACATGTCCTGAAATTGTGACGTCAGTTCTAGAACCGCTGAAAGGAGCTGGAGTTGCGTACGGCCAGTGTGCCAGCGCCAAGGTTGAGGACTGCGCTCGAACCTGCAGCTTGGAGAACTCGCATACCGATGAGGACGCTCATATCACGCGCCGTTGCGCAGACAGCCGAGCCAAGAAGGAACAGCTAGGACAACGTGTTAGAGAAGTCATATACCATGATGGCTAAATTCGCTTACAGCCATAGAGGCAAGGTAGGGAAGTTTGCGTCCTTTAATTTCGGATAGCGCGCTCCATAACAGAGGCGCGTTGCCTTGGACAAGGATATAAATAGCTAAAGACAAAGCAATTTGGGAGTCGCTAGCGTGTAGTTGTTGCTTGATTTGAGCAAACGCAGCTGAATCGAGTCATATTAAGCATCCTGGCTTGACAAATAAATAAAGGCAGAGAATTGCTCACGGTTGTATAGGTTGACACCCAGAGTTGGCGCCAAGCAGGCAAACGCAATTATGCCAACGATGGTGAACTGTGAACCAAAAGAGGTTATCGGGAATGCTCGAACGGAAAGACGGACTAAATTAGCTAAAGTACCTTTCGCCTGTCAGACCAAAGCCTAGGATCATTCTTCACCGGTTGGTGCTCGATATCAAGAGGTATATCCGGCAGGTTATGAACAGACTCGTGCGCGTCTTGGGCTGCTTGCCGTTGAGGAGGACCGGAGATTTCGTCGCCAGCATGGGAAGTAACAGGCGCTAGCGTACTAGGCCCATCCTCGGTGATATAAACCGTAGGTTTCAAACTTGCCATCGCGGAACAGCTGATGTAACAAGCCAACTGAGAATGAGCAAGTGGAGGGGGGTGAAGTCATGCTGCATGACTATCTCCGTTTTTCTAGTAAACGTATGGGGTAAAATGACTCGGAAACGCTTTGGAATTGGAACCCACGATATCAAAGGCTGACATGTGTTCCAGCTTGCCGTGCATGCCGGCCCCAAAGGTCTCCATTGCCGATTCATCTCTCAAATAACCCCGATGTGATTAGTCATCACGGACTTGAATCGCTGCAAAATTAAACAAAATCTTTTGATTGGCCAAATGGGACCACAATCGTCCTTCCCTCTGTTTCGTGTAAGGAACAATTGAGCCCATACGTACAAAACTCCATATAGACCTAGGTCGTTCTTCATGTCGTACGACCTCATTTCAAACGAACCAGGCTCTTCCCATGTCGAAAGGGGTCCAGCTCGAGATCGTAGCGCCTCGTATGTTGAGGTCACTTGGCCATTCGTCCGTCAAAGTCCCCCAACCAATTCTTTTGCAACGTGAGGTGTCATATGCTTTACCCGATAACATTGTCCAATACGATCCCTCTATGAGTTCGGCTATCAGCGATAGAAGTCGGAGCAAGTTGAAGGGCTCGGGTTCGGGTTATCGACGCTCGAATGACCGGGTAAGTGGCGTCACGAGTTGAGAGTACTATAGGAGGGCGCCAAAAATGTGAATTCGCGAAGGCTTTCATGGAAAGATGACGTTACTTGTACACGGTCGATGTATTAATATACAGCTATAACACCGGTGCTATTCTGGGTAGGTGTTTTCACTAATGTATGCGTTCCATTCAGCTCCAACTCTGTATCATTTCGTACTGGAGTGAAGAAAACATTCCACGGCTTGAAAAAAAGGCTGAGCGTACGAGTATATTCATCACTCGAAACACTTCAAGCAATGACTCGGTCCACTCCGCGGTCCTCCAAATTAACGCGTACGACTTCCATTCATCACCCCATCTCACGCCTCAAGATCGAGCTCGGGTGTTAGAACACAAAATACCCGGAGCGCTTTCTCGACCCAAGCGAGTACACGACAACTCTCGCTCCAAATAATCGAACCGTACGCTACAAAACATGATTTTGCCAAGGTTTTACATGGTTCTCATTGCTATGGGTTTCCTCTACTTTCACTCAAGACTCTAAGTCTGTCATTGGTACGTACTAGCATACAGCTTGTTTTTCCTCTCATGTAGTAGCTAGTAAGGGCCGACTTCTTCATTTACGCTTAATACGGCTTCAGTATCGCCCGGCTGGCCACCAACTTCGTCGTCAGAGGCAGTCGCTTCAGCCGACATGTTGGCGCCTGAGTGCCCGGTCATTGGTTCTGTTGTTAAATCTTCTTGCTCTAATCCACACCGTTAGCCCATAAGCTCGGCAATGGAGGGAAAAGCTAACCCGTACTTTCAATTCCCAGCTTAATCCTCAGCGTGCTCATCTGGTTTGACAGTTTAAGCGCCGCCTCTTTTGCCTCTTTTGCCTCGATGGCCTCCAGCGCAGAACACAAGTCGGCGGATGCCCCGTGTTGTGCGATGAGTTCCCGTGATACTGAGTCTTCTCCGGCGACCTCCAAGAGCATCGCTACGTTCTGCGAGAAGTCGAGCAGCATCTGCTGGTGTTCCAAGCTACCAGAGCATCTATTCGCCACAATGGACACGGCGTCCAGGAACCCTGGGACGGCTGGCGGACGGAGTTCGATTGGTGCCCCCTCGAGTATTTCATGACGATTTGCGGTTAGCTGAACAAACTCCACAATTGCCTCTACCAAAATGTTGATATGATCCAAATAATCTTCTACGTCTTCTTCTTCTAAATAAATCTCTGCAACCTTAGATAAAGCGGAAAAGGCCTTGCTGGTGTGGGTAAAAAGGTCAAGATATTCGATGGAGGGTGTATTATTCCAGGAGGCGGCATTCGGTTGAGGGCCGGTTGGACCGTTGCGTATGCGTGATGCCATGCCTTTCAACAATGTTCGTGTCCTGTGCGCATCTAGATTTGTGCGACATAGCATCTTGATAAGAACTGGGAAACAAGCTGGCGATAACGACGTCTGGCAGATATTTATGCCTGTGTCATTCGTGATCTGCGCGAGGTCGGCCAACCGAAATATTTCCAGCGGTGGAATGTATCGGCGAGGATTGATAGGGTTGAGATACTCCAAAAGTGGTGCCAGTTCTCCGCCGTGAGTTTGTAAAGCAAGACGTGCCCCATTACTCGTAGTAGTTCCATCTTCCATGACGTAGTTGTGGATTAAACGCGTAACATCGAGACAGAAGTAAAACGCCTCAGTTATCCGTAGTCGAGGGCTCATATAATGAAGTACGAGAAACGCCTGACGGGTGGCTACGTATCGGACGCCTTGCATGTCAAGAGCGGGCAGATTGGGCCAAGTGCGGAAGTTGAATTCCCTAGAAAGTTGAGTCCGGTCGAGCTGAAAAACCTGCTGCAACAGAACAGGTACCAAGACTGAGAGCCCTTCTACAGCAGTCGTACGAATCTGTAAGAGCGACTCTTCTGTAAAACCTGCCTTCATGCGCAACATGTTAATCAGACTGCTGATTGGGCCGTTGTAGAGATCGTCCGCACGAAGTATCCACTCTGTTGCGTCCCCCACTGGGATCTTCATGCAATAAAACGTAGGTGTGGTGGTGTCCTGCTGAGCATGGTGCGTACTGATAGAGTCGTGTGGGTTGAGAGTGTCGCAACCAGCAACAGTATGTATAGCGGTGAGGAGCCTGATAAGCGCAGGAGGTTCGATTTTGATTTTTTGATCGACATTCAACGATAGAAGATGTGTGGTTCGGCATAGGGTGCGACTGTAGCACGCGCGCAGGTCCGCGAGGTGTCGAAAGCGAGGCAGTTTGGAATCATTGTTCGCGAGTTCGATAACATGCGTGCCCGTTACTCCAGTGGTTGACTTATTTGAGATAGCAAACGTCCTTTCTATTGGTGATTTGCCCAGTGTCTCGCTACATCGAGTGCGAACCAGTGCCGCGAGACTCAACAGCTCCATCTGGGTAGCCAAAACCCCGGCAAATGAGTTTGCACTAAGCGATGGGCTGCTGTCGTACCATACGTGCTCCAATAGGCCTAGAATGTGCTCAGGGCTTGGCATTGTCTTTATTGCTGTCATATATTACTCGGAGTAAACATCACGGCGAAACAATAAAAGACTGACCATGTTTCCTGCAGCTGGAGCCGTGGGTCTGTTGTTGTATTTGGATGCGCCTAACACGTCAACCTTCTGGTCGTCGGGTTCGAGTACTGCGGTGTGTTGGTGATATGAATGTTGGACGTGATCGAATAGCGATACCACTGCATCGATGTATCTTGCCACACTGACACCGCCAGCAGTTGACAAGAGGTGCGGATTAGTTGCAACCGTTTGAAGCCGCTCAGTTACCGTGCAAAAGAGCGACAGCAAGGTTGTTTCCGAGTTGATTTGCATAGGCAGGCCTGATAAGGGCTGCTTTGCATGGTTGGAAGTTGCATGGGTGTTACTTGCGTCTGGCGGCAAAACGGAGCTTGCTTGACGCTTTAGCCTAGATAGTGCATGGTAGGAGCAATCAACCACAGCAGGGTCTCGAGCATTGTTGGCAAGCCAGAGAATGGCCTTCAAGTCATTCACCGAGGCCGCGTGAGGGCCATTATCGCCTGGAGGTTGGTAGCCCAGGTATAAGCGGAAAGCGCGTTTGAGGTAACTCGATACATGAGTGACAAACGGACAGTGCTCATATATCGCTCCCAGAACAGCCGTGGCCATGTAGAACAGTGTTGTTGAACCAATAACACCAGCTATGACTCCCGCTACAACTGTATCCAGCGTCCATAGATATACTACCAGTCCGACGGCGAACAGAAAGAGCGACATGTGTAGTAACGAAGGAAGTATTACGATTATGTGCAATGCCCACCAGTACTCCAGCCCCTCGAGCCGGGCTTGACGAAGAAGGGCATGGCTATGGGCAGGGCGGGGACGGGAAGCAAGATAGGCGGTGAGCCATTCCTTGCAAAGCATGGCAATGAGTGCGGCGGATAGAGAGAGTACGAGCGAGGTGAACCAGATGCCATTTATCCAGCGAGCGGAGACTGAGGGAACGAAGGGAGGTAGATTGTCCAAGGGGGCATCCACAGGAGAAGGAAGACCAAGTTCGATTCGCTGCTGGGACTGAACAACCATTAGGAGAAGCGTGGCGGATGCATCAGCGGGATCCTGCTGTAGAAGTTCCTTTGACTCGATAAGAAAAGCGGTGAGAATGGCGGAGAACAGCGCAGCCTATGGAAAGCGTCAGATACCAACATACAGAAAGCGAATATAAACGACGCACAAACAACAGAAGCATGTCTAGACTCCCGTGTTGGCTCTTGACAAACTCCTGGTCGTGCTCCCCTGCCTCCTCCAGGTACAGCCTCCAGATAGTGGCGTCATGCGCAAGCTCCTCGCCTGGCTTGTCAGCAGACATGCGCTCGTACGCATCAGGGTGTCTATAGTCTCGTGGCGGCTGAGTTCCCCCATGCAATTGGGCAGGAACGCTTCTTGGCTACATTCATGATCATTTCATGGACTATTGAACCCCCATGGCCATAATTAACTTCGGTTCATCATTCTCGGAAACGGTGTCATTATTCTCGGACACGATGTCACTCGTCGATTCATGTGGCTCCTGCCAGTCAGTAAACCTGAAGCCGTCAAGCGTCACAGCTCCAGTTCGCTGGGTTTTATGCAAGTTAGTAATAATACTACCAAAGAGCGTGTGGAAGTCTCCGACATACCGGTCTTTTGATCTCTGCTTGCATGTTTCTCCCAGTGGTGGTAATAGGAGGAGGGCGAGCCAAGAGCGCCAGGCGCTTAGAGGAGGTCGATGATGAGTCATCACAGGCTTGCGGCGCTTACTGTGGGGCAAAGGCACATGAGATAAGAAAACTGGTCGTGATATGGCAAAACATGACACCTTGTACCGGTTGTGTTGGCGTCTCAGTCAAATTTCTGACAGAATATCCATATTTTTTTTGACTGGGACGATTGTGTGAGTCAACAATATAAAGAAGTTATGAAGTGTTGCTCTCAAACACAAGCAGAAGAAAACGATGTAGCATGATTCACGCAAAGATCAGTGTATGCGCTCCATTCAATTACGCAAAATCCACATCGCTTCAGAGCAAAAAAAAAAAAACCACCCCCCATTACGCATCTTCAATAATAATAATAAAGCCAAGCACACGAATACGTTTATCACCCGAAACACTCCAAACAATCACTCGGTCCTTCAAACTGATACACATGGCTTCCATTCGTCAACCTCTATCTCACGCCTCACGGTCGGGCTCGGGTGTTAGAACGCAAAATACCCGGAGCGCTTTCTCGATCCAAACGAATACACGACGACTCCCGCTCCGAATAGCCCGACCGTGCAGCCAATGGCAACTACAGCACCAAAAACACGGCTTCAGCCCCGAGTGGCCCGGGAGTGTATCTCCGAGAGACAAACCTTGAACCATACGGAACCCCAACGCCAGTCCAGTACTGTACTGGTCCCCTTCAGAGCCTTCATACGTCTAGTGTCCAGCCTGTTAATCCCACCTTATCATCGTCAAAAACGACATATATACCTGAGCAAGTCCCCCCGCTGCGGCGATTCCAGACTGAATAACGCCAAGTAATCCCTCAGCACACGTCGACTTCGTTGACAGCCCCTTGCCACTCACCGGCACAAGAAAGCTCACTGCAGTCACCATCGCGGTGAACGCAGTCCCGCGAAACACACGCGCATACACGTTTCCCAAGATCCCCGTCACAAACGCACCAATTGCTGAGACGACGTCGCTCCGATTAAAGATAAACCGGTTGGCAGCTTGAAACAGGCGTGTGCATCAGCGCCACAGATTGCGGGCAGGGTGATAGGTATGACTTGCCTTTGTTGGCTGCGTACGAGAGACAGCTAATGGCGACCATAACGGGGAGCTGCTTGCTACGGAGCGGTTGGAGCTTCCATAGAGATGATATAACACTATATATAGGAACAAGAATAAAGAGTGACCAGATGGGAAGTTGCTGGAGGTACCATGGTCCCCCGTTCTGTCGCGTGCATCCTTTAGAAATATACTTCACCGTGTTAGAAACAGACGCAGCAGGTTTGAGGAACGTAAATGTGCCGTTGAAAATGACTTGACCGTTGTCGTCGGTAAACACTCCAGGCAGGTTGTAAGAATCTGTGATGTTTGCGAGAGTTGCCGCCATCCTAGGGCGCGCAGAGCGGTCAACGAGGTAGAACAGGTCACTTCCGATGGTCAGGCTGAAACCGAGGAACAGTGAGTACACAATGGCGTACACCATTTTGACACTTCCGCTAATGATGTTACGGGATGCTAGCTCAAGGGAGCTTGCCACTACATTTGAAGTAAATAAATAATGCTTGAACTCAGGCTGAAAATACTCACGAACAATCGACCCGGGAAGTATGAGGACTATCTTCAATTAGCACCAATTTTACACACATAGAGCACTCGCACTCACCTACGCCCGCCGAAGAAATAGCGGAATAACAAAAGAAATTCCCCTTGATACTCGACAACCCACGAGCGATAAACGACATCATCATAGCCGCAGATATCCTACCCATCTGAATTAGCAAAAGACTCTCTCAACTTCAAACCACACTCACTCGAAAATGTTCGAATACATAGGGTTCTTCGACGCCGTATTCAGCTGCAAAAATGCTATAGTTGCGCACCCAGCTCCCGCAACCCACATATCCAAAAACGACCCTCCAAAAGACATTACGCATATGAGCAGCCCACACAAAAAAGCATGCGCGCATCGTTCTTGCAAGCTGTTTCATAAAACCTGGATTCAGCCTCCTACCTAAGATAAAAAGATTGACAACTCACTTGTAAATCGGCGGCTGCTTCAACAACCCCAACAACTTGATCCTCGCATCCTGCGCACTCAATTCATCGTGCACAACCTGCCGATAAATCTGATGCAGGTCATGCAATTTCCCAAGCTCCAACTTCCCACCCGACTTGACGATATGAACTCGAACTCCAAACGTCGCCTTTTGCGTGATTGCGTCTTCTTCCTTAGCATCCTCGTAACAATCTCCGCCTGTGCTTTCAGCTCCATCCTGAGATTGCTTTCGCCCTTTCCCCAAAACGGCCATAGCAACAGCTGATTTCAAGGACCCAGTGCTAAATCGACGTTGTTTATCCATCACCGGTGCGCCTTTCTCCCCGTCCAAGCTCCCAAAGCTGACAATCACGAGCGACGGCAAGTGAAGAAACTCAGCGGGGACGTCCAAAACACGCGCTGCCGCCGAAAGTTGATTCTCAATCCTATGAGACGGTGCCTGAAACTGCAACAACGCCTTGGAGAGTACGAGAATAAACGACCGGCGCTGCTCCATAGCTAAAACCAAAAGTTCATCAACACACACCGCGCATACAGACACCAAAAAGATAGTAGACTTACGACAAATGTTCTCAGTAATATACTGCTTCTTCCCCTTCTCACTTTCCACAACAATCGTGGTCTGCGACCGCGTATCCCACGACTCCCTCCCCTTCCCCTGCCCTCCCAACTCTCCTCTCCGAAGCACAGGCGCAGGCGGCCGATACCCAGACAACGTTGTCTCGCTAAATGGTCTCCGTGCGGCCACGCTCGGCTCAGGATCATAATATTCATCGTCGGGATCCCAGTCCGCTTGCGCATGGTAGTTCGCTAGACGATCTTTTTCCTCGTCTTCATCCCAGTCGTCGTCCCCGTTCTCGTATGGGTATCGCGCGGGAGGCTGGATGGTGTTCATACGTCCTGGGTGGCCATACCTGTCGAAGAACCCTACATTGGGAGGTGCGCCATGGTATGTTGAGCTTTCGGGTCCGGGACCAGGTCCCCGTTTGCGAAGCTCGTATTCCTGCTTAGGGCCTTCCGGGACATACTGTTCTGGAGGGTAGCTATGAACGGGATCCTCGAATTGAGCACGCTGTTGGATCGGGTCGGTCGCTGAGCCCCTGTGACGGCCGCGTCCCGTGTAGGAATACGTCGGTGGTGGCTCTGGAACACCCCAACTAGGAGCTGGCGCGACAATGTTGGGGTGATATGGGCCAGAATTAAACGGGAGGAGGCTGACGAAAGGTCCTTGTTGAGTCGGGGGAGGGTAAGTTTGAGGAGGCGATGTCGGCGCGTTACGGTTGTCGAAAGGTTCGTAGGCGACGTTGGTCGGTTCTCCTTGAGGTCCAGCTCGAGAGAAAGAACCTGAAATACAACATGGGGAGGTCAATCAATATTTCCGGTGCGTTCATCTAATAATTTACCCCTATTCATCTGCTCTTGGTCTCCCTGCCTCTGCGCACCCCCTTCATCCATGCCTCTGCTAAACATCTTCGCTCGACTATCATCCCGACTCTTGGTCCTTCTTACTAACCGCGTATACCTACCCCACCCATACAGACACATCAGCACCTACCCCAATTCCCCCAGAATCGCACGCCAAATACGCACCGCTCATCAGGATCGGCTCCAATAGCATCAGGCACCGGTCGACGGGCTAGAGCGTTTGGGTTATCACTACGCTCAGGGAATGGGTACGAGTCCATAGCGGTTGGTCGTGGTAGTTCTCTAGCGTGAGCAAGTTGCCCCTATTTCGCTTGTCAGGGGGCAGCGGGGTGACAAACTGGACCAAACAAAGCGGGGCGGGGTTTATTTGCCTGACATACACCCACGGTAAGACGTGAACTATTTATCAATAGTAAACGCTTAGGAGAGAGTTGATTCACGATCACTTGTTTATATCCTGTTCTCTTGTGCCGCGCCCAATAATGACTAAATGAATGTATTGGCATCTTACAAAATTATCAACGAACGTCCATGTAAAAGCCTAAACAAATAACATCTCAACCCCAAGCAACAGGGAGAAACAAGTGTAGTCTTCACGAAACCCGAATAAAGAGATTAGACCTCAGGGGCAGCAGTTACCATCGCACGGTCGGCAATGTTGAACCTCCTGCGCTTGTGGTCACGCTTGACGGGAGCGGAGGTGACAGTCGAGATTGTGCGGCAGTTGGAGGACTTGGCGGCGGGGTGCGCGGCAGGAGTGGGCTTGACGCCTAGAGAACAGTAAACTTGTTAGACCGCAGGTAGAAACGCCAGAGATAGGCTATGTACCTTGGTGCCAGGTAGAGGTCCCGTAGACACCCATGGGCAGGTCGTTATCCCCGTCGCAGGACTCGAATTTGCCAGCGTCGTAGTTGGCGGGCATGTTCCATGCGCAACCCATGACGTCTAAAGTATAATATTAGTATGTATGCGCATGGACGAGAAAATAATACAACATACCGTAGATGTGCTGGCAGTTCTGGGCGGCGTTGGGACCAGTGCAAGCGCGGATGCAGAACTCGCTATCAGACATGAAGTTGGTCCACTCATGGTACTGATAGCCCTTGCCGAAAGTGTTTCCGTAGACAAGACCACCGACTAAACAGTACCATTAGAAAAATACAAGCTGGATATAGTCGAATGACTTACTGGGGTTACCGTTGCCATCCGCACCATGGGGATCGAGCTCTCCTCCATCATCACCCTTAGGAATGTTGATCTTGGTAAAGTCACCGACGCCGGTAACCTGAACATAGTCCTTGGTCTTGACAAAATGGACACCCTTGAGCGTTCCGTTCGGAATCACGCGAGTTCCGAGGCCAGACTTGGTGCACCACGCAACCTCCTCGCGCTCAGTATCGCCGATAGCACCCTTGTTAGGGGGAGCCCAGAGGCAAAAGTCGTCGACGTCGTTGAGCCAGACGGTCTGGCACATGGAAGACTGGGATGAAGCGGTACCGCACTGGTTGGTGCCGGTTTGGCCGTTCTCTGAGGTCTTCGGAGGGTCGCTGGCGAGGTAGCCGGTGTTCCAAGCCTGGTTGGGGTTACCACCGCTGCAAGACCAGAGCTGGACGTTGTTGCCGTTGTTGAGGCTGCCGCTGGGGAGATCGAGGCACTTTCCTGTAAAGGAAATGTAGTATCAGCAAAATGAATCAGTACAGTTATGAGAATACGTACCGTGGTTGGTCCAAGCAAGACGGTAGTCGCTCGTGTAGTAGAACTGCTGGTTGGCATTGTTGTCGCCGCAAGTCCAGATCTGGAGCTTGACACCATCGACGTTAGATCCATCCTTGACATCAAGACACTTGTTGCCGTAGATCTTGACGCTACCGCCGTTGAAAGTCCACTTCTGAGAATCACCGCCGACGCAATCACCAAGAACGACCAGAGCACCGTCCTTGTTGTCAGCCTGCAAACACTTGTTGGAGGCCTTTCCTGGCTGGAGGAGCAGCTTTCCCTTGTACGCAGGGGTCTGGGCAGCAGCAAGGCCAGCGAGGGCAACGACAAAAGCGAGCTTAGACATGGTAAATGAGAGTGGGTGAAGAGAGCAGACGGAAACCGAAGCCAGGACACGAAGGACGAGGGGCGGATGGAGCCTTGGAAAAAAACGCGGGGGATTTATACGAGCGGTCTGGCCAAGCGCGTTCTATTTCCGGCTGCTGCCCCTCGTGGATTTCACTTCAACGCGCACACGTGACAAACATTGACATAGCCGCCCTGACCCATGCCAGACATCTCCTGTTTCACACGCGATTTTCAGGTAAACAACCAGGGGTGAACAACGCGTTTATTAGACAGCAAAAATAAAATAAAATAAAACTGAACACTTCTAGTGTACGAGACCTCGCAGGGGAGGCAGCGTTGCAAGACTTTTTCAAGAAGGCGAGGCAAAAATCTGGCGGCGTTGGTTTTGAGCGCGACTAGTTTCAGCCTGAACTGGTTCTATCCGACAGCTCCGAGCATGGTTTGCGGAAGCGAAAAGATGGCTGCCCTCGGCGTCCGTCTGAACAATCTTGAAATGAAAGAAAAGAAAAAACTTGAACGGATGATAGACGCGCATCTTGAGCTGAAATGTATTGAGCTAGCTCTACTTGTGTTCCTGGATAGAGGGCATTTTCTGCTCCCCTAACAACATGCATTTAATAGGCTGAATATGCTGGTATTGCAGCTGTATACAAATGTTATATTGGCTCATCATATATGCGCACTTATACGCTCCCAGCGCCAGTTCGCTGCATTTATGCGCGCGTTTATTATTTATGTATTGTATATACACCTCAATATCTCTGACCTAGCAGACGACTAGCATCGTACTCTCTCGCTCATCCCAATCTACCTATAAATAATTCTCACCCTACCCATATCCTCAGGCGTCCCATTCCCACCCCCAAGCAAACTCAACCACTTTTCAATAACAACCCAATTCACCCCAAACTTCACACACAACTCATCCCCATGGTGCGACCCATCCAAAAGCGGCTCCAGCTCCAACGGAACAGCGTTTAGCGCCGCAATGTCCCGTCCACCACCGCCGTTGTATAGCGCTGTGACGGCTGTACTGGTGCTGTCTGATCGTTCGCGCTCGCCTAGCATGGGTCTGGCGCGAGTGATTGTAGTTGGTTGGGTAGGTGTTGGGCGGGGACCGCGGGGAGCAACGGGGCTTGTGCTTAGGGCTGTAGCTGTTCCGGAAGTTGACGCTGGGGTGTGAGTCGGGGCTGGGACGGCCATGGGGACTGTTGGGGTTGTCGTAGTCGTAGGATTGTGGAAGTGACCTGAAGCAGCGGCTACACTTGCTAACAGGGCATGTGCAGATGGACGTGTCGTTGGAGGACTGAAGGACGAACTCATCCCCCCAGCTGCGCCGATACTCGCACTAAGCATCGAGGTAGCCGTACTTCCCCCGCTCGGTCCACGCTCGAAACCGCTAGCCCCACGGTCGTACACCCCTGCGCCTGTGCCTGCGCTTCCACCTGACCCGCCTCCCCGAATCGTACCCACGCTCGCGCCCTCCTCTCCATGCTGGTGCGGAGTCTTGTTTAGATCAACTTGGAAAGCACTCCGAATGCCTTCGACCTGGTCTCCACTGAGTACGCGGCCAGGTCCTCGTCGACCCCGTCGTGGCAGGAGGACAGGCCAGCGTCGGACGCGTCGGACGAAACCTTTGATGACACCGAAAGAGACAAATCGTCTGGGATCAATGGTGGATGTTATGCCCAGCGAAGGGCTAGATGAGGATGGCGTAAGATGGTTTGGAGTGGGAGGCACAGTAGATGGGGAAGATGATTCAAGCCATTCATGTACTGTTTTGGAGTTTGTGAGCCGCGAGTAGAGGCGTAGGAGGTCGGGCCAAGAGGCGGGTGGGTGCCCTGGGAGAGAAGAATGTTTAGATGAAATTCGAGCAGAGAGGTCGCAGTCGAGGACGTACCAGGGAGTGTGACATATGCTGGACACTCTTCTTGAACACCTGGGTCGTTGGCGAGCCATTGGATAGCCGGCTTGAGCGCGTATATGTTCGAAAACTGGAATATATCTGTCATAATAATACACTGATAAAACCTATCCAATCCCTTAGTCACAGCTAGTAGCAAGATACTAGGTCACTCACAAAAGATGCTGAACACACAACCTCCCCAAATCCAAATCCACATCCGCCAACTCGGCAATCTTCTTCACATGGTTCACCCCATCCACGTACTTGACCACCCTCGCCATGGACAGGTCCCAATTTTCGTCCATGCGCTTTTCGATATTGATCAGCGCGACGGGGACGTCCCAATCGTGGACGGCCGGGGGGTTCGGGTAGAAGGGGAATATTTTGAGCTCAAAAAAGTTGAAGGTGTCGACTTGGATGGAAGTTTCGGAGTAGGAGTTTAGGTCTTCGTAGAGTTGTTCGATTATGCTGTGCATTTTCCAGGATGTCATGCTGTTTGAGAGGAAGCTTGATTCGAGCTGTTGATAGGGATTCTGTTAATATCAGTGTTTTTGGGAAGGTTGTGAGGCTTACCTCACAGGCCATGAGAACTCTTCCACATTTTCTTACGATTGGCTCGTAGCAGCTCAAGTCGGCCTCTCGATCAAACACAAAGCACAAGTTGTACCGAAACCATGAGCGTTTATATACCTTGTTCTGGAGTGCGACAGGAAAGCCAAGTATTCGGTGTCGCGGTGTATTGCAATGCAACAATCTCCCACATAACTCGTCTTTGGCTATGACGTACTCGGATATTGAGTCGAAATCAAGAATCCCGACGTTAGGCGCTGTGCGGGATTGGGAGCTAGAGCGTGAAGCTGTTGGTGGAAGCGGTTGGGGCTGAGGAGGGGGCGCAAAAGCTGGTGAGGGGTTACCATTGTCAGGAAGGGCAGTTAGAGCGAGAGGCGGTGATGTGAATGGGCTCCCTGAGGGACTTCGACTCGAGACGGGGTTGATTGTGGGGCTGAGAACGGCAGATGCGGGGTAAGGGAGATGGTGGGACATGGTAATCGCATCTTCGGGCACTTGATAGACAATCTGAGGACCTTTGACAGAGTCGAATACGGCGTAGAATATAGACTGGATACGGGGGAGGAATGATTCGTCAATGTACGCCTCTGAAGACATCTGGATGTGAGTCAGTACTGGTGAGTAGGCGCTCGACGGTCTGACGTACATTTTAGGTGCGATGCTGACCGAGGTGCTTTCAGCGAGATTAATTAACAAAGGGTTATTGTCAAAGGATAGATAGCTAATGTCGATAAATAAGGAAACGAGGCGTGAGTGCCACCCAGACTGAAAGGAGCTTGGCTTGGAGCAATGCACAATGCTTTTCAGAACACAACAGACAGCCTCGACGCAGAAGATGGACCCAAACAGAGTAATACCTAGACAAGACACCAACAGCGGGAGCGTCGGCTAGCCACCCTGAAAAGCGGTTGAAAGGGAAGAGGAGATGGAGTGGCAAATCGGGACCGGATGATCGACGAGATCACGTGCCCCGTCGCCTTGGCTCCTTTCTTCACCAGCGACAACGACCGGCGCGCATTGTTTACTCGACTTTTTACCTCTTGCTTTCCCTCTCGCAGCCCAGAAGCCCACAGCCCCGTTTGTAGCTGTGTTTTGACAAGGGTAAGTTTGCATTGCACAACAATGGCGGACGCGGCTGATGGGCTTGGACCTTTTGTGACAGCCGCGACCAGGCATAAAAACCCCCTTGGACGTGAGTTTTTCTCATATCCTGACCCATCTAGCCCACTTTAAACTAACTAAATATACCATGGCGCACGTCGATTTCGCGTCGTTTAGCATACAATACAACTCACCACCCCGCTTCAACGTACCCCAAACCCAGATCGGGATGTCTGCGCAGTACCACTCGACTTACGCAGAGCTAGTCGCTGATCTTACTCGCGACGTCCAACGCGCTCAGCCGCGTGATGCGCTCCAGTACTGTGCCAACTGGTTCAACACTCGCCTCCAGGAACAGCGTACTCGGGTCCGAGATGCCTTCCAGGCACAAGCCTTTGGTCGCCCGTCGGCTGCTGCAGGTCTCACCGACGAGCTCTTTGTGGATCGTGCATTGCATCCTCGCGCAAGCGTGGGGAGCAACCTCGGTGGTCTGAGCTCGTCTGTTACGAGTGTCCGCTCCTCGCCTATGCCGTCGCACTCTCAGCCACACCCCCAACAGCATATGCCTCAGCAACCTCAGCACCAGCCTCAACAGCCTATGCATCCCCAAGCTCCATCCCAAGCCTCGCCACACGCGCCTCAGCCTAACCCATTCTCGCTCTCTGCCGGAAGCGCGTTCTCTCTTATCCCAGGCACCCGTCTCTCGGATCCTTTTGCCCCTAATGCATCCCCTCGTCCGCGCCCGAATCATCGTGCCATTACTCCCCAGCGTCATACTGTCATCCACGAAGAGGACGAGCCTCCGACCCCAGGCTCGCCCAACGGGTCTGGTCCGAGCAGCAGCTCTGCAGCGTTCCTCGCTCCCCCTCCTTCCGCTCTTGGCCGCCGCGTGAGCGTGAGCGCCGAGTCGATCACGCCCAGCGCGAGCGGTGCTCTTCCCCCTACGCCCGTTTATCCCAAGAGCCAAGAACAGCTGCAGCGCATCAAAGCGTCGATCGCTAATGCATTCTTGTTCCGCAACCTCGATGGAGAGCAAGAACGTGCGGTCCTCGGCGCGATGCAAGAGCGTGCCGTCGATGCAGGCGAGCATGTGATTGAGCAAGGTGCGGACGGAGACTACTTTTACGTCGTCGAGTCTGGTTCTTTGGACTGCTTTGTCCGTCGTGCGGGTGAAGACCAGAACGGAGCGAGCGTTGGGGATGAAGTGCACCCCACGTTTGGGCGGAAGGTCTTGACGTACACGACAGGAGGAACGTTTGGAGAGCTCGCATTGATGTACAACGCCCCGCGCGCAGCAACGATCGTCGCCAACGAACCAAGCACACTCTGGGCGCTCGATAGGATGAGCTTCCGATCAATCATTCTGAGCGTCGCCAACCGAAAGCGAAAGATGTACGAGCGATTCCTTGCAACCGTGCCGTTGCTCGAGACCCTGGACGCGAGCGAGCGAAGCAGGATCGCGGACGTGTTGGAGCCGAGGTCGTATAACGAGGGCGACTCGGTTGTGGAGGAAGGCGAGACCGGGAACGAGTTCTTCATTATCGAGAGCGGGGAGGCTACTGCGTTTAAGAGGGTCAAGGGGGAGGATGGCGAGTTGAGGGATGATGTGGTTATGAAGTATGGACCGGGAGATTTCTTTGGTGGTGAGTCTCGACGTACGTTTTCTATTGGTTTTTGGTTCTGATTTGTGTGACTAGAACTTGCGCTGCTTCATCGTGCTCCTCGTGCTGCGACCGTTCGTGCTTCTGTGAGCACGAGCGACTCGGCCGGCCCGCGGAACAAGCTCAAGGTCGCCGTTCTCGACGCGCAGGCTTTCACTCGTCTTCTTGGGAACCTCAAATCCCTCCTCGACCGCCACGCGACGCAGAACTACGGCAACACGTACAGGCGCAACTAGTCTTGACATATCCGGTTTTATCGTGCTGGAAGCTCCTTTCGTCAATTCCTCTCTTCTTGGTATATCAATAAATATTCTCCCTTTCGTGTTGACTTGGCTTGTAGTTTCTCATGTTCGTGTGGTGTACCTTATGTACCTACGTGCTGTATAGATAAGTATAACCGTAGCAATGCAGATTGTTTCTTGAACTTTTCATTCATGCGTACAGTACAGTGTGGCTAAAAAGCAAAAGGACAAGGAACAAGGGAAAGGTGCATTTATTGTTCACGTCCGTTTTTGGGACCGTTTGCCCATCACTCGCTTCACTCACCCCGGCACTAGAGCTCGATCCCGGCTCTCTTCCATCCTAACATGTCTCCGTCGCCCCAACTCCTCCACATGCGCTCGACTACTCTTAGCTTTTCGGCTCTTCCTAACCGCGCATCCTCTAAATCGGCTACGTCTGCTAGGAAGCCGTCTCTGAGTCTCGACCCCGCTGGGAGGTATGTCGCGGCGAATGCGCGGAGACGCGTTAGGGCGAGAAGGAGTAAGCCAGCCGTGAGCGGTGCAAGGTCCGTTTGAAGGGCCGGAGAAGCTGCATGCGACGATGACGAAGCCGGAGACGGAGGCGCCCTCTGAGACAAGAACGAATTCGAGTCTGCAGGGATCGCATGGTGCGCAGTCGACGAAGAGGGCGGAGCGAGCAAGAGTCGCTCGACGCGTCGGATCGCATCGTATGCTCTGGCGCGTTGACGTCTCCCTCCGAATCGGCCTCGACCGCGTGTGCCTGCTAGGGATTGGCGGACCCAGCCGACGAAGATGTAGACTACTGCGAGGGCGGGCGCGACTCCTACAAATTCGAATGTGAGCTCTTGGGAGCGGAGGAGTCTGTCGATTCCGGTTAGGGCAAAGTCGATGTCGACCTGCGTGTGTTTCGATTAGCATTTAGTTGAGTCCAAGGAACAAAAAAGTATGATGCATGAAGGAGGGGAAGAGGGAGAGTGGGAGAAGCGTACCTTGGTCTTTTGAATCTGGATCAACAGCGTACGAACGAGCGTCCCCGACACGACAGACCTCAACGGACTCTTGATATCGTTCTCATACACCTTCATCACCTCGGTCAAATCGCCCTCCCTTATTTGTTTCGTCAGTTCAGCGAGTTGTTCAGGCGTGTAGGAGAGCTTTTCGGTGCTTAGGCTAATAACCATACGTTCCAGGGACTACACCACCGCATATATGAGTGTTTATTTAGAGAAACGAAAAGGGGAGTGGGAAGGAACTCACGTCGAGATCGCTTTTCATGCCTTCTTTGCTTATGACGCGCATACCCTCGTCTCCGCCTGTACGCACAGTGTTTAGGATCCCGATGATAGGTTCGAGGACGTAGCTCTGCCAGAATGATCTGGCTGTTTCGCCAGCTTGGAGTACGCTCTCCCATAAACTCTGCCTAGACCTGTACAGCGCCCGTCCGGCGAATAAGAGCATAGGCGGACCAAGGACGAGTTTAGGCCATGCTAGCATTAAGCGGGAGGGCTTTTTGAGACCTAGGAAGACGGTTCGGTGTTGTTTTCTAAGCGAGGGGAGAGTTTGACCAAGCAACGAGCGAGACGTAGCGAATACGCCGCGCGTAGGAGACGGCGTAAGCGCAGCTGAAGCCTCCGAGTCCAGAATCGCATTCATTTGGTGCAACGCCGCCATCAACGCAACATGCGACGGCCTCCCCTCTTCAGGCGTAGCAACCCCCGACGCACCCACCATCGACGCACTCAAATCAGGCGAACCCGACAACTGGCTCCCGATCGCGTGGAGCTTTGCGTACTTTTCGGCGTATGCGTCGCGCATGTGTTCGAGCGAGATGCGGTTCTTGGAGCATTCGGCGCGGACGAGCTGGACGGGGGTTTGGAGGTACCATGTTGCGTGGGCCGAGTCGGAGAGGTGGGGGAAGAGGGAGGTGACGAGTGCGGAGGGTTTGGTTGTGGAGGGGAAGAGTTGGCGGATGAGGCTTGGGCGGAGGGAGGAGATTGCGAGTGGGGGGTTGTGGTCTTGCATTGCGTGTAGGACTGTATGGCTTAGGCGGGATAGGCGTAGGGGGAGAGCTACAGACGCGGTTAGGCGGGTAATAGATTAATATAGTTCTGATGCTCACTTTGGAGGAGAAAGTAGGCGACGCTTGTGCCGCCGCGCTGTACGCCGGCCCACCACTCTGCTTCGTCCTCTGCCTCGAGCGCAAGGTCGCGCATCCCAGTAACAAGCTTCAAGTAAACCTGCATCACAACCTGGCCAGCTACCGAGTGTTCAAGCTCGTCTTCGTCATGGCTCCCATCGCCCGACAACGACGCGGCATGCGAGCCCTCATCCAAGTGCGAAATAATATCTAGCAGCTCCTTCGTCGAGGGTGACGCGCCGAGTGCAGTCGCCGCACGGGCCAACTCTTGTGACCGGTACGAGCTCGTCTCACCCATGGGGTTGGGATAGACAACAGACCCAGACGACGATTTCCTTCGGTGTCCGCGACTCGACATTGCAAAGGGATCACCTTGCGTTGGCAGGACACTCGGACCTGTGAATGATTGCCAATTGACACTGCACTCAGGGACCTCACGAGCTAGGTCTGTTTGGTCAAGCGTGGACCGGTTTGTCTCAGGCGGCATCGGTAAACGTCGACTCGCTCTAGTAAGGCTCCCAGAGCAGCTAGAGCGACCAGGGCGTGTGGACTTGTAGCCAGAGCGCTCTGGGAGCGCTCTGGCATTAGTTCAGGGCCAGTGTCAGGGCCTAGACGAGCTGGAGGACTTTATATTAGTACAAACACCTATAATGGCATAATGATATGAAATAAAAGCGTAATCTATGCAGAATTAACTTCTCACCTGAGGCCACTGGCTACAACAATGCCCTCCCTCCCGTGGTCCCACATGCTCATGTGGCCAATTTAAGTTCTAATGGTCAGACATAGCATTTAGATTGTTTTTATCTACAAGGGAAGGCAGCCAACCGGCAGAATAAAAAGTTCAGTACGACCACCAGAGCCATTTGTATCTGGCTGCTAGCATAGCCGCAGGCAGAACCCTGGACTAACGCCAGAGTGCTCTGGGAACGCTCTGGCTACAAGGCTACACGCCCTGGTCGCTCTGGCTGCTCTGGGAGCCTTGCCAGAGCGAGTCGACGTTCTCCGATGCCACTGGGGATGCCATCCCCAGGAGTGTAGGTCTTGACTTGTTGTTCGAGAACGAAATTTCCAGCGCCGTCTAGAAAATGCACAGGAGTTCATGAACGGGCGAGAGAACCTAGGCGTAGGTATGCCTAGGTTGCCGAGGCAATGCTAGACAATTCTCGCGTTAGTGCTCGTTGCTTGAAAGCGCGGCGCTTTGCGGCCCCAGAGACTTCCGCGCAGCCGCGCGCTTCCTGCAGGGTGAGGTGCAATTACCAACACGTCCACGCCACACTACACCCCAAGCCCCTCCTCCTCGCCATATTTTTCTCGTTTCTTACCTACAATGATTGACGTTCCCTGTCGATTCACACCCAAACGGTCCAGCCCCGAGCTTGGAAACCTCTATAACGGTCCCCAACCAACAAGTGTAACTCTGCTGCGCAGGATATACGGCGGCCCACGACGTTGGTCTCAGGTCTACCAAGCCAAAGTTCATACTTGGGATCGCCCTGTCGCTGGGTTGCAACTCCCAGATTCCTTTGTTCTCAAACTTTACGTGGCTAGCGAGCTTTCTAGCATCGAGGACTGGGACCCCTATGGCTTGGATCATCTTGGCCCGGAAGCTGAAAAGGAGCAACGCGAGATGATCGAGCGAGAGACTCAGGCTTATAGCAGGCTGGTTGGATGTCCTGTGACGCCGAGATGGTATGGAACATATCAAGTGAGTAGGCGTATTTTGATGTCCAAGGTTTCGGCTAAGTCGCTGGAACATAGTTCATTTTACCGAACAAAGAGATCAGTGTCGGGACACTGCTGGAATACATCGACGGGAAACCGATAAGTCGTAAATACATTCTCGACGAACATGGAGTGACCCTTCCGTTTGCTGAACGGGTTAGTTGATGTTGTTTTTCCCTATTTTTTCTATGAGTCTGATATAGCTCTAGATGAATACGGCTGCTGAGGCGCTCGATCAGGTTCATTCACGCCGTGTCTTGCATGGGGACCTTCGAGAATCCAATATTCTTATCCTTAACAATCCACATGACCCATTCCCCATCCGATTTGTCGATTTCGGTCGCAGTCTACCTGTGGAGGGGGTTGCAAAGAAGATTGTCAAGAATGACTTTCGAGCGGAGACAGAAAGCTGGATGGAACTACTAGTGGAATATTATGGACTCGATGTCGAAGAATCTTTTCCAGAGTTCCGTGCAATTCCGCGCGAGGGAGCTATCATGAAGTTCATCAAAACCTGGGATATTCGTCCGACTTATGAGGAGCAGATTGAAGCGATGGTGGCTATGGCGATGTCTCGGGGGAACTCTAATGAGGCAGCGATGAGAGAGATGGCTATTGAGTGTACCAGATAGTGACTTATACCCAGAGCAGCGCTCATGAGGTGTTATTTGTTTGTTTATTTGATTCATATATTGAGTGTTTCAGGCGCGGAGTCCTGTGGTACGATGTCGCCGCGGAGCACGCGGAGCGGCGCTTATTAAAGGGTTCAGCGCTTGCTACTCATTATTATGCTTCTCGCCTCGACACTTTCCTCGTCGCACATCTCTCTGCGCGCCTTTCTTACGTTCCAATCACCTTCTAAATGGTGCACCTTTCAGGTTTGTTCTGGTGATCGCGTCAACTCCCGTCCACCGCGTTTCAGGCCACAGTACGGTTGAGGTAAATGTGAAGTGAAATCGAGGGTTTCGAGGTAGAATCAAGGGAGGTAAAGTCGAGGTGAACCCGAGCTACAGAGGTAGAATCAGGGTAAAACCGAGGTAGAATCAAAGTAGATACGTACGCGTGAGGTTTTAAACCCCCAAATCACGTTCGTCAAGGCCTGTAGCCTTACGTAATCATCATACATTTGACCAAGTGGGTACAGTATCTTAAGTGAGAAATTGCGCGTGGCGCTGGCAAATATGTACACACTGTCATCTCCTCCTAATCGAGAGTCTAGTCACTGAGCATACATCTGCACGAGTAATGCACATGCTCAGGACATCGGAAAAAGGAAACTAAAGTGGTATGCGCGGTGAGGGATTGACTTCAATGGCTTGTCCCAGTGACAGGCGTGGACGTGGCTTACAGATTGGGAAAAAATGCTGTACTGTGAGTCTATTCCGACGGCGCAATGAGTCAGGCGAGACGGGAGACCTGCGAGGTTGCGCGTGAGCGACGCATATAGCGGGGAAAGCGCGTGGTGCTAGGCGTGGGTGGATTCACACGCGCAGAACCGATAATATCAAGGTAAAATATGGGTGTACAAACGGAGCGCGATATTTATATCTAATGCACAACCTACTCGAATTTATATCATTCTAACTAGATTTGAAGAGAACCTCGAATAGGTTCTCGCCAGATCTCGCCAGAAGAAACCCCACGATGAGTCGCTCTACAGAATTAGGTTAGCACATTTCTTCGAACTCGCCTCTCCGGTTGGCGCATGAACGAGGAAGTCCATTACCTTCCCTTGACGAGTGCTAAGAGGCACCAAATATAGCTAGCGCCCTCCCCACTATTGTTAGCCCATCGATGTGTAACTTTCGGCCCCAAACTGGCTGTGTTCATCCCACTTAATTCGTTGGAAGTAAGCGTTCCTAATCCTGGGGTCAAATATTCCAACGCTCCAATTAGCTGAGATTACCCATTTCACCTCATAGAATGGGTGT
>MU132146.1:685597-697246 GCA_015039395.1 Ceratobasidium sp. AG-I | reverse complement strand
GGGTGTTCTGTTAACGGTGGTAACATATACAAAACATGGCAAGTGTATTTTGAGATCCTTCAGCCCAAAAGGATACCCTACGGTGTGTTCAAGGCAGCTAAATTCTTCCCTGGGACAAACCCTCTTGTGGGATGAAATCGCAGCAAAAGCGTGTGATTCCCGGTTTGGAACGAAGGTTGTTATATTCCCTAATGCCCGGGTTTTTACTTACCGCCTGAATTCCTCCAAAGGGCCTGCCTAACAGAGCAGCGACGAAAATGCCGAAGTTAGCTTTGCTGAACGTTAGAAGAACCAATCTAAAAGTTTGTGATACCCCTAAATCGATCAAAACCTGCTCCACTTGGTTGTAACTGAGCCTGGCAAACTAGCAGAGAATGTCGGCTCAGCAGGGACCTTTTTGCTCCTAAGTGCTCCCGGGCGCCCTCGAGCACTCCAGGGCGCTGGAGAACTGGAGCGCTAGCACATTTTGCTGCCATTCCCTAGATATTTCGTCTGGTTTATGAGCCACGTTTGCATACACATACGCTTTCCGCTTGTAAAAGCGATAATATTTTGAAGAGGTACATTGAAAACACAAATATTTTATGCCACATGTGCCTGGTTTAATAACACTTACAAGGGTAATTTTGCCCTAACCGCTGCGGGGAGCGTCTGAGCGTAGCTCTGACATCTCCACTCCTAAAACGGGTCTTGGAACCAGATAGACTCTGATTGACTGGATCCCATTTTCGTCCGCGTGTCAGTTATAGTTATTTCCGTGCTAGCTTTTGGGTACTCTACTTCTCACCGAGTTAGGTTTTATATGCACCTACTCCGGGAAACGTCTGCAATGCTGCGATTCTGTACCAACTAAGCTATCGGGCATCCCTCAGAATGTGGGCGATTCCTTAAAGAGAAGAACAATAGACCTGCGTGAACATCCCCTAAGATCAATTGATCGAAGTAGACATCATATGAGTAGTTACCTTGCTTTGACTAGCACGAGCTCAGGAGGGCCATTTCATCAGTAAAAAAGGAGAGGGTCCAACCAGAGCTAGGTAACTCTTTTGGTCGACATATCGCTTAAAGTTCTCATAACACCTGCCCCAATTACCTAGACCACATGGGTCTCTGTAGACGGTGTCTGCGCGTGACCTGGGAGCGTTCCGAGTTTACAATTCTCATCAAAAATATGTTTTTGACCGACAGATTTCTTCGTACCCAGCGGCAATATGATTTTTGCAGCGGGTTACGCTCTGTGATGTATCCCCACCATGCTGTCAAAACTACGTGTGACGGCTTGCACATCTTTCAGTATCTTACTGCTTAGCGTAGCACAACACCAGCATACATGCCAGCACAGCCACACATTAACTGAGACCCTGGTCTAAACTGACTATGCGAGCTATGCGAACCCAGGTCAGTCTAGCTAGAATTTATAGAACCGAAGAGTCCGTCTAACACCGGTATGTGTCTACACAATACCCGACCTTCTCCGGATCGCCAGAGAGCTGAACGAGGGCATAGTATCACACTCCGGAGCGCTCACGAGTGCTCCAGAGCACTTGCAGGCAACCCTTCTGTCCCTCACGAGCACTCCGGAGTGCTCCGGATCTACCGGAGCAGGTGGAGCCACCCCCACGATCCGGAGCCAATGGAGTTTTTGCCGACGACTGACGCGCGATCTGCTATTGACTAAAAAATGCTTGCACGACATATGAGGGTGTTGTCTTGCCCGCTTGAGTGGAAACCATAATATGGGTTCACTCTATTGAAGTAATAGCCTCCTGGGTATTGGTTGGCGGCAATACTTACAACGGGCAGCGGTATGATTTACAGTACCAGAATAGCACATTTATGTGCAGTTATGTCGCCACCCAGATTGACCTCTCTAACATAAAAGCACAATCTCTGCCCATCGTTTGCATAACGCACTCCTGCTCTCCCGTCTATCTGCTTTACTTCGTACTACTCAGACTTCATTTAAACCCCTTGTGACGCCTCAGTATTAGTTTCAGACAATGTCTCCCTCTTCTAGTCTCAAAGACAATGATGACCGAAATAAAGCCTCTGTGAATACTGACTTAACGCCATCTGCTTACGATTACATCTCGCCCTGGGACCTTATCCAAGGGAAGCCGGTTCACAAAGAAGGCGCAGCTACACCGTCAACTCGTACTCATCCTAATTCGGACTGGATCCTGTCGGCTACAAAAAACATCGCGTTCGAACAGGTTGGATACAAAAGCCTGTTCCAGGCAGCTAGCCGGCAAGAAAACGCAGCCTTCGTGACCTTAACAGAACACACAGAATTTCAACATTTCCTACGAACTCACAAGCCGCCTCAACGCTCCAACAAGTCCGTGCACACAGCTCGGCCAGGGGAAGAAGTTCTTATTTTGAACGAAGCGAGTGTGTCGTACGTATTATTGCTTTATCGGTTGTATTGTATTTCGTTCTCGGACTAACCAATTTCTCAGCCAACACTTCCTGGTGCACGTACTCACTCCACTTATCGAATTCTGGAACGATATTATGGTTCAGGAAGACAAACCCACGTCGGAGAAAAGCGGATTTTTTATTAAATCCCGAGTATTAATTTAGCTGGATTTGGCCGGATTTGGCCGGGTTAACCCGGATTTATTGGATTATAGCAGATTTGGCCGGATTTCGTTGGTACAACACTCTCATTTTTTATATCAGATAATTGCACATAATCGATACTTGCGAGGGACCGGCAGTTTAGTTGTCATTGTAACACCAGCTGTATCAACAACCCTTGCATTGGTAGAATTTAAACGTGCATTGTATTTAGAGAACGACAAGCGCGCATACGGAATAAATTTTATTTCAACACAGAACACGGGTAGCAATCAATGCGTGAACAAAGCGGATTTGGCGACGGTGCGAGAGCGGATCGAAGCACGCGCCAAGCGGCGGATGAGTCGATGATCGAACCATGCGAGCCATAGGGAGAACTGGAGTGCGCCGGCCGACACATCTTGCGCACGCGAGAGGATGAGATTGTGATGGACGCCTGACCGGATAGAGCCATGTGGAGCAGGAGAGAGCATCGTCAAGAACGTAGGTGACGCTGGGACGTGGTCCAGGGACATCTCGCGCGACGCCTCTCGAGCGACGCCTCTCGGCCGACCCACAAACACCAGTCGAGCGCAATAACGAGTGCACGCTCACACTTGCCAACTTCGAGAGCTTCCAGCCCAGGGAATCTATAACTCGAAAACATGTTAAGTAACCCATAACAGATAATAATATATCTCATGAAACGATGCTTACTTTTCTCAAGCTTGGTTTGAAAACGCCTTATCCAGCGGGAACTTCGATGCTAAAACAAGCGAAGCGCGGAACGTCCAACGCGGGTCGATGAAAGGCGATGGTGTGAACTCGGATCCAAGCCAGTCCATGCTGGGGAGCGAATTGCGTACGTGTTGAGATATCCCTACAAATAGGAGGAAAGAAATAAGAATGGCAAGGAATGCGCCAACGACAAGCCGAATGTGAGTCCCAGAGCGTCCGCGCTATCCGATTGACGAACCGAATATTTGAAGTGCAAGCTCAACTTGGCGATCTGCAGCCACACGAATTTGAGTATGTATTTCCGCTGAAACCGAATAAACCACTAATCAGATCAAACTCCAGCATGGGATAACCGGAAGACTCACGTTTAGCACCCGCCAAATAAGCCAACGCTACCTGTAGCACATTGATGCTCGTCCTCGAGCGCCTCAGCACCTCGGTCACAAAACACGTCAGCGTGACGGCAGCAACGAAGGCGTCGGGAGCCTCACGGAGCCACCGCGCGAGCTCAAGCATGGGCCGGTGTTAGAATGCGTGGCGGTTTCAGCTGACCATCGGCGCGTCACTCGAGCCGTGAGGTGACGGGGTGTATGTCTGGCGCGCAGCTGGAAATTGAGTTGGAAGGGGAAATGTTGAAAAGGGGGTCGACGCCGGGCCAAAACGTGAGCACCTGTAAGAGTAATCAGCGGGGTTGTATATGCGAAAGAGAATAATACATACCATGTCTATTACTGGTCGGTTTCCTCAAGGTGGCGCCAGTACTGCAGTAGTTGGAACGTGTAAAAGTTGTAGTAGTGATTGAAAAAGAATCGGTGACAGTCGGCGAGCAGATCGACGCGCCAGTCGAGGACGACATCAGAGTCGAGACGGCGGAACCGAGGAGCGAGGTGGCATGCGAGAACAACGTCGGCTATAGGGGCAACAATACAACGCCGCTCGCCTGAGTCTCGTGAGTGTGATGTCGTGTGGAGGCCTTGCACAGTGGCGTCATCGTTGCAGAAGGGGGCAAAAAGCTCGAGATAAACAAGCTCGCCCGAATAGAGGTATTGGAGGCGATCGGGAAGCCGGAAGATGGCGCGAACACGACCAGCACGGTAACCTACAAAAGTGAAGAACAAATCAGCGAACCGTGACAAACGAGAGAGATAATAAAAAAAAACCTACGATGCAATCCGAACTCTTGTGGGTCGTGAAGAAACAGGGCCGTGTCGAATACGCCCTCGCGTTTCAACCGCCCGTGAGCATCGCGGATGGGTGGGCGAATTCGGATCACATCTCGCTGCGGTGGCTCGTCAGGGGCAAAGGAAAGAGGGAGGTGGTAGAGCGTAAGTTTGTGCCAGAGGTCGAATGTGTCGTGGGGGAGGAAGAAATAACGGCCACGGCCGCGGGCGTATGGCTTGAGGAATTTGTCGAGGGCGGGCACGAGAGATTTCGCGCCGTAGTCATCTTCAAGTTCTTGTAATGTGGGACGTTTGGTTGGCCGGATTGCAATTGCAAATTGCGGGTGTGGGTACTCAACCGGATCTGCATCCGGGTCTCCGGTCCTCCGAATGCTCTCCTCCCCTTCCTCCTCCCCGTCGCCGTCCTCCTCGATGTCCTCCCAAGCATCCCCACCCTCCTCGCCACATCCCGCCTCGTCCTCGCCGTTATACACCCCCTCCTCGTCAGCGACAAAAACCGCAGTCGTAGCCGCCCGTCGACCCTCCGGCCTCCCGTAGTACTCGTCCAGGTAAGCTCGGTGGATTCGCAACGCCTCCAACCGCTGACAGTACTGGATAATCTGGGGGATAGCGTCGCGCTTGTTTGAGGCAGCCCAACCACGTTTGACGTAGACGATGTGGAGGTACTCTGGGCTTTCAGTGTTATAACTGTCGGGCGTTCCGAGCTCGCAAATCGAATCTGCATAGTGCGAAATCATATGCCATTTAGGTAGGCGATCGAAACGCCAGAGTCCCTGGTAGATGCGCGACCTAACCAAAACTTGTTTTTTCAGGTGCATCTCGTTGTGCACGTCCCGCATCTCCTGCACTTCGGCGTCCGTGAGCCGCGCGGCATGGGCGAGATATGCGAAGTCCAGCATCGCTCGGATCATGGTCGCGAGGTCCTCGCGCACCGCCCGATGTTCAACCAGCAAAGGTAAGAAAACCTTCGCCATCTCCTTTGTCTCTCGCCCCGTCCACTGCTGTACTCGGCTGATGCCTTTTTTGAAGTGTCGTAGGTCCTTCGCGCGCGGCATTGATGCGAAGCGCTGGTCGACCAGGCGCTTGCCGATTTTCTGTTGGATCCATTTCATCGCGTGCCCCTTGAACAGGCCCTTGTGCCATTGATGGAGCAAGTCTGGTGTGATGCAGCGCGAGAAGTCGACGCCAGGTAAGTTCGCCCACCACGGCCACCACGGTTTGAGACCCAGCTGAATCAACCCCCGCGTCCGTCCAGTTGTTTGGTACCGGTCGATGGCGGCAAGAGTTTTCTCGCGGCCTCTGTATGGTGCGGTGCTGCAGTCGCCCCGCCCGTGTTTGTTCTTGAGACAAATGGGGCACGAGCTCCGGATCGTACAAGCCATGTCGTTCTGTTCGGGCCAGTCCCCAACGAACGCTGCCAGGAGTGGGTAAACCCGTCGAAGGCATCCGTCGGCACACCACATCTCGACGCCGTCTCGCCCTGCAGTTTCCAACGGCTCCATGATCGATCGCATCGCGCGATGGATCAGTTCCCCTTTCAGGCGCTTCCCCCTCGCCTTCCCCGGGATGTCCTTGAACTCATCGATGGGTAAGTACCCGATAATGCTAGTTGCGTATGATGATGCGCGGCGCCGCACGCTTTTGCTTATATTACCAATCGTTAGGTACACCGGGTACGCGGCTTGATTACCGCTGAGTTTTGTCATTTGGGTTTTATCGGACGCGATTATCACGGGCACGATCGTCCCTTGACGGTCGCGGAGGAAAAGCTATCACGTACGGTAAGCATTTGAACTGAGTATTGTAGTATGATATTTACCTGACGTCGCCACCACCAGTTGCCGGTCCACATCTCCCCATACACCCGCGAGTCCATCTTCGTTGAGGTCCAGTGCCGCTCCGGCGCGTATCTCATGGCGTCTTTGAAGCGCGGGTTACCGATGAGATCGCGTATGACGTCGATAACCGAGCGTTTATACACGATGTGCACCCGCTCGTATTCTCCCTCGCCAGCGATCAACTCCTCCGATGTCCAGCTCGGCCCATGAGGAAGTTTGTCGATGTCAATGAGCATCGACCGGTTATCTCGCCAAGGAGTTTTCCCTTTGTACTACGAATTCGGTGAGCCACTCGGGCACTGCCTCAGGAACCGAACAAAGCACTTACGAACGAACTCCGTAGAAACCGAGTGCGCGCGCCGCCCGAGAGGCCCTCCGTCATCATCTGCTCCGCGGCTACCATCGTCTCGGGGTTCGCCAGCCCGCCGATCTCTCTCAGATATCGTCCCAAGTCGACAGGGTGAGTGCGGTGTCGCGAGATAGGTTGGCCGGCGGTACTAAAGGGAAATTTTTCAATGTAGGGCTTGCCACACGTTCGCCCTTTATCATCCCAACGCCAACTTCGAGGTTCGTTATATCGAGGCTCGTTCCCACCGGCGCGCGTCGAAGGCCCGGCAACACTCGCCATCGGGTGCGGTCTTGAAGAAGGCCCTGCTATTTTGTACTCCCACTCCTGGCGTGCGCGTCGCTCCTTTGCTAGCGACTCCATGCGGTGTGCTCGGCAAGCTGGCCTCATCATGATGTGGCGGTCACGGTCAAATGTTGACTGGAAGGTGTGACTGCAGTAGGGGCAACAAAGATCGTGGTCGCCGTGAGCTCCGTCGTCCACGCGCACCTCGAATTGTCCGTTGACCATCATAAAGGTTCGGCGCGCGGAGCGTGCAAATTTGGAAGTTCGTGGCATGATGGCTCGCGACCGTAGAGGGTGAAGGTGAGTTTTTTTCCAGTTTACGCTTCAACTTGGACTGATATTCAACGTTTTCTCAGCCCCACCACTCGCTCAACCAGTTGCTAGGCGCATCATCCATGCCAGGCGGGTGTCGTAGCCCGCCATTGCCAATGGACCCTGGCGCGATAACCATCCCTCATGTCGTGATGCCCAAGAACTTCGTTACGCGCGCGCGCCTGTGCCCGCCTTCCCTTTTTCGGTCCGCACCCATTTCTTTGGGCAATATTCGTCCTTCTTCCCTCCACCTCTTGGTTTCCGTCTTGTCTATTTTGCGTAACTCCCACGCGTTGCGCCTATGGGGTCCGCGTATATGCTCTTCATACATATTAATTTTTCGTCTGCCATCTTTCCCCCGACCACTGCCTCGACGTCATGCGCTGACGACGCCCCTCCGGCGCCCACCATCGCTCCACCTCAACAGAGTTGCGGAGCTCGTTGCTGATGACGGGCGCTGTATTTTTCGATATAAATGTTGCTCTTTTTCGCCGTTCATACCCATCCCCCACATCTCAGACAGATCAGTTGCGCCGCATGGCTAAACGTCCTACGGTTCTTGTTCCTGCATCCAGCCCAACTCCTGTACGCGAATCCCAGCCCAAGCCTCCTGACCCCGACGACCCGTCTCACGTAAGTGTTCATTCTCGTACGGCTGTTATATTCGTCCAATACTAACTTTGCGTCAGGGCCCAATTCGAGGTCGCGCCGCTTTTGACACTCCACCGGCTGATAGCCAACCGGTTGAGTTGACGCGTGAACAGCGCTCCCGAGTACCCTCTGCCCGAAAACGCGAACAACGTGAGTTTGGCTTATTGAGTTGCTACAAAAAAACTAACGTAATATTCAGTATTGTCCCAGGGAAAACTCCCCTCGTCTGCTCCCACCTCAAACGCCGCCGCCACAACGAAAACCTCTCGTGCGAGTCAGCCTCGCAAGACCAAGAAACGAGCAATTGTCTTGTCAGCATCTGATGACAACGACGAGCCTCCCAGGGCCCGGCAAGCGCGCAACCAAGGCACGAAGGGTTTGTCAATCATTTAGCGGGTGCTCGATGTATTTACTAACACATGTGGCGCAGGATCGGCTTCCAAATCAAAATCCACAGCTCGCAGTTCAGCAGTGGCTCCACCAAGTGGAACCAGCGCTCCCCCAGCTCCAACCTCCGGAGCCTCAGCTCCCGTTGCCCTCCACCCCGACACCGCAGCCTCCCTCGGAAAGCTCTTCGGAGTCGACCTTGTCAACACGTCGTCACAGGAGTTCGAGCGGGCGGTCCGGTCTCTCTCCGACAATAAGACGATGGAGATGGGATCTTCGAAACGCTACGCTAAGGTACGCGTAGCCGTGTATCTTGAAACGTTTCATTAATGATTTATTGACCTAGGTCCGAGGTACATCCCCCTCGCCGCTATCCACACTAAACAAGCAGGGCGGCTACCACCGAGACCGTTTGGAGGAGCAACGTAAGTCCTCTTACCTAGCCCAACACTCGAATCTAACTCACCAGTTAACAACAGAATCATCGTCCGGGAAAACCGCGAGGCGCTCGCAGCCTATGCAAGATACCCGAATGACCAAGCGCCCTCGCAAGAACCCGAACGACGAACCAGATGAACTTGACGAAATTGAAGCCGACCCAGATGCCGACATGTCCGATCCCGAGGGCTGCCCTCCCCTTCCACCTCCCCTCTTCCGAACCCAGCTCAGTAAACAGGCATCGGCGTCGTCCACTCAAGGCGCCGTCGTAAATGCCACTATCTCTCGCCCGTCTGGGGCCCAATCGACACCCGCTTTGCATACTCGCAGGCCAGCCCACCCGATGTACGAAGCCTTGGCAAGTGACCGCGGACTTGCTATAACCCCCGTGCCCGAGCCACGCAAAACCCGTCCCTCGGCGGGCACTCGAGCAGCGCCATCAAACCCCCAACAGCATGTTCGTGCCCCGAAGGTGACCACCCACAAGGCCCCTCCATATTTACCCCTCGAGCCCCCCAATCCTTCCACTGCCACCCAATCTGAGACCGAACCCGAACCACCCGCACCGCCTGCCAAAGCTCTGCCCCACCCCAACACCCGACTTGCACAGCCCTCCAAGCCTACTGCCGCCAAAACAAAGCCACACCACACGTCAAGCCAACCTGGCAATCGGCGCAACAACCCGGTGCCACCAGCTGAAGAGCATGACGAGTTGATGGATCGGCTCAAGCACATTCTAGCCGGTGGTGACGAGAACGATGTTCTCGACTGGGCGACTCATTTCGTTCAGAAACGGACCCACAACCCCGAACCCGGTCCATCAAAGCCGCGCACGCTGCGTGATGCCGGTGCCGACCTTCGATCTCGTTTCCGTGCCAATGCTCGCTCACGCACTCCTGATGACGTGCGACGCCATGCACGTTACCCTCGACTCAGGGATCCATCGCCTACCCCAATGCCCGCCTCCGACTCTGACAATATACCCGAACCAGAGGAGCTCGTCGCTGCAGTTGCAGCTGTTGCTGGTGGTGCAAAAGCGGTGGGTGACTTGTCGCCACATGTTGTATCTTATTACTGACGATATTTTCAGCCCGTTGTCCAAGATGCAGAAGGAACCGGATTAGGCAAATACCCTGGCTACCGCTTGAAGGTTGCAACGAAGGCAATTGTTGAACTACTTGCAACTGCGTCGGAGAAAGGGGTGTACCAAAACCAAGAAATCTACATGAAATGGGCGCTCAACTGTTACCGACGCGCTTGGCGGGATCATGCTGCGCACGTACCCTACATGGAGGCGCCGGATGACCTCCTGAAGACGGTATGTTGCACGCTTACTCATTTGTGACATCACTGATTCGTACATAGATTGCTCTTCGAGTCTCTTGGCTCCGTACGAAGGTCAAAGAACGTATCCGAGTGATTGTTCGATTCAAGCTTGGTTTCCGTGACCCCGGGGGCAGTGATGCTATTGTTGCTGCGAACCGGGAGCTGTTCGGTAAAATCTTCCCAAACACATTTCATTGCCGGGTACGTTGTTGTGCCGTACAATTATGCATGGACTAATGTGACTTTTCAGAACCATGCCTTTGACGAGGACCAGTATGAGCACCCTGCATTTTTAACTGCCATCTGCGAGGCGTTTTTTTGGGATTCGGAGTCATTTGCAATTCAGTATTATGACCGTTTTGAGCGAATGCCTCTACCCGCTGTTGCATTTGTTCTCACAATGGTTAGTTTTATCGGGTTTGAGTCACGCAGCGCTAATCTTCTGTTCTAGATGCAAGAGGCTATTGAAGAGTGGCAGACCGGGCGATACCACCCTCGAGATCTCAGCTCGGCAAAGCAACGACCCATTTTCGATTCCCACCTGCGGGGGCTGTATATCTACATGAATGCTGCACGCGATCGGATGTTTAAGTTCCGAGGTGCCTGGTTTAGGCGTGGAATGTGGGTTCTGCTTATCTCTCGCTTGAAGCCCTACTGAAATTTGGACAGGGAACATGCCGGCGTGACTGTCTATGATCGCGACGACAACACTGGTGGGCGCTACTGTCAGCCCGTCACCCGGGCTGAAAATGTCCGACCCGATACTCCCCCTCAAGACCATGTCCCCGATGCGTTCGAGCCTGAAGCTGAAGAACCTGTACCCGAAATCGAGGCTGAAGAAGACGACGAGGATGTAGATGTACGCTTCACGGCCGAGTCCAAAGGCAAGTCAAAGCCGTCGAACGAGGAGATGATATGGGATTAGTTGACTACTGATATTGAATAACTGAAGTCTAATCCACTGTTTGACTGTACACTGACCCGAGTCTTGCTTCGTCTGCTTCGTGAAATTTTGTGATTGATTTTTACTCAATTGTTAATGTTCTTGTAACATGTTCTTTGTTTGTTCGTTTTGCTTGATGCTTGTCCTTGTTTGATTTTTGTCCGGCTGTTTGACCTCTTTGCTTGTTGAACTGCCTGAATTATAAATGAAATGAATGAATATTTTAAAGTTGATTTATCTGATTTACTCTTGGCTAAGATAAGAAGATTAGATAGCTGAAAGATCTTTGATATGTGATTCATGGGATTCATAGGATTTATAGGATTTACTAGATTATATGGATTAAGTAAATTAACCTAAATTTTTCGCATTTTTAAAATCCAGTTAATCCAGTTTTATTTCATGAAATAAATACCCCCCCACCTTTATTACCTTGAATTTCATGTAACAAAAAGGGGGGAGTGCTGAATCCTTGCAACTCTTTTATATGGCCTAATTTGGTGTTATAGCGCATAATAAAAAATCACCCTTTTCACTGATGCAACTGCCACTTTTTCGTCCAAGGTGAAGACCGATTGCCCCAGGTCCAAGGGGGAAAGGCTGGTGGGTCATCTCATATCTAAGCTTGTCATAAGCCATCAGTCA
>MU132146.1:626294-680552 GCA_015039395.1 Ceratobasidium sp. AG-I | reverse complement strand
ATGATGTCAGTCTGACGCATCGCCACCAAGTCTCGACCCTGTACATCAGCACCGCCACAACATAAATAACAAAGTTAATCTTCCTGTCTCATTATACTTCCGTGACCTCGATTGCTTGCGTGTCTCTCCACGCTTCGATTTCTAGATGCGCGACAGCAAAGAACTAGCTGAATAGCCCCCAATCTTGGCCACATTTCAAGATGCGCCTCGCTTTTGCTCCCACCAGCCCACTACCATATCCCTTGCGTCCAATGCTTCCAATATTCAGCATCTTATTCCATGGATACCTTGTTTTGCAGTTGAAGCGAGCATAGCCATATTTTCAGCCCAATAACTCGTAGCATCCGCGCGCATACGACGCCGATGTCGATCGCATTGAGACGTCCTCTCATTGACACACAAGCACCCTCTCTATTTGACTTCCCGTCAATCTAACACCAGTCCGCATGGCCCTGAGTGACCCGCGGCTAATTTGTGGCTCAACGCTCGAACCCAACACAACGCGATATGAAAGTAACCCGAGCAACTTAATTTATTCCTAACACCCAACATATACAAGGCTGAAGTCAAGAGGGGATCCGAGATATGAGCAGAGAAAGAAAAGACAGAAGAAGGTCCTAGTAAAACAAATCATTCGAAGCGACCCGAAGTATAGCACAACAGATCTTGTATATGACCAAGCCAAACAGATGTAAGAATGTAGGAATGTAAAAGGATAAGCATACACGAACAAAAGACGAAAAAAGCATCTAAGACGAAGAAGACATAGTGATCAATTCATGCGCCGCCTTTGAACGAGGCGTCAAGGTCAAGCCAAACTCTTTCGGAATGCTACGATGAGAATCAATCAGTTGGCGTTTGAAAATCAAAGTCTAAATGGCTAATAACGTACCATAGGAGTGAGTCTCCAGTCGTCTCCACAACCGGGACAATCTCCTTCCCGTCTTCCCCGCGCTCCATCCCAACATTCAACGTAAGCAACACATGCGAGATCGCAAGCAACAACGACGACTCTGCGAAATACTGTCCAGGACAAATCCTACACACCACAAAAAGCCCCTATCAGCTCCAACCCACACCTGCAAAAGAAACAAAAAGTAAACGCACCGTCGTCCAAACCCAAAGACAGGCGCGTCTGGAACCGTGCCGTCCAAAAACCGGTCCGGGTTGAACGTCTCGGGATCAGGATACACAGCCGGGTTGCGCGTGATTGCCCAGACGTTGCTTATCCTATTGTCCCCCCGCCCAATCAGAATCAGCGCCACGAATAGAAATTGATGGACTTACACAATGCTTCCAGCTGGGATTCGATATTCCCTATACACGTCTTCGTCAATTGATGCGTGGGGGATTCCTATGGGGGATGAGCGTGTTAGCTTGAGTTGTGTTGTAGACAATACGGGCGGCGTGTGTGTATGATAGGTGGACGTGACTTACCGAGTGGGACGGCTGGGATCCAGCGTAGGACTTCTTTTACTACGCAGCGGATGTATGGGAGTCGGTTCATGTCTTGCATGTTGGGGAGACGTTCTGTGCCAATGACTGCGTCGAGCTCTTTCTGTGCTTTGCGCTGGATTTCGGGGTAGAGCTGCATGGCGAGGAAAAAGGTTGCCATTGCGCAGATTGTCTATCCAAACGAACAAACCGGCTGGGTGAGATTATATGCGTGGGAGGAAGGAAGGAGGAAACGTACGGTATCAGAGCCAGCGGCGAACATAGTTCCAGCAGCCCACTTGATCGTGTTATACTGCTCTGGATCCTTTCCATATTGCTGCAACAGCATAGACGAGAATGAAGGAATCGCAATGCCCTTGTCCTACAACTACTCGTGAGTATCTATCTACAACTGCACTAAATCGCACGGGCTTACCATCTGCTGCTGAACCCACTCCAAAGGCTCATCCACAACCTGATCGCGCAACGCTCTCCATTTGACGCACTCTCGCTTGAACCCAGCAAAGGGGAACCAGCTCGGAATGCGTCGGAGGATAGGGAAGATATTGACCATGTAGTTTGTTGGCATTCCCGCACGTGCGAGCGCGTCAACCATGATTTCGGAGCGAGTGACGAAAGGGTCATCTTTCGGGAGAGGCTTGTATCCGTATGTCGCGAGCATGACAGACGAAGCTGCGGTCCTACAAACCTACACTTAGAGGTAGGCATAAGAAGCAGGATGGGATTGGACTTACTCTCGGAAGGTACGCATAAAGCGAGCGTTATCAACGAGGAGTTTCTGCAAAAACACATGCGCTTCTGATTCTTGAATCGGCCAGAGCTCTTCAACAGCCGTCTTGGAGAATCGCTGATGGATAAGTTTGCGAGCTCGACGCCAGCCATCGTCGTATCGTCGTGTCACAGTGTTCTGGCCCCATCCCATCCTGAGAGACAGAAATTTAGCAAAGGCCTTGTGGGAGAGAAGAGGAAGCGCATACAGTTCCTCATCGTTGAGCATTGTCAGATCCGGCCTGTCCGAATAGTTGCTAGAGCGTTTGTCGAGTAGGTCGACACTTGCTTCCGTCGAGTTGAGGACGACGATATGTTGGCCGAGCACTTCGGCGTGTACAATGTCGCCTACACAAACTAGTCAGCGTTCATACTCAATTAATGCCGGCAATGATCGTACTGTTCAGCTGCTTGCCCCATTGGGAGAAGACCTCCCATTCACGTCCGAGCGGGATCGAGCGGGCATGGCCGATGATAAAGTCGGGTTTCAGACTCGGGGGACAGGGGAGAGTGTTCCGCTTGGGACGGAAGTAGAAGGTGAGGAAGAGGGTGAACAGCAGACCAGCGAGGAAAGCTTCGAGATAAATCGAGGAGGCCATCGCGCACTGCTAGAGCAAGAGAAAGAGGGAAGCCAAATGCTATACTGGATATCCAAGCTCTAGATTAGGAGTTAAATAGGTCCCCTGCATGTTGATAAGGGCGGGCGATGGTCCAAATGTGTCAGACCATTCGAACAGAGCGAGCTGTGGCAACGAATGGTCGCAAGACATATTCATTGTGTCCGCTCACGGCGACAATAGTCGACGAGTTTCGCGCTCGGGAGAATGATCAATTTGGGGTGCCGCATGCAGGGAAGACGAATCGGCAACCGTCTCATAGGTCCAATAGGGGGAGATAGCCTTTTTTTGATTGATTCAAGCTTGGATAGGCCAAGGGGCCGGTGGGTGTTTCCTAGGGATGACCTTGGGAAGCAGGAGGCGTGCTGCGGCGCCCCCGGGACGATCTAGCGTGTGGTGGAGTCTATTGTCTGACGAGATCATCGAGTCCGGAAATTTGGAAATACAGCTCTGATGGTCTGACCTCCACTCTGTACCGGGGAAAGCAGGGTGTGTGTGGTGCACGGAGACAAAAACCAAGCGGTGTTGAGCCCACGAGTTCGGCAAACCAGAGTGTGTCAAGAGGGGAGTGTGACGTATGTATTGGACCAAACGACCGAACGAGTTAAATGTGAATAAATTAGTAGCTATAGCGAACGCGACGAAGCCAGCACGGAGGAGATGTGAGACACGAGTAAGACATGGGCCCAAAAGTCAAGTTTCAAATCATGGCGTGGCTGGAATTGACACATGCGTCAAACAGCGTTACTAATTTGTGCGTTACCTGGGCGCTTGGCCTTAGCGCCACTGCATTACACAGTTGACGTCCACCGCGGCCACTTGGTCGGAATAACATGCCATCGACCCTGGGTGAGGTTGCGCCCACAGCATCTGGCGGTATTGCTGCTGCCCTTGTTGGAGCTGGAGTAGGACAGGGACTTGTGCCTGTGGGAAGGGGAGAGAATGGTCACCAGTCACGCGGTTCATTCGACAGTCTCGATGATCTAGGGCTTGACGGCAAGGATGTGCAGGCGCAAGTAAGGTGACTTGAAAAATAAGAAGAGAAAGTGTATTGACTTGTCAATTATGTGCAGCTTGAGCTGTTGAAGCAGGATCTCGAGAAACAGAACCGGATTGTAGATGGCGCGGAGAACATGCTTGACGTACGTTACCGGTATTTCATTCAATTTAACTGCATCTTACTAGAAATCCAGGTCTTTGAACGTGATTCACGGCGGGACGGCCGTCGGGACCAAGTCGAGGTCGCCCTCGACGACGCGAAAGCTCGAATAGCCGTTATAAACAAAAAGATTGAACAGCTGCGGGAACAATCAGGCGCGTCGCACTCGTGTATTCTTACCTGAGCCTATGCCTATTATCTCTCTGTGATTTATAGGTAGTAGCCGTCGTGGTGCCACCCTTCCCAATGGCGGTATCGGCCAATCTACTACGGCTACCCGCATGCCCTTTTGGACCAATGCGACTGGCCCCAATGGACGAATCCGCGAGGAGACGGCTGATCGCGAGGACTACCGCACTGCCCAGTCGCACGCTACCTCTCAGCTGCAGTACCTCTCCTCCTTGTCGAGGCAACACTCCCAGGCCCAGTCGAGTTCCCAGTACTCGTCTGGGCTGTTCTTGTTTTCGTCCACCTCTACTCCGTCCACTTGGGCGAGCTCGCTTGGTCGTTCTGGGTCTCCTACGTCTCCCTCATCGAGCAACGAATTAAATGGTGCCTCTAAACTATCTGATGCCGAGATTGATCGTGCTCGAATCTCTGCTATGAACGAACTTGTAGAGACACTGCAGAAGAACGTACGAGTGCGGTACGCCATGGACATTACTGAACTCGTCAAGACGTATGTGTCATGTTCTACAACCTTGACTACCACTTATTCTATTCTAGCGTCGCCCCAGCTCTTGCAGATTACGCTACCAAGGAGTCTCGCACGGCCGTGTACCGTCTTTTGAGATATGCCATGGTCGACAGTGACTCCGTCATCAAACTCCGCGAACAAGACATTGACTACTACCTCGTTCGGTAAATATTATCCTCCACCACTCTCCATGCCAACCTACTGACTATTCCATCTGCAGGACGTTCTCTCGCGACAATAAACATGGAATCGAAAAGGAATCCGCCCTTAACCTCATTCGCAAAATCGTTGAAGTCGGCTCCAAACACCCCACCAAAGCCGACGTGAGCAACAAAGGCAAAGGCGTCCCCGCTGGATGCGTACCCATATCCGAGGCGGTTATACGTGCACTTATTGCTGTGGCCGATCATCCCGAGGATCCCCTGAGGTTTGTGTGTTTGATGACTTTGGCTGAAATCGGTGCGTGTCTCCATCCTTTTAGACTTTAGCTGTGATTGCGATTGATTGAGGACTTTCGGTGTAGTGCTAATTGACATCGAGCTGGTGTCCAAGTCGGGCGGGATGAGGACCGTGTTGTCTGCGTTGACGGATGGGCCGCCCGAGTTGGCCCCTGTGCTTGCGCGGGTGTTTTTGCATATTATTGATACACCGAGGACCAGGCGGTATCTTACACCTGGCGTTGATCTCGAGGTGAGTTTCCCCTAAATATTATTTAGTTTATGTGGTTGAAATTGATATTGGGTTGAATCTAAAGATTGCGCTTTCTGGTATTACGGACGCGTATGGAAAGACGCCTGGTCACCGGGAACGCATGAGAACATGCTCAAAAGTTACATGCACCATTTTACGATCCTGGAGCGGTACGTTGCCGCATATGTATAATTCAACTTTTGGTTTTGACGTTTGTTCAGGCTTAGCGTATCTATGCTCGAACAACATGCAGTCAATCATAGCCCTCGTTGATACATTGCGCATCCCATCCATGGAAACTCGTGTACGTTGTCTCCCGTGTCTACGCGCTGCCTGATAGGCAGGACTTTACCATGACTGAAGGCAACATGTCGCAGGAAGTTATCCTTGATATGTTCTTTGAGATTCTTAATATCGAAGTTCCGGATTGGGGGCAGGCATTCATGGATGGTAGACGGTTAACAAGTGAGAATGAGAGTTGCATTCGGGTTGTCCGTACTGATAAGTTGGGATAGTGTTCGGGCCGCCCAAGGCTGCCAAACCACAACCTATTCTCGAGGATCGTGCACCTCCTAAATCCGAGAAACTCAACTTAACACATCAGTTCATTTCCCTGCTACTGGTCATTCTCGTTGAAGCTGGCTTAATCGAGGTAACTCACAGAGATGCTTTTTTACACCCCATACCCACTCATGACTACTAGGCGCTAGTCGATATACTTGAAGAAAGCGGGACGTCTAATGAGCTCCCGCGCAAGGCCACACTCTTACTTGGAGAAATTATGCAACTTGCGAATAAGGTGCTGCCGTCTACGATTGCTGCGCGCATACAGGTAAGTTTTGGGGCATTTCCCTTCTCCCCCATTAGCCCTACGTCTGTCATACTAGACCTCATGGCTGACGGCATACTCCACACACAAGGCACTTCCGAGACTGTTTAGTCTGGCGGCGAACTATGGCCAAGGCGAAGGGAAACAGTTTGCGAGTTCGACCTTATCCTCGATCGAGAGTTTGAATCGGAATAGGGCACGTTTGAGTAAAGTCCCGGAGAGTGCGTCCAGAAAGCGGTACGTGTTGCACTACTTCTTATTCTCAGTTGCCTGTTTGGAGGACTGGTGTGACTCTAAGTGAACCACTGTTCGCTAGCTGGGTTGGTTTGTTGAACTATTCGCTAGCTGTGGTTGTTTTGTTGATGCTCGGGTTGCGAAATTGTCCTGTCACGGTGTGGAGCACGAATGCTGAAGTTTCCTTATGCTTGTTTGATTTTTGCTTAGGGCTAATTCTGTGGAGGACACCATGCGTCGCGGACAGCGGCAGGTCGAGCGCAGCAAGATCAAGCGTGGGATGGAGATTGATGATAAAGGGTTCCAGACAGTGCTTATTGATACGCAGGTATGTGCTTCAGCTGCGCCTTGCACTCTACATCTTCCGTACTCGTGCACCCACCTACGTATCGATCACCGGTACTCCGGGCTGCGGTACATCCAATTACCCATTCACTCAACCCATAGCTATGTCTTTTCCCCTCCTAATTCCTTCCAAGGCCCTTAATATCTCTAAGCTCCTCATTTGCGGCGCGTCTAATGTATCTTCCCGCAAATAAGGTCATGTTACATCGGGAAGCGATCAAGTGGAATTTGGATAGCTTGACAGACCTCATCGAAGGCCCGCTCCTGAATCCAAAACGATTTGAGGAAGCGATGAAGGTGTCTCGGTTCGGACGCAAGCTCATGTCGTTCTTCCACCCGAATAGCAAGGTATTTTCTGAAATGAAGAACACTAAGGTATGAGTTTTTCGTCTCACGAAGTTGGTACCACTCTCCACCCTCCACCCTTCTCTTGTAATTGTGATGGCTGGACTAATATCGCTTGCTGGATTTTTATTGTTCCATTTCGCCGGATGTAGTCCAATGCGCGGTATATCAAGCTCGGGTGCACACTGATGACGACGCTCATTTCAACGACTGACGGGCTGAAGTTTCTTCAAACGGAGGACTCACTCCTGAAGCAAATCGTGGAATGCCTGGAACAAATAGACCCTGTAAGCTTTGGTTTGGTTTGAGGCTGTCGGACTGCCAGCCCTTACTGACCGTTTACGATTCATGATTTAAGCTGAGTGCGGCATCGCCCGCGGCAGCCGCTAGCGCGGACTTAGTGTTCTCCAAGACACATATGGATAAGACTATTTCGTTTGGGTATCTGGAGATGTTGGGCACGCTGAGTCGGTATCCTGACGGGATCGAGTATGCCTAAATTATGCCTCGTTCAAGTGGTGTGTGAAACTGAAACTTTGTCGCGGTTTCTAGGATACTCGAGAAATTCAAGGTGTTCAATTGTTTGTATCATCTCAGCGATTTGAGGAGTCGGGAGGACCTGACAAGGCATATTATTGAGAATTTCGATTGCACGTCGTAAGTGGCGGTTGTGCTGGCTATATTGTGGTCATTTTATTGATGGTGCTTTGATGGGGCAGAGACGGACATCCGAGGCTCATACTGTCCAAGGCTCTTACGTCCCGACACAAGGTTCGCGCTCGGCTCATTCCCTCTCATATGCTTTTATCTCACCTCCCGCCTTTTAGCATATTCGTCTGTATGCGACAGATTACCTTGGGAGACTGATTCAAGGCAGCCCTAAGGCGAACGAATGGACCCTCCGATTGTTGCTCACCCAATTGTACGATCCCGCCCCGGAGGTATGCCAAAAAGCCGTCTTGTACCTGCAGGAGGCGTGCGAGGACATGGAAATTCTTGAGATGGTGGTGCAGATGCAGCCAATATTGGACCATTTGGGTGAAGTTGGGCATCCCCTGTTACTGAAGTACGACTACTTGCTGTTGTGATCGCTCGGCGCTGATTAGTTGGTCGTGCTGTAGATTTATGTCTACGCAAATTGGGTTTAGGTATTTGTATAACGCGGACTACATTGATCGTGAGATGGATGGGTGGTTTCATGTGAGTAGTATATGTGTAGTAACTTCACTGACAGTACACTAATATTCTATGCATATAGGAACAAAATTACCAATATCTCATCCAGGTCGAAGTTTATCTCGCTAGAGCCTTGAACCCTCTAGAAGGAGATGCGGATGATCTCCCGTATGTAATACCTCGATCACCTCATTATTGACACCACCACTAAACCTATCGCTTGTAGGGTATTCGATGGCACTGTTCCTCCTCACTTTTACGGTGAAATGGCCAAGACTGCACTGGGATGCAAAGTCCTGGAAGAGAAAGGACACTTCCCCGAATTCGCACACTTTATTCGCCAGCATGGACTTGAGAGCGAGGATTTCGAGATCATCAACAAGCTAAAAAGTGTGCTGTGGGCAGTGGTAAGCGGATTTTGTCCCAGTACTCAAACAATATTTATAGGTTTATAAAGGGCAATATAGGGGCAACAACAGGAGGGCTACCCTTCCTCGAGGAGGAGGATATTATCCGCGATATTGTCGAAATCGCGGGTAAATCAGAGATACTTTCTGTACGAGGGTCAGTAAACAAATCCTGCCCGTCAAGCGATCTCTAAATAATACCTATTGTCAACAGAACATGTTTCTACGTGCTGGGGCTAATCTCAAATACACCTCAAGGTGCCGAAGTTCTAGACGAGTACGAGTGGGAGGCTACAGTTACGCCTTTGGGTTTTACTACTGGGCTTTGTCTGCCTATGGATGTCGAGAAATTCCTATACGTATGTCATCGCGTGCCAGTGTGGCCCATTCCTTACTCACGGCTTCGTAGATTACCCCCTGGGAACCGTATTCCGACGACTCACGAAGGGCTTTGAAACCCCCCAGTGACCCATGGGAACGAGAGATCTTGAAGGCGATCAACAATTTGTCGAATACCGTGATCCAGAATCAGGCCTCTCGGACACTATCACGGTGCGTCCATATCTTGAACATCAGTCGCACCCCTAACAGTGTACTTTGTGACCAGGTTACGAACAAGGCCACATGGCCGACGCGCGTTCCAGTCGATCCCACTATTCTATAGGGCACTGCATATACTTGGAACCCAGCGCTTCCGTCTCCCCGTACGCCGATATGTCCTTGACCTGTTCGACATCCGGCTAGACCCCGCTGTAGTGGGCGCGATGCGCGATTTCGGCCAGTCCCTCCCTCCCATCGAAGAGGACAAGATCATCACGCCTCAGATCGCTGCGCCTCAACCCAAACCTGAGGTCAGCACTCCTGCTCGTAGCACACCCGACTCGCACATGCGTCAGACACGCTCGCCGGGTCCACCGCCTACTGTTCCACCTCCGCGCCCCGCATTCCGGTCAAGACGCAACACACGGATCGGTGCAGCAGCACTTGGAATCAATATAATTGGGCCTGGGATTGATGGGATGCCGGGAACTGGAGAGAATGCAGCTGAGCCACAGACGTACGATTACGCAGCGATGGAAAGGGCACGAAATGCGGCACTAGGGCAGTTGCATTCTGCGGTGGAAGAGTTGCGAGTGTCGCGGGAGAACGAGGAGCGAGAGCGAGAACGCAAGGAAAGGGAAAGGAAGGAGAAAGAGCGAGAGAAGTTGGTGCTGCTTACGCTGGATGACGAGGGAGATAAGAAATTAACGAAAGGCGTCGCCGTAAAACCTAAGGAGCAGATTATTGGGTTTGACGCATGAGTGATGTTGGAGTGTTTTCGGACGATCTGCTTTTGCTGGCTTTCATTGTATTCATATTCCATACACCTTACATTTTCCCCTTGTGATTACTGGCCAATCGGGCGCGTTGATATTCAAACTTATCACATCCAGTTTAGAGTAAATGATAGTGATTGATCGAGAGGACGTCTACTTGGTGTGATGAATGCGTAGGGTGTGTGGGACATGCGTGTAGTTTCCAGCGTAGTTCTTGGGCGGGATTCGCTTCACGGTCTCTGGCTGCACAAAGTAATCCCAACCTGACATTTCAAGGTGGTGAGTAAAATGCGCTATGCTAGACATGCGAGCGCTCACCTTGCTTCTCAGCGAAGTGAATAGCGTCTTCTTTGGTCTTAAAATTCATGCGTACACCTTGTACATAATCCGCACTGTGTTCCGAACCGTGAGATCCAACAACGCGCAGTGCGGTAGGAAACAACGTACGAGCTTGCCCATCCCATCAATGGGTTCTCCCATCGTCCACCTCCAGGGAGATTATCCCAATCAACTCGCCACTGATCCGACTTTGCTCCCCCACTCTAAATTGTGGTAATTTAATAACCGCTAAGCATTAGCTCAAGCCGGTGTCGTACCTGCATGGTGTTTCGAGTGGGCTTGTAAATACGCACAGCGCGATGACGCAACTCGGCTAGCAATAGATTCAGCGAGAGCAAATTCGATACATTATACAGACACACTCACTAGGTGCACCGCTCACAACGTCTGCGGTCACGACATGCTTCGGGGCCTCGCTGGGCTCGACTAACCCTGACTTCTCTTGCTCCTGACGGGTTGTCGTAATTCCGGTACCTGAAGTCGCCTTGTTGGTGCTAAACCGAACATTTGAGAAAGAGGCAATAGGCCTTGCGATCGCTCGTCTGGCGATGTAGGACATCGTGGTCGGTGTGAGAGTCAAGCGCTGGGTCATGTGATCAACCGTCAATTGACGCTGTCCAGGAGCCACCACGTTCAGTCTTTGCGCGAATCTTGCTAGATTGCTCTCTTCTGCTTTCTTCTTCTTGTGTTTAAGCCCAATATCTCTCAGAGTAACTTGTCTTTATCATTGAGTTATAAAGTCTCTGCCCAGCGCTCCAATCGAAAATGGAACTCCTGTAGACTTTGCTACGCTAGCAAACTAGTGAAAATTATTCTGCTGTGCTATATCACGACCGGGATTCTCCGAAAGCTATGCATGTTATCTCGCTGGGTTTTTGGCGTTTTATTTTGAAAGTGGGATCACACTGTGGAGCATTTGCTTGGGCACCCCTTTGCCTGTTGTTACAGTATAATCGTCCGGCACAATGCAGCTCTGGCGTCACCATTGTTACATCATTCTGCGCCGTCTGCGTGGTCATTGTGACGTATCTTCGAGGTGGACGCCACCTCTGGGGAGATTCTGCCACCTGTTATGAGCATGTATTATTTTGCTCGCGTGTGCTATCTGTGAAATGAAAGTGTTTGCCGCCGAATCACAAGCTTGGGGCAAGTCCAGCCATCGGTGCAAGTGGTTTCAAGCAACATTTTTGTGTCAGGTAACTCTTTAAGCATGAAGCTCTCAGGCCTCGTTGCCTTATTCGATACCTTTCTAATCGTGTCAGCTTGGATAATTCATTCTATTTTACCCAAATTCATTGACCTAATCCCAGTCTACCCATTTAAGTTAAGCGACACAGCCACGATTCTCTTCGTCGCGTCCAGACGAGGGTAGGCCGGTCTCGCCCTCACTCCGGCGGGCACCCTTCTCTTTGGGTGCTGATGCCTTTGTGCGATTGGGTTGTGTTCCTGGAGCGGCCTGCGGAAAACAACCTCGTGATCACTCCCCTTGCGCTCAGCGTCGTCATTGGTAGATCTAAACTCTCGGCGTACGCTGATTTTCTTGATGGGAGTCTTTGGCTGTGCACGAAGACTTATGGGAACTGATGTGGTCCTTCGGGGCAACGAGGGTGCGGATGACAATACAATATGGCACCTCCCGACGGCCCCTCCTCGTGGTCAACACGACCCTAGTCGTAATCCTGGGCTCGAGGTGACCTCATAGAACGCAATCGCCCTCCATCCGAGGGGCTTGTGATCTTGGGGCTTTCATGGTATATAAATCCGTAGGACAGACCTCGAGTTCCGCACTCAACCCTCTCGCGTTACTCCTGACAACGATTAACCTTTGAGCTATGACTATTTCTCCTGGAACTTACCGCATCCGAAATGCCAAGTCCGGTACTATTCTGGATTTGAGCAGGAAGGAGGGACACGACATCCACGGCTGGCAGCAGCACGACCAGAACAACCAGCATGTATGTCACCTTCGTCCATCTACTTTCCCTATCGCGTTACTCACACTTAACTTTCAGTGGTACGTCCAACGCGCCGGCGAGGGATATCACTTCAAGAACGTGGAGTCCGGCCAGTTCGCTAGCGTCAACGGAAACCACAACGGCAGCAAGCTGCGTGGATCTGGAAATCCGACGACATGGGATTTGCGCCAAGACGGCAACGAGTACTTGTGAGTCCGCCTCAAGCTCTATGCTTGACATCAGATTGATTGATTTGCATCCAGTATCTTTTCTCATGGTTCCAACGACGTCGTAGACCTCGATATGGGCCGTGAGGCTAACGGTACAACCGTAAGTTTTGCGCTTTGATAGGCTCTTGCACTCGAAATAAATGACTTTTAATAGGTTCATCTGTGGGACAAGACTGGAGCCAAACAGCAGAAGTGGTGCTTCGAAAAGATCAAGTGAGCCTAAGACGCACCACACTCTGTTCATCATCTAATCTAATTTTGGTTCAGCGACAACTCCGGTGGAGGCGGAGGCGGAGGAGGAGGATACCAGCCCCCTCCCCAGCAACACTATCAGCCTCCTCCCCAGCAGCAATATCAGCCTCCCCCTCAGCAGCAGCAGCCCCCGGCCCAGCAGCCCCAGCAGCCGCCACAGCAGCAACAACCTCCGCCACAGCAACAACAACCTCCACCACAGCAGCAACAGCCTGTGCAAACCGGCCCCATCTCGCCTGGTACCTACACGCTCAAGAATGTCAAGACCGGAACCGTACTTGACCTGAGCGGCGGTCATGGGAATGAGGGGGCTGATGTGATCGGATATCACCACAATGGTGGTAACAATCAGAAGGTTAGTATGGCCAACATCTAGGAGGTAGTTCAATCTGACAGTCCATGCTTGTGTCGAACAGTGGCAAGTCCAGCCCACCGGCCATGGTCAAAACGTGACGATCCGCAACCTCGAGTCCAACTCGTTTGCGGCGTTCCCTGGCCAGAGTTTCGCGCAAGGCGTGCTCGTGAAGGGATCGAGTCAATCTCAAGAGTACACTATCGCCGCCGCGGACAAGGGCTTCTTGTAAGTCACATCACTAGAAATGCACTCTTACCTTCGCGCATACTCATAATGTTTCTTTCTTCCTAGCATCTCCCCTACCCAACAGCCCGGGTACGTCCTTGACTTAGTCAACGGCTCTGACAAGAATGGAACCAAGGTATGCGTGTTGTGTTTGACCCATGAGGCCTGTGTGCTAAATGTCTACGCCACAATAGATCTGCGTCTGGCAGAACAACCAGCAGGACAACCAGAAGTGGTACTTCGAGCGTGCGTGAGCCTGATCGCAACCCAAATGTCGTTGAAATCTGTATCTGTTGAATGAAATAAACTACATTTATGTCTACCTCATTTCCCTTACCCCAACCGTCAAAGTCTCGGCTTTGAATCCGATTAACATCGGCCGTCTTGTGCCAAGCCTGCAGCCATCGTCATCCTTACGCCAGTATTGCAAGACGGGAGTAAGTATTTTGTGCCTCGAGATCAATCGATTGTGCGATTAGCCTTTTGGCTATGGGCGCCTCGAGACCTAGGGTACTGAGAGTGTACTGAGCGAGTCGACTGCTAACGCCGCCTAGGGTTGGAGCGTGGTTCGCGTTGCTCTGTCAAAATGATACGTTTTGTACCATCACGTACGACTAGCTAGCATGTTATACTTGTCAACCTAAGCCTATATACTTCCCTTTTATCTGATGGGAGACGTGCACCGAAGCGCGCGCAGGACCACGTCTAAGACTTAGCCGTACGATAGGAGCCTCGGCACACCACGTGATACCAGGTGTCCTCGTTCGGTCTCCACTACGACCTCAACATCGGAGACCGTTCAGCGGCACACATCCTTCCCGCGTGTCGTCCTTCCCTTGAATTTTTCTGTTCCCGCCCACCCGCCTTTTCATGCCCTCCAAGGTCAGGCATGGCCACCCGGCCTGCGAGTCCTCCTCGCGTCCCGGAGCCCCGGTTTTTCCACCCCTCTCTATGACCGGAACCTGCCCTTGGCAGTCATGTACATTTAGGCCCGTACATACACTTATTTACTATGACACCATCATTACATTCGTATCACGTACCCCGACCCCGACAGTGAGGCTAAGTATGTGAGTTTATCTTGAACCACCATCGCCTTTGTGTGAAGGAAGAAAAGAATCCTAAGATAATATTCAAAATTGAATTCATTACAATACTAGGGAAGATCAAGGCCTCGATCATTACTGAGGCGTGTATGGGGCGAGTGACCGCCAAAGACTGCGATGAGACATCAGCCGTGCATATATGCTATATAAATACCAACAAACAACTTACTCGCAGCGGCTTAGCAGTCCAGCATCAATTACTTCGAACTTGGGATCGGCAATACCAGAGTCGGTCACGTTAAAATTCATCCCTTGCGGCTTTTGAGGGTTGAACGTCGGCCAATGAGGATTGATGGTCGCATTTGTCGGATTGTTGTTTGGCGAGCCGGTGACAATGAATGAGACTAGCGCACCCATAAAGCTCTGTGTCAAGCTCAGCGAGAAAGGCTGGGCAGGTGGATAGGCGCCAATCCTAAGCACGGGGTCGTTGGGATAAAGACGAAGTGTCTCAGTTACATCCCTGCAACTTAGGAGGCTCTTGCTTACCCAGGAAAGTACACGCCCACATCCTCACTGTGATACGACGGCAGCACAGCGAATAAGCCCTAGAAACACGATGTAGCTTTACTCCAGCATGGATAATACTGATTCGTTTGTGACCTACCTGGTATCCTCTGTTGGAGAAAGCGTCCACGAGCTAGAGACTTGGACAGACAAAAATGGCTTCTCCATAGATGATCACTTGTTGCCTGTGCGTGTTGGCCTCGGTGGTCGCGTTGTTTCCCGTAAACACCCCATAGGCATTGGTGATCATTGTAATATTTTGTTCACTTAGAGTGGGAAGCTGACTCTTTAGGTAGGATGCGACGGTGCTGTTTGGGTTCTGATTTACGAGTATGAATCCTTCGTCGACGTTGTGCCTGTAGACACTCTCAATCCATGAACAATCAAGAAATAATACAAAGGGGCTTACAAACTAATTAGGTTTTGCTAAAACAAGAGACGTTAAATGTGCTCAATGCTACGATAGATAATTCGAGCAAACTTACTCCGTTGACTTGCTTACGAGCCATCAAGAGTTCCGGACGTTGAGTGAGGAAGGTTCCATCAACTACAGGAAATGGAAGAAGCGTTGCGGCACGAGCTAGCTGACTGTAATCCAAAGAACGGAGACAGGCCAGCGTGTTCGTCGAGTTGGTGCATCTGACAACCCGAAATAGATTTTAGCTTTTATTTTTCACTAAGCTCTTGAGCACATGTGAGAGGCTCACCCAGCGCTATTAACAAAGGTTGCGTATTTAAGCTACAGTACCTTGAGCCTTTTTATCTACCAAAATGATCGGGACATACCTCAGACTGAAGCGCATTATAGCTGTAGGTGGGTGGAACGTAGCTTGAACTGGCGATAGCTCGCTTGAATAGCGCAGGTTTAGTCTTTCCACCATTCGCAACTACCTGCATCAAAACCGCTCCTGCGCCAGCTGATTCTCCCCAGATCGTGACTCTGCTAGAGTCTCCCCCGAACAAATGTATCTATCCAATGTTTCTTAGTGAGCCAAACGCTGTAACATCCTATACACGCTACTCGCGTTCTGCTGCGTCCATTTCAGGGCAAATTGCACGTCCACTTTATCAGCGAGGTCAGAAATGTTTCAGCACAGCAAAGGTAAGAGACCTACATAACCCCGCGTTTAAAATTCCATTCTTTTTCACTTCAGCACCAGGAAGGAAACCTAAACGCGCCGGGTATGAGCAATGTATCAATCAACACCTGGGTTAGACACTTACCAAACATGCCCAGGCGATACTGAATTATTACCGCCACGAACGAATTATTCGACGCCTGAATCATAGCAGTGGGATCGTATTGAGCCGCATATCCTGCATAATAACCTCCTCCGTGAATCCAGACAAGGACCGGGAGTTTCTTCTGTGTGAGCGGGGGTGCGAAGACGCTGCATGGCTTTCAGTTAAGGATCTCAACTATGAAAAAATGATAGCGAACTTGAGGAATAAACAGTCTTCAGATGGGTCGGGCACACCCGGTGTCGTGTCATTGCCGCCCCCCAGAATATCGAGCTAAAATACAGTAGATAAAATAAGCTGATAAACAATACAATCAAAGCGAACCTACTTGGAAACACTTTGCTGGTTGGGACGTTGCTTGGATTATCCCGTTTGATAGACTAGGTGTCTTCGGGGCCCTCCAGCGCAAGTTACCTTTATGACAACGATTATATTTCCAAATAGCAAAGCTTGAGTGCATTCGTGCTTACCTACAGGTGCTTTTGCGTACTTGACACCGAGAAAGACGTCCAACCCAGTGGATGCGTTGTGAATCCCCTGGTAGCGAGCGTAAGGAAGCTTCACTATAGGACCTGTGCTATTGATACTAGCCGTATGTTGTGCCCACGCCGCCGAGGTGCAAAAAAACGCAAAAGACGCAATGCTAAGCCTCATGGTAAACTAGGCCTAGAGACGACTGCGGTGGCGGCCGGTTTGTATGCACCCTTTATACCTTTAAGGGAATTTAGGTTTGAGCTCACTGGACGTCCAGAGATATCACGAAGGTGGCTTGCTATGGTCGTGGGCGTAATAAATGGTGTCTCATGACCAGCGTAGCCCTTTTAATGCTTCTATATGCGATAAGACGTCACCACACCGGTTGGTAAGAACTTCATGGTCGCCGAACGCATGTCGGTGTCATATCTTTTCGGCACCCCGAGCCCGAGGCGCATGAAAACACCGTAGATCGACCTGCATATATTTTATTCTAGGTTTTGTCCATGAAAGAACATACCGATAGGTAGGAATGAGGATTCAGACACCTCTAATAAGAGTAGACAACAACGAGGACACCTCTTTAGCTTTGACACTGCGAGTGGTATCGTCTAAGTTGATCCTTTAACACACTTCAATATGACAGCCTCTGTTTGTTTGAAAACGTACATACCACGATGTCTCAAGCAACAGCTCATCAAGTTGTTCCGACTCTTCAATGTCCTGTGTTTGCGTTAAAAGATACAATGCTTCAGCAGTATCCGCGCTGACCTACAGAATTACTGGAGTAAGCATACAGCCCCGAATATAGATACATGGCATACCCTAGGAAAGCGATGCCCTAAAAACAAGTCGAGGTATTCGCAGGCTGCCTGAGCTACAGGCGGTAGCGCAATAAAATCGACAACTCTATTCCTCTCGGTTAGCAGATTTAGTTTTAGGGCAACGTTGGAAGACTTCACATTTTCATTGCTCCGGTAATGCGGGGCACGCTTTTCAACCTATCTGCACCCTTCCCTGCCTGATCCAACGCGATGCGCAACCTAAGCAGTATCGATTTCAAACAATATATGTATGCATTGAATTACATACCTCTTGACGCCGGTTTCTTCGTAACATAATCTTGTGAGAACTTCGCCCTCGAAAAGGACGTCCACCGTCTTGAGCACTGGTATCATAACACTGTTTACTGAAAGATTGGATCGCCCGGTGTCCAAGACAGCATCGACAAGCTCAATTAAGCCCCATCTGCTATCGAAATTGTTTGGCTCGGATGATATAGGGAGTGAGTTGGCGTATGCACATAACCCGTTGACTAGCGGGAGTTGCTAAAGGAGGGGAAATCATTAGAATGCACCAGTAAGTTCTTGTGATGAATACACTAACCGAACTCTCATTACGGCTCCCAAAGCTGATGATGATTCCAGAGAGCAGCTTGCTTCGGTAGGCTTTGATATCAAGCAAGGCCGGCATCCTGGGGAACAACCATTCACCATCGCTCCATGAAACAATTTGATCCCTAGAGTATTAGAATTCAGCTGCTTTGCACTGTTCAATAACTTTCCGGCATAAACTGACTGTGGAAACGAGGTTCCCAATTTTTCCAGTCCTGGAATCGCCCATTGGCCTACCGCGCCCTTTCTAACCGGCTCACTCCAGATCAAGGCCATGAGCTGTTCTCCTGCAACAGCGCGGACGTTGTCCAGCCTTTCAACGCCTTGCTTGAGTACTCCGGCAACAGCGCTGTGCCAGGCGTCGGGTGGAAGATAGTTCTCAAAAGAGACGAGGTCGTTCTTCCTCAAGAACAGGGCTTCTGAGATGGAGGCCACTGCTCGCAAAGCTGCCATGCGAACCCAAGAACCGACGTCTCCTCGTTGGTCGGCAGTATAGTCGTCGAATCCCGATAAGATCGTAGTATATATTCGATTCATGCTCGAAGATAGCACTTGAAAGATATCAGCATAGAGAAGGCTGAAACCAAGAAGTAACCTACAGTCGGGTGAAGTCTTCATCAAACGTACCACCATTTCAGCAAGCGAAGTGATACAGTTGCGTCGAGCCTCTACTCTTTTACTGTAGGTTTCGGTCTGTATTCCGCGCATAGAATCAGCAAAACGCAGAGAGATTAAAATAGATGCCTACTCACATTCGTAGTTATGCCTCCTACCAAACATCGAATCGCATCGTCCAACCCATTTCCAAACTTATCGTACGCCAAAGCCCCAAACGCCCGCGAAATACTACACTGTAAAGCTCGGCTTGCATTTTTCGCCTGAAACTCACGCGCAAAGGTTTGCACTTCCTGAGCACAATCGACAAGTTCGCTGACATTGGCCAGTGCAGATGTGGCAGCAGTCTGGACGGCCTCGTTTGGATGTTTCATGCCATTCTGAATTACTATATGTCGCCAATCTGGAAGTCCTGCGACTGAGGGAAGGGAGAGAGCGGTGGTCGATACGCTCTCGGCCACGAGAAGACATGCCCCTTCGACGATCAGGTCACCTCGGAATTTCTGATAGGCTGAGCTTGGCAGGATAGCTAAATATTTGAAGCACTAAGGGATGTACGGATCGAGGTTCAGCTTTTGTATAGCTGAGAGAAGGCAATCATACCTGGAGTCTTTCCTCTTCAAGACCTGCCTCCTTGAAGGCCCTGGCAATTTCAGCGATACTCAACAGCGCACCATGAACGTCGTTCGTATCCATGGATCGTAGCCTCGCACTCTTCAGTTGGAGGTCAGTAGTCACCTTGTAAGGAGGTGGGTGTATGCGCTTACCAGCCTGACAGCAGTCTCGCTTCCAAGCCGTTTCAAGTCGACCGCACATATTCTGCTCAGCGCCTGAGACCCTAGGACTCGTATATTGGGATCCCAGTGCCGTATCGTGACTTGCATGACATGATCAATGAGCGGCTTTTGGTATTCCAGGAACCTTTTAGCACACGTAGATTAGCAAACACCAGCGAGGGGCGTAAAAGGTTATAACTCACTCAGCAACCTGGGGAGCTGCGACAAGGAACGCGTTCCTGCGAATGCTCACAGCGTAAAAATCGGTAACTCGAAGGACATCAATACCATGAGGAATCGAGCCCTAGCAAAGATTCAGCAAGATTCACGGACTAAAAGAGTTGAAGCTCACGTACCGTACGTCCTACGGCTTCTTGGTATGCAGCACTAGCAGCTCGGCGCACATGCACCTCACGATCGAACAAGGACATAGTCGTCAACCGTAGTGCAATCTCAAGCAAATGCGGCGCCAACACCTCCACACTTTGTGCCCTTACAAGAGCCCATAGAACATATGCTGATGAGTCACGCACACTTGAGCCGACGGAATGCGCTCCTTTTCGCACATCAAACGCTAACGCCTGTACGTGCGCATATACGTGAGTTGGAAAGTACCGCAAGAAAGCATCACGCCTCACCTTACATATCCATCCTATAACCTCTCCGAGTCTGCTCTGCGAGATCAAGCCACGCCGCGCAAGTTCTGCATATGCAAGACACGCGCCGTGCCAAGTTGCCTCAGACGTTGGTGGGAGGTCGAGCGTGCCATCTGCCAGCTGGACACCGTGAATCTATGGCATACATGGAAATAATAAGTGTTACAGTCACAAGAAAAGTTGGCCTGGAACTCACGGAGAACAAGGCTGTGACTGCATCCAGTATTTCATCCGAGAATGCCTCTGGGAGGCGTGACGCGACGCGTGCAATCCCTTTAGCAGAAGAGTAGCGAACTGCAGTATCCTAAAATATCTTTCAGTAAGAAGCTGGAAGGTTCATATCAATAAGTTTACCTGGTCTTGAACGCCTGATATAAGCTCTTCAATCACATTCTCGATAGATTCGGGAATCGGGATGTCGTAATCATCGGTGAGATTGTTGTTGTCCTCTCCAGTGCCTTTTACAACCAAAATACGGTCTGAAGGCATAGTCAGTCAGTGATCTAATATAGGATTCACGTCACATACTTTGTAGGTTAACTTTGCGAGGCTTTCCCGGCAGCTCGCACATTGCCAAACGCACGATAAGTTTGATTCGGTATTTTCGTATCACGGTATCTTTCATGAGATCTTGGGTGAGTAAATCCTTATTGGTCTGCTCAAACGCATAAAACTAGGTTAGCTTAGCCTAAGTGATGTAGTTTGACTCACGTTGGACGATCTAAGTTCTTCAATCAGGTTTCGAAACTCGTTAGCATAAGGGAGTGCGAGTCCGGCACCACCCGCTTTCATCATCACAGCTACGACTTGCGTAAGTCCAATCACCTGAAAGAGAAAACATCAGGATCATGGTATGAGCAGAACGGTTTATGACTTACTTCAAATGTGTTGGCGCCATCCCGAATCCGTTGGATCGACCAATCTAAATGGCGAGGTACAAGATGAAGCATATCTGTTCTACAAATCGTTCAGTTTGGCTTTCGAGTAGATCATAGCTACCGTACCTCATATAAAGTCTAGCCAAAAGCATAGCAGCAGATTCGCGCTCAATGCCTGGATATCGAATATAAATCTTCCCAATGCTATCCAATCGCGCTGCCACCAAGCGATCGGGTGAAGCCCCAGGTTCGTCGAAACGCGCCAAGTCAAAAGGTATCATGCAGATCAAGGATAGCCACAAAGTCATCACGTATCGCAAGGCCCAAGCTTCGGTTTCTGAGAGCATCTCTGCCTTTTTCTCCGTAAACTCTAGGGCGAGGGGGAGATCCTGCACGGTGTGAGGAAAGAAAGAAACTAGTACTTTTAGGTCACGTAGATCATTGGGTGTAAGACGCACCCACCTATGGACTTTGTCCCGCGTGTCTTAGAGTACCAATACATCAATATAGCAAGTTGATGCAAACGCGTGACCCTATCTGGAGGGATGTCATCCTGGTTGATGATAGTGCGTATCTCCTTCTTCAGCTCTTCAACAACAGGCTCAACCATTTTGCTAAGATATGGGTCAAGGAGATAGGGCTGCTCTTGGTATTCATCGAGCTTTCAAAGATAATTCTACACTGTTAAATAGAACAAATACTCAAATATTATTGAACTCAACTATAGCGCTCAGACGCGACAAGTGAGGCGAGCTCTCGTTGCCCACAGCAACAACCGGAGTAAATTTGGTGTTTTCCTCAAGGAAGTTTTTGAGAAATGTCATAAATTCTTCTTCATGGCCAAAGCTTGAGCGTTGGATCTCATCTGGAATAGTTTCGTCCATAGCAAACACACAGATTTACTCAAAAAAGGTGCAGTTAAACTAGAACACCAAAGTAGGTTGCTCTTTTCGTGACCGCAAAGTTCTGTTCAATCGTTGCCTAGACCTTAGTGGCAAGTGAGATGATCTGCCCTTGACGTTCGAATCAGGGACACAGTGGAGTAACATGCGGGCGCTAAAATCACCAAACGCGGGTAGCACAGCCATCTCGTCATTACCCACGAGTCGTGATTGGCTGGAAAAGAGCGCGCGCCGGGACCCTCCTGACCTCCCCGAATCCTTTTCGGTGGCTGTTGGCCTCGGATTCGTCTCCCGCCGCGGCACAGATTGGCCGCTAGCCGCCTCTATCCCTGCAACTTGGCCTCCCGCAAACTCCAATTCAGTACAGAAGTAGGTAATAGCACGGTATGAAAAGCCGCAATCGCCGTAATCGAACGACTACAATTTTGCTATAGGTCGCAGCGCGCTAGTTTTCGATTCCGCACAGGGGCAGCGCGGGGGTTACCTCCCGTGGCGCAAAACGCCTGTGTCCTAACCGCTCCGGTCCCTCTCGTCCACGGGTCTTCTCGGAACTTCACTTTGTACTTAAATTGCCGCCTCTGCGCGCCTCAATATTCACCACAAAACACCCAGATACATTCCTAGCTTGCTTCCACTGATATATAACCACCTCAACCTACTCATGTTGCGTACTTCTATTGTCCACTCTGGCCTTGCTTCCCGCCTTGCGGCGCCACACCTCGCCCAAGCCTCTAGTTTTGCATGCAGGCGCGCGTTCTCGACCACTCAATTGAGGCAAAAGCCTGAAATCAGCAAATTCGTGACGAAGGATGATGCTGGAAAGAAAGGCATTCCTACAGAGGGCATGCACTACAATGGTGCGGAAGGCGCTTTCCTTTTTACCATTCGCGTTCTCATTTGTTTGCTCTTGTTGTGTATTTAGACGACCTGGGAGCGACTGCTGCTCGCACAGACTTCCATTCATCGAATCAAATAACAAAAACGCCCACTGGCGACTGGGTGCTCTTCCATCCTGTGTGCGTTCGTTTGGGTTTTCTCTTGTGAATTCTCCTAACGTTTTGTCTTCTAGGTACACCGAAGAGGAGCTCAAGTCTGTGAGCGTCTTCCATCGTACTCCTGAAAATGCGGGAGACAAAGTTGCGCTCGCGCTAGTTAAACTTGCTCGGTATGACATATGTTTTTATTTTGATAGATTGAAACTGATGGTTACACCATTATTAGCTGGGGGTTCGACCTAGTTTCTCGATACAGGTCCAAGCCTATTCCGCCAAACTCGAAGCTATCGGTGGCCGAATTGCGTAAAGAGGGCTACCTTATGGCTGAATCCGAATGGCTAATGGTAAGGAAAATTAATTCATATTCACTTTGAGGCTGCCCTAACCTGCTATCTGTGCAGCGTATCCTTTTCCTTGAGACCATCGCTGGTGTTCCGGGGATGGTCGCAGCTACTATTCGTCACCTGCGAAGTCTGCGTCTCATGGTAAGCATTCTACACATACAATAAATTGGTGTACTAATGTATATCCTACAGAAACGCGATGCCGGTTGGATCCACACCTTGCTCGAAGAGGCTGAGAATGAGCGCATGCACTTGATGACATTCATGACGCTCAAGGTGCGCACTTCAGCTGGTTATCCCTTTGCCTAATGTCTCATACTTACCCATCAGAAACCTTCCATCTGGTTCCGAGCATTAATCCTCGGCGCCCAAGGTGTCTTCTACAATGCCTTCTTCCTAGGATACATTATCTCCCCCAAGTCGGCGCACCGTTTCGTTGGCTTCCTCGAAGAAGAGGCTGTGTCTACCTAGTGCGTTTACTCTCACTCGCCCCCAGCGCACCATTTAACAGCCCTTTGTTTAGTACCCGCTGCATCGCAGACATTGAAGGAGGCCGCTTCCCCGAGTGGAAAGACATGCCAGCGCCACCCATCGCTATCGACTACTGGCGTCTTGCGCCAGACGCGACGATGCTGGACGTAGTCAAAGTCGTACGCGCGGACGAATCGACACATCGATTCGTCAATCACAGTCTGGCCAACCTTAAACAGACGGAAGACTTGAATCCGTTTGCGATTCGCGAACCGGAGATGCAAGTCAAAGGTAATCAAGCTGGGTGAGTTCTTATTTTCAGACTGGGCTTGGAGCATAAGTCTGATACACAATGACTTGTAGGTTTACGAGGGCGGAGTCGGAGGCGTTTGTCAATGAGTCAAGGAAGATACTTGAGAAGGCCAAGAACTGAGGCAATTCTATAACATAGCAAGGGGCGGGGTTCGTTCAGGTAGCTGCATATACTCAAAAAGTCGGACATTTTCATATCATTCACGTTTGTGTTATTTATTTCCCCCCGCTCCCATACGCTTGGGTCATGGCATGTGTAACATCCAAATAATGCATTTTGCTTTGCTGCAAAGCCACTAGGGTTGTTTGCAAAAGTGAGAGCCAGCCGTCCAGCTTTGTATTTGTATGTAAATGGTGGCGTCGAGCAGGTTGGCGTCTTCCACGTGACGTCACCCCTATCACCCTAACTTGACTTTCTTCCTCGTCTGTTGGTTTCTTGCATCTTGGCTACACAAATCTAGACTTTTTCTTGACACCGGAGGCTTTTGTGTGGAGAACCTGGCTAAATTAAACAACACGTTTTCATATCTTGCATTATCTAGTGAACTCTGGGTTATATTGATACGCCAACGGAGGTTTCCCGAGCTCTCAATCCTTCAATAGAAGACGACAACATTTACCATAACCAGATATATTGGGTATCTTGTAGTGCAGCCAAGTTATCATTTTCTATTTCCCGATGCCGCACGTAAACATCGCTCCTGTCGGTGTGACCGAAGCGCCACACCAAACCAGCTCCTCGCGCGACACTCCTATTGGCCTCTACCCTTCCCCAGCAACCAAAGATCAACTTGACGATGATCACCTCCGTGGTCGGAGGCGAATGTTTGTAGGACCTATGCCTGAGAACGTTGCTGCTAGGCTGCGTGGAGCCGCTACCCCGGGTGACCAGGTTTGCAACGAGGATCTCTTCGAGGATGATGTTGGCACCGACGATGGTAGCTCGGGCTCTTCTTCTGACTCCGACAGCGCGGATGCGGGCGGCGAGCCAACTAGCAAAGTGTCTCGTAGACAACTGTTACGTGCTTATTTGCATAAAGGTGGCCGACGCGAACACTTTTCCGAGCGAGAGATACGTAAAAAGTGGCGAAAGGGCGGGTGGAGTCGTGTTCCGTTGCCGGCGGACGCGTCCGCACGGCGCTGGGTGGGAGCGAGTTTTGAGGTTGGGGCGGATATCATTGCTGAGGTGAGCGCATCGGCGCACCCGTTGAAAGACGGACGGTCGGAGAGTGGTGCGGATGCTGTGAAGAGTCTTCGCTCGAATAGTCGTGGAGAGGCTGGACCGACCATGCCGTCTCGGACAACGACCATGGAGACCTTTGTCACGGCACGCTCAACGAGTAGAGAGGGTTCGGAGGCGGAGGAGTCAGATATTGATTCAGAGCGGAAGGACAAACTGGTGCCAAGCGACATCCAGGCGATACCGCTTCGGAAGAACTCAAAATCGAGTATTGCGCCTTCTAGCTCGGCTGGGGACGTGTTTTCGCAGGAACACGGGGGAGAGCCTTCGAGTCGAAATACAAGTGCCTCACACCCAGCACCAGCCGCTGCCGTAATCCCTCCGTCAACGTCTTCCAACTCCTCAAAAGGTGTCCATGGCCCGCACTCCAGTCCCGATGTTCTTGTTTTACGCAGCGACGATCATGCTGGTCTCAAACCCCAAGCAGCCTCCGAACCTCACCTAGCTAGTATGTTGCGTCCTCCAGCAAACGGGCAGGTGCTCAAAGATGGTGGACTTCGCTCTGCGCTCCGACGCCATCTTGATTCACATGGAGGCAACTCGTCTATGAAACAACGCTCTGTCATATTTGCCGAATCACCCAAACCTCTCGCCGACGAATCGGCCACCCCCTTTCGTGGCCTACCTCATTCCGCCTCGGCGCCGTCTGTTACCTCCGGTCGGCCAACAGCTAGTGCTCACTCGACAGAAATTCCGGTTCCACCAACGGAAGTGCTGAACCGGGAGGCAGACCCGCAGGACACCACAAGTGCTGGTGCAGCTGTAGCGCTCCAAGCCCAGGAGTCGCGCATTGGTGACGATGGTGTCATTTTGCGAGGTGGGTGCCTACTACAGTATGTCAAGACTGCGTGTATCTCAACTTTAATTTTTTATTTGGTAACTGACAGACAGAATGCTTGTCCGGGCTGCCTTCAACCGGTCTCCTGGTCTCCCGAAGCCATTTGATGAGGCAGAGGCGAGTCGCCATCCTGACACTCAAGAGGTGGAGTGGCGAGAGATGTTAGTTGTGTGGAGAAGGCCACCAGGAAAAGACGATAGGGTAGAGCTGTACCAAGACTACGTAAGTTTAAGCTTCCAGGTATTGGATGTATGCATATCTGAAGTTGGCATAACTTTAGACGACGCCTGGCAAGGAGCGAATTATCGGACATAAAGATTTAGCCTTCGTGGTCCCGCTGGATGAGGTCGTCACGAGCGTTTCGCTGTACTCTCATGTTGATCTCACCTTCTGTTTGACGTGTCCTCCGACACCCGTCCGAACTGGCTCTCCATCAAAGCGCGCACGTTTTCACCGAGCGCCCATCGGCACCAACATCTTCGTGTTCAAGGTTAAGAGTCGCACTCGAGCGTTGAACTGGATCTGGAACCTATGGTACGTATCTTTCCGCAGTTGCCGCTGTAAAAGTTGACACACGTCATGCGCAGGAGACACCTAGGTGGCGAGATGCCCGAGACCATCGATATCCACTGTCCAGCACTAGGAACTCGTGTTCGCGTGGACGTCCCAGACTTGGACCGGGGTGCAGCGGGGGACTCATGGAAACACTTCACGCGTTCGTATCTCATTGAGGCGTGCAGTCGGTCCTTGAAGGGACTCCCAGACTGGGAATCAATGATGGAATCGCCGGTTTTACGCGGCGCTCGGTTGGAGCTTGCGTGGAGAAAGGAGAGCAAGTTGGAATGGGTATGGTTGCAGACGGATGAGGAGGGCCGGGACATTGATTGGCAGGTGCTTTTTGGGTTGGCACTAAGACAGGTGTGTTGCGATACAATCTAGCCCCTATGACCAGGCTGACTCGTGACCCTCTCAGCCGCGCTTGCCATCACAACTAGAAATTCGGCTTGGGTTGCATACACCCACTCACGTCGCCCTGACCGATGGTTCTGTGCTCGGTAAGCATTCTCCGGTCATCGTCATCTTCTGCATATTGATAAGTTTATCTACAGACGAGCCTATGGCAGTCGAGGGATATTTACACCGTATTAAGCCCAAGACCTCGAGCAGAACCAACGTCTACATTACTACACATGATGGCTGCCTCTTCACCTTGCGTTATGCCGAAGCCGAACCCCCCGCCCCCCCGGTGCTTCTTCAGGCCCCTCTTGACGCTGTGGGACACCGCGCAGCTCGTGAACGAGAAATCTGGAGAGCCAGATCCATGATACTAGATGCGGATGGGTACATTGACCTACGCAGTATCCTAGCCGTTCGCAGAGCAGTCGGGATTAATCCGTCCTCCGGAGCTATCGATACCGGCACTGCACGGGCTGGCCCTCTTCCGCAAGACGTTGGAGATGACGACGACCATAATGAGCAGTGGGTGGATCAAGCAGACGAATCTGATGACGAAGACGAGGGTGGAGATGAACTTTTGTCCGGGAACCCAGATAGGGCGAGGTTGAAGATGAAGCGGTCGTTTGAGTTGATCATGCGGTCTGGAAGAGTAGTCAGGTTTGAGGTGAGTTCTATGTATCAATGAGGCCATCTAATTGAATACTGACAGTGTTTTAGGCTTATTCTAGGAAAAATTGCATTGAGTGGGTCACGCATCTACGAGCCCTGGTCAAATACTGGACTCGTCGACACCGAGTTGATGCCCGAGACGAGATGGAGCTTCTCTTTGCTACCCAAGGCCGCTCTCGCTTCACGATACCTAAACTCGGAAAGGAGGAGGCACCTGAAGGTAAGTTATTTGGGGACCCACAGATAAAACCATTTATTAATATCCCATTTGTTTTCTCTGTAGCAATTCTGACCGACGGTGGCTCGCCTTACCTAGCCAAGGTAGGGTATTACCATGAAATAAAACTTCGCCATCGAACTGACATACATATACAGTTTTGGAATTGGTGCGTGCTGGATGGATGCCGAGCGATTGTCAAAGGAGGGCGCCTATACTCCAAGACGGGAACCAGGAAGGAGTTCAAGTGAGCATATACCGACTTAAATACCACTCATTGACTAAAAAGCAACGTAGACATTCGTTCCATGTTCTTAGCGCCGGCCACCTGATGCTTTTCCACATTACGCCCAATGTCACTTCTTACCACCACCACACTCGCACAATCAGTCTCGCTGATGCTTATGTTTACTCTGGTGCGCCACAATTTGAGAATCAACATGAACTCACACCCTAACAAGACGATCCGGCTCCCAGGCCAAATTGCCATGAGGTCGTTACCACGGGCTGCAGGAGCAGATTCCCGCCAAAAAACCCCACGAAGGTACCAAGATGGATTGGAGTCTGACGACAGGTAAATACCGAACCTCCCGTCTTCATCTCGTACTAACTGGATATTGTTTAGCGAGGAGGACACAACTTTTATTATCTGGTACCACCCACATAGCACTCACAAGCCTCTTGATCCACTTCTTCAACAACGCTCACCTAGAACCGACCCGGCCATCACGCCTTTGAGCGGAAAACACAAGCTCCTAGTTTGTAAGGCTCGCAGCAGGCTGGAACGCGACGCCTGGTGCTGGGCTCTTAACGCCGAAATTGAGCGTTTGTCACGGGCAATGTTGACGAGAGAGCAGAATATTCGCAAACAGGGGATTTTAGTTCCCGAGAGATAACGCCTAATGTAGTCGAGGTTTCTTTTCTTGTCATTGATACATTTGTAGTTTGCTTTTGTCGCTTTCAAGCTATCGCATTCGATACAACATTCTTTCTAGTTATATTTCAGCGAATACACATGTCATTCTAACCACCCTTCTGGGTTCTCGTCAGCCTAACAACTAGCTAAGTTATGAGATCCTGCCTAGGCGCCTCGTAGATGTAAAGTATGGTACGGTAACGCGCCACAAAAAGATGTGAAAGATAGTCGCCAGTGATCCAGTCGGATGCTTTACCGGGTTGGGTCAAGTGCACCAACGACATCACGAAACATCAATAGACATGATGGGCATAGCCATATTGTTGCCATACTCGATTTTTTTGTTTTGATACGTGCGTCAGTGTAGAGCAGCCGGAGAGCGCAAACCTCCGCATAGGGTATTAGATGAACCGTACAATTTATTCCCGAAAGTCTGGAGCCTTGAAATGTACAAATGCGTTTGCTGTAGCGTCAACGAGATTTAGGCCATAGCGATAATGTGGCTATGCCCATCATGTCTAATGTGCAGCTGACCTCACATTACTTTCACTTTGACTCATTGGAGAAACAGCGACCTAGGCGAACCTGGGGCACCTGCCCGGGTGGTGCCTTCTCAATAGCCAATCGGGAAGCCTCCAGGACCCTCCGTGACCTCAAGAAGCAACGACTTCCCTAGCTTAGAGGCTACAAATATCCCCGTGGGGATAGGACACTCCTCAGCAGCATTTCGCTTGTCCCTACCAAGTCTTTGCTCTTGCCCTTCAACAGGATGGCAGCTCGAACCGACAGTGCCTCGCTCGACGACAAGGCCTCTCCCCACGACCATGTCGAACACCTGGGACCCAAACAGGGTCAGACTTCAGCTGCTGAGCGCCAAGACAGGATGGCCGCTGCCCTGGCCATTGACCCTGGTCATAAAGCTTGGAGTTGGCGCGCAATCCAGACCGTTCTAATCACTCTGTGTGTTTGTTGCTGCTCCGGCGACTCTGGATTCGACGGCACAGTTATGGGTGGAATCAATGCTATGGGGTAAGATTCACAGTTGCGCCTGCCTTTGAGCTAAGCTAACCGCTCGTTTTCAGACAATATCAGAAATACTTTGGTTTGTCTGAAACTATCGCACTTGCAACATTAACTAACACTTCGTTCATCAAGGTATGAGCGAAGCTGGAGCCAAGACCGGCATTGTCTTTGGTATATTCACAGTTGGTGCTCTAGTTGGTGCATTTCCCGCTGGTGAGTGCCCCCGACCACGAACGCCCGCATGCACTCTCTAACATCTAAACTCAAACGTACAGCCTACCTCCCTGATAAATTTGGGCGTCGTGTTTCTATGTTCTTCGGCAATGCAATCCTCGTGTGAGTATACACTTCACGCCGTGGACGAATTCTCCATCCCTTGATGTCGCGAGATCAGTCCGAATTTTACGCATTTGTTCGCTTATAGACTGACTGCTGACTACCCCTCTTTCAGCATCGGTGCCGTTGTCACTGCGACTGCTACTCACCAGAGAACGTTCATTGGTGGTCGGTTCTTGACAGGCCTGGGTGTCGGTATGGAACAACTCTTGAAGGTCTTACTTATTCAAGCTAACTTGTCACATCCCAGGCTGCGCGGGGGCTTCGGCTAAATCGTACCTCGTTGAAATCGTGCCGCCTCAGTCCCGAGGGTTCTGGCTTGGCGTCTTGAATTCTTTGTGAGCACTTCTAAATATTCGCCAAGTAGTTGAAACTAATATTAGTAACAGCTATTATGTCGGACAAATGACCGCAACTGGTATGATGGTTTCAACTGGCCGTTGGAAGACTAGCGAGCTCTCTTGGCGCCTACCCCTCTACATCCAAGTATGTATATTTGCGCTTGCCTTTGACACGAGCTGAAACCGTTCTACCTAGGCCGTTCCTGCGGGCATCAACGTACTTTGTATTTTCCTTTGCCCGGAGTCTCCTCGCTGGCTCTACTCGCATGGACGCAAGGAAGAAGCTCGTGCGATCTTGGCCAAGCTGCACTCCGCCAACAACGACATCCATTCTCCCGTAGTCGAGATTGAGATGGAGGAAATTGAAGAGATGATCAGCCTCGATGGTACCGACAAGCGTTTCTGGGACTTCAGGAGTCTTTTTAGGACTGCAAGCGACCGGTACAGGTCCGGTATGGTGATCATGATTGGTGCATTTGGACAGCTGTAAGTGCGACCACATGTGCTCTAGCATCATTACTAACCGATTATATTCAAAGTTCCGGCAATGGTCTCATCACTTACTTCTTGCCCGTGCTCCTCGGCCAAGCTGGAATAACCTCGCAGGATAGGAAGCTTACCTTGAACTTCGTCAACTCGTGAGTATTATCCACGCCTATCGTCTGATCAGGGTTCAGCACGTTTGCTCACTTGTGACGTTGCATTATGCAGAGTTACTTCCATGATTGGAGCGCTTACAGGTTCTGTACTCGTTGATCGCTTCGGACGTCGTCAGATTTTGCTTGGGAGCACGTTCACTCTGGTTCTTATGCTCGCCATCATCGTCGGACTACTGAGCTCGACTGGGACAACTACACAGGCCAATGCAGGGATTTCGTTCAGTAAGTCCCACATATTTTTAGTTGGCATTGTCTAACTCCGGATCTATAGTCTACTTGTTCATGGTTATCTTCTCGTTCGGTTGGACGCCCATGCAAGCGCTATACCCTGCTGAAGTGCTGAGCTATCAATCTCGCGCAAAGGGCTTGGCATTCTTGAACGTCGTGACCCAAGGCTCGTCATGCATCAATACCTTCGGGTATGTTCTTCCGTATCCACCTTTTTCGCGCATATATCCACTAACTTTCGGTCCAGTCTCCCGGTCGCATTGGCAAAACTCGGATGGAAAACCTATATCATCTTTTTGGTGTGGGACTCGTTTGAAGTGATCATGATCTACTTCTTTATGGTGGAGACAAAGGTATGTCTCCTGCCTGTCGTGCTAGTGTAGACGCTGACAGCCCATTTCCCATTTCGCTAGGGGCTTACGCTTGAACAAATTGATTCAGTGTTTGCCGAACCTGATCCACACAGGTACAGCATTGAGCATGCGGCTACGCTCAAGGCCCGTCATAAGAGCTCTGTGTGAGCGCTTTAGGACGCGGTAATCTTCTGCCAAGTAAGGCTGCATGGCATTTTCTTTGTTTCCCGCTCTGATCTCATGGTTTGTCTGTCTGACGAGTTTTGACGTGAGTACAAAGTGATTGTTTCAACGTGTACGATAGATTGCTTGTATCTTTTGTTTTCAATGGTACCTGGTTCACTGTGTGAATGAGTCTAAAGTTATACGCGAATGAATGGGTTAGTAAAGGTTCGTGGAGCGAGGGCCTGCTGGTTGAAACGTCTGATGCTTAGATTTGAGAAACAAGTCTTGTTCTCACGTTGCCGCGGACATACAACAACCACCTGTATCCCCGGCACGCCAGACTATTGATGAACTCCGCGTAAGTTGAGTGCGACTTTCACATAGGAGCGCTCAATGACATAGTAAGTACATCATACTATTCAAGAATCGCTATGTCATTGTGGACATTTGGGATACATTCGGCGGCAAGCCGAAAAGTATCCATTCAACCGTGTACAATTTCTCAGCCCCACTTCCCGGCAAAACTTTAAATATCTACAACAGGGGAACATCGGATGGAGTGAATAAATGGTACTGACATAAGATCATCTAAGCTAGCAAATCAGGACTTCCCAAGATTCATGATTGAGACAAGCATCGTAGTGAAAATTGTTGGCGATCCTCAACAGAAAGAAGTCGGAGAAATCGCCGGCCCTTGTTGGGTTAGGGTATTGGAGTACTGGAAGCGTGTGTGCATTTTTCATCGCATCGGCCGTTGATCTCGGTTGGGTGCCAGAAAGACACCGCGTCCGAAAGGAATCCGCCGTGGCGTAAAGGCCGTGTGCACTATAGGGGTGTTATCGTATGAGGGATAGTATCATCCCATCAAGGACTTTGGAGTCAAAATTCTATTATGATGACGAAAGTCTAGATGTTTTCCTGGATGTATATCAAAGGATGTGCTAGTGAGGTGAGATAAAATAGGAGTATAACGACGCAGGAGATGTTCATGACGTCGTTCAGAAGATAGACTTGAATTGCTATAGGTCCCCCTTGGCGCGCAGGGAGATGAGCCCAGACCAAGTCTAACGTCGGATGAGCCTCCTCCGGGCATTGTTGGCAGACAGAGCCGAGAGGCGGCAACTAAGTAATTGTACATTAAAGACCGAGAGAACGAGCTATCAATCAGACTGTCTCGGATCAGGTGCAGGGTGATGGGACCAAGATATTCCATACAGCGTCGAGAAGACTAAGCTATGTAATTTCGTAGAGGTGGCCCTTTACGAGAGTATCATTAGCCCAGCGAGGGGTGGAGTCCACACGAGCCGCTCGATTGGGATGAGAAAGTTTTAATAAAGCCGAATACCGCGCTGGCTGATGCGAACATGATGCTAGCCGTGATGTCGAAATATTTCACCACCAAGACCCAGGAGAAGACGGTTCAAGATGGGCACGGTGGGAAGCTTTCCAGTGCCCGTGGGAGTCTTCGAGAGGTGGCAAGTGGCGGCTCATGTGACTTGGAGCGCAATCACGTGTCCGAGCGCTTCCCATCCCACTGCAACTCTTATAATTGTATACAATGGCCACTGGAATCCATATGCCAGGCTTTAAAGGTGTGCTTAATAGTAAATATCTGGAAAAAGCCTGAAAGGGACTGAAAGAGTCGAAAGGAAGCCCACCACAGGATACCTCGGACCTTTTTGGCGATGATGACGACGAGGCAGATACCAACTCCGAACCTGATGATGACTTTGAGGAAGTGACTGTACCGACTGGAGGCGCCGCCCAAAAACCACCACCAGAGGTATTTAATGTAGACGAGGACGATGAGGACGAAGATGAGGACGAGGACGATTTTGTTTCTAGCCGTGTGAACAAGTGAGCATGTGCGTTGTTTTCGAACTATCCTTTAACGTGGCTTTTAGGTACGCGCCTGTTAATGAGGCAAACGAGTCAGTGTCTAGAGCAGCATCTAGCTCGAATGCTCCTCCAACAAAACGACGACGAACCGAGACACCTCCGCCTAAGCAGACTACGCTACCAGCACGGCCAGGGAACGGCCACCTCCCAGCAAATCCCGCGACGCATGCCAATAATCCCCCTGCTCCTCCTCCCCCCTCTGGTCCCTACGTGCCTACGTTCTTCAACGCGTCTGCTGGTCGGAATGAACGTCTCGCCCCTAGCATTATTGACAGCGACCCGCTTGACGAGTTTTCGCAAGAAGTTGCAGACTGGATACACCATTTTACGCAAGGCTTAAATCCTGACCACGTCGAGGCAAGTGCTCATGATGATGACTATGTGTTTACATTAATTGGGTATCTAGATTGAGGCCAAACTGGGTATACTCATCGACAAAGGCTCAAACGCAAGGCTGGGCGGACTTTCGCTAACAGAGTGCAGTAAGCCCAGTTATTACCACCGTCAGTTTTCTCAGACGTAACCGTGGATTTAGTTCTCCCGCCCAACTCGCCTATCGATACCCGCTTCGAGTCAAACATGCCTCTTCAAGCCCACAAGCACTACAACGGGCTTCTAAACAAGCTCGTAGCTCAGGCGGTGCCTGGCCAGCCTCGCGTAAAGTACTCGCATACCAAGCTAGTCGACGACTTCTACGGAGATGGACATGGCAAGTTCAAATTCGCATATTCGTCCCGCTCTTGCTCACAGGCTCTCGGGCCGGTTTAACTTTTATTGTTGGTTTGCAACGGACCAACAGGCGAAAAGACCCGTGTTACGCGCGATGAAAAGACGAAGCAGGTCGTTGCCTGCGTGCGCAAGAAGCGGATCGCGAATCTAGAGGTGCATAGTCCGAAACAGGGCGTTGACTGGCGAATAAGCATCAATCTGGAAGAGCCAGGTAAGACAGCCGTTGAGATTAAGTAGACGGTGCCCATCACTGACGCTCGCCTCGATGGTGGCAAACATAGCACCGGCGCCAAATGGGCAACCGGCACTCACGCGCCGGAAGGATCGCATATCCTACACTCATCAAGCGTTCAAGATAGACTTGACCCAGGTGACTTCGTCACACGCTGGTCCTAACCAGGTTCGTGCCACTGCCCGATGTTCTATATGTCACATAGGGGCTCCAGCGCCATTTATTGTCCATCCTTATGCTCCTTCCGTGTTCCGCCCACCCGTCTCATCATTCCTGTATTCTTTGGTCTGGCCTCGCCGATTTTTGCACGCGATACTGACTGAATGACCTCTTACCCCTTGTCTGACTACCTGGTACCTTGCACACACCCCTGTCACCTCGACATGTCCTATTTTCCTTTTGTCCGCCCGCATATACCACGCTTGTTCGCCTCTACCGCCCCGCTCTCACCATGCACACTGCATTCGGGCTCTGATCCACGAAAAACACGCGACCTGCCCGTCTTTGGTATGTGAAAATTCGGGGCAACTCACAACCACAAACGCTCAAACAAACGCGAAACCGTACCTAATCGCAATTGCCGTGTGATCTCAACCACCCCGACCCGCGCGCTACCCTCGATCATCTATCTCCTCGCTCGTTCGCTCCCGCTCTGGCCCTTCACGTCTTTTACGACACCCCCCATCTCACCTGGCGTCCCCGAACGGCCTGTACGTCTTTTCTTTGGCGAAATATTGAAATCGCAACCCCTATGACCTCCACACGCGCCGCGGTAATGATCTTTCGCCTTCTCTGCGCGCCGCGCCGACCGCACCTGCGACCGCGGCGCACTTCATCTCCACACTCTTGCTGGCGCTGGCCCGGATTCACTCCATTCCCCATTGCGCAATACCAATCACCCACACCCACACCTCCCAATCCCGAAAACCGCTTGCCGGCCCCACCTCCGCTGATCTCGCTCACCTCTCATCGACATACGAAATCAATCGCACTCGGCTTCTCGCATCGAAACACACAACTACACCGACACCCTGCATAAAAAATTCATAAACGGAACATTCCGCCCTTGATTCATGGCTCCACTCCGCCCTATGCATACGCGTACATAGCAACTCCTCCACGAGCTCGAAATCGAATTTGTGAGCGCCGCCGAGCTCCTACGTCACCGTGCTCGAAGGGCACAGATGGGACCCGGCGTGAACCCGTTTGACGACCTCGTGCGCGTGTTTGTGAACAACGTCAGGATCATGGCTCGGAACTCTTCCTAGCCCTCCACGCCAACTCGGGGAGCAGACAGTCAGGAAGCTAGGGAGTCAGAAATAGTGCGGACATAACGGACAGTATAGCATATATCTTTCTTTTCTTGGATACATCGGTTTTGGAGTATGGAGTATGGAGCTCGATGCAGAATGACGCGTACGAGTCGAGGAGTGATGTATAACATACGACATAATGACAGCCTGCGTCGAGACGGACGGGCGCGTTTGTGGATCTTTCTTGGTATGGGCGGAGTTCGGGTCTGGGCATCAAGCTGTCCGAGACGACGTTTGAATTGTCCGGGTCAAAGGTCGAAACGTCTGGGTTGCAAGTTTGAGCTTCAAGACATGTTTGAGCGAGCCCCTTGTCCCGAACGCGACTTTGTTGTTCATCCGGTCGCGACGCGTCCAAGGTACACCTCCACATATTGAAGTTAAAGTTTAATTTAACTCGACAATCCAAGTTCTCGCATCCACCCAAAAAAAAGAGCGCAAAGAACAGTAAAATGAATATTCATGCAACCATAACTGAACTATGATATATACTTGAAGTGGCAAAACATACAATACGCAAACGAAAAAGATGAGAGTCGGTCATGGCGATGAGCTAAGGAGTGTGGGGCACTACGCTGGTAGAGCAAAGAACATATGATAAAGATGTGCAAGATATGATACGATACGATACGTGACAGAATGTGCAGAGAACAGATTGAGATGGTGATGGTGACGCAAACGAAATATCAGCAGAAAATAATGCAATGCGAGGCAACAGTGGGTGGAGTGGGAACGGCGGGAATCAAGCTCAAGCAAGGAACCCCTCGGCCTCGTACAACCCCCTGTAGACCCGTCCATGGAAACTAACAAGCTTTGCGATGCGCTCTCCGAGGTGCCGGATCTCTGGCATCAGCGGCTCTAGCCCAGCAGCAACCGCCGGCGCTCCAGCTCCGACATCCTCCTCCTGCGCAGACGCCGGCCGGCGAACACATCGTCCGACAACATCCCCAACTGCCCGCTCGAGCCGGGCTTTCAACAACCGTTCCAACGGCGCTCCGGTTTTCAAGTTGGTCTCCATCCAGCTCTCGAGTAGCGCAAGCGTTTGGGCGTCCGGAAGCGTAGGCACGCGCTTCTCGCCCTCCTCCGGCTCCTCAGAGAGCGAAACACCCCGTCGGACCTCCTCGGCCCGCACAGCAACCTGCAACACCACATCCCTCATTCCAGCCCTCCATTTCTCCCACTCGGCACTCTCCTTGCCCTTTCCAGCCGGGAGCGAGAAGCAAAGCCCAAGCCTCGCAGGACCGACCTCCCAAATCTCGCGCTTCACCCGATCCACCACCGAATCCTCCAGCACAACCGGCTTCCTCCGCCCAGCTCCAGATGCACTGGATCCAGAGTTGGAGAACACGAGTTGGCGGAAGAGCATGAGCAGCATGTAGAGCACGCTCAAATCGGCTGCGTCGGCCGTCAGACCCGCGAGTCTCGCGTGGTCGAGATAGAGTGTCTCGGGATAGCCGGGCGGAGGTGCGATGTGGGGAAGGCGCTGGGAGAGCGGTGTGGTCGTCGGTGGGGGCGGAGTCGAGACGGTTGTGGGCGGAGAGAAGATCAGCGAGGTGAGGGCGTGGGCGAGAAGAGGGAGCGTCGGTGGTGGTGTGGAAGATGTGGAGGGGTTGGCAGCAGTGTACGCAACAGCGGCTTTTCGGAGCCATTCTTGTGTCGTCGTGAGCGTCAACAAGCCGCGCTCGTGTCGTTCCTGGAACGTCTTGAGCTCAAACTCGACAGCGGTCTCAAAGAGATATGGCCTCAATGCCTGGAGCTGGTGGTTCGCAATATCCTGTACGTCGCGTAAGCCAATGATCAAACGAAAGAAACGAGAGACGTACGAGTTTCATGAGCTCGAGAATCTCAAGACACATGCGGACAGCGCGAACGCCTCCACCCGGTCGAGCAGCAACGCCGACCATCGTCTCGACCGCACGGTCGCGCATCGGTGCACAGTGCTGCTTGAGCACAGCGCCGAGCGTCTTAAACACCCCGCGCGAATCGAACACGCCGTGGCGGAGCTCCTGGGCAATGAGCGCCGCATCCGCCGTCGCGGTGTGCACGACACTCTGCAGGACCTCGCACAGCTCGGTCACCAGTGCGGGAATGCGCGACGGGTGCGCGGGGCGGGAAGAGCCGGAGCCAGAGGAGCCGCAGACGCATGGGAGGCGACGGCCGCGTTCGTCAAAGCTGGTGCAGGTGCAGCCGGACTCGATCTCGATGCGGACGGCTTCCCAGTACTTTTCAGTGAGCTCGCGCTTTTTGCGACCCGAGGTGGGACGGAACTGCAGGCCGGGATCGAAAAGGAGGTCGTGTCCTGGGGTCATGTGAGCGAGAGAAATGAGAGAAAAAGACGGGGACTTACGGAGCTGGGGGTTGCGGAGGATGGCCTCGAGGTCGAGTTCCTTGAGGGTCTCGCGGGTGATGAGAGGGGTGAGGCTTGGGATGTGTGCGACGGAGCGGGTGGGCGAGGGGCGCACAAGGGGCGTCGAGGGCGAGCGCAGTCGGGTGTCTGATGAGCGCACAGGCGAAGAAAGCGTAGAGGTCGAAGTCGGTACACGCAAAGGTAGAGCGCTGCAGACAGGGCGGGAGACGTCGTGGGTGGCCATGCGTGTGGTCGGGGAGGAGGCAGCAGACGCGGGGCGGGCTATATTCTGGCTGGGGGCGGCCGCGTCGGTGGTGAGCTGAGGCGGGGACGCGGGTGATGCGGTCTGGACGCCGTTGGCGCAGACGCCGCTTGTGCTCGGACCTTGGGTCGGTGCAGGCTGTTTCGCGTTAGCCGCGTCGCTGGCTGGCTGGACTCGGACTCACCTGCTCGTGCATCTCAACGTCGGTGTGCGCGTTCGAGCCCAGATTAGGAAGTGAGTTTGCGCGGCGCCGCTTCTGCGGCCTGTCGTCGTCTGGGAGCTCTGCGTTCGGTGCGCACGGGGACGCCGCGGGGGTGGGGGTCTCAAGGTCGTACTCGTCAAAGGCCGCGTCGTCGAACTGGGAGTCGGCCTTGCGCTTGGGGGGGCGGGTGTGGGGATGGGCGAGGGTGTGCGGGTGCGGGTGTTGCTGGAGCAGTTGGTCCATCATCAGAGCCGACAGAGAGAGTTTGTGTGCTGTCCTGCACCCGCCCGCCCCCATTTATCCTCTCCTTTTGCTAGACCCGGCTCTCTGGGCCACCACAGGGCCACCCCAACCCAGCCCCTGCCGCACTTCCCCAAAAGGCTAGCTCCCGCCACCAACACCACCGACGCCGCCACAGCGCCCAGCCCGCCACCGCTGCCCCCGTCGTCGCTGCAGCTCACATCGCCACCACCGTCGCGCCCACCGTCGCCGCCGCCGCCCTCTGCGCGAACCGAGGCACGGGCTCAGACGTCATGAGTCCAGATCGCCATCCAGGCTTATCATCCACACGTGTCAATACCCACCCCTACCGTGCGACGCTGGCTCTCCTCGCCCTCCCATCGACCAGGTTGCCCATCGCCTCCGTCTGCCATCTCATCACACCGCAACACCGGTCATCTCACTCCCCTCCCTCGGACCAAACCTTCTCCCGGCCCAGAACTCTCCACCGCAAGCCCCGCACTCCACATATGCTGCCTGTCCACTACCCGGCTGTATCCCGGATGCGCGCATTCCGCATCAGGCTGACGCTGCCTGCCCAACCGTGCCGCCCGCACCGTCTCCATGTGCAGCCGCCGCTTCCCTGACGTCAACCCACGCCGGCCAGGTCTAGACACTCATCACGAACATCAATCAGAATACACGACCCTCGCCCACAAAGTATGCAGAACCCATCCGCATCCGGCCATAACCACGCGCGCCTTGTTTCCCCGCACACGTATCCTGCAACACTAACCCTTACACTCGATAACCCAGACTCTTGCTATCACCGCCCCAGATCCTAGATCACCTACGACCCCTCCTCGTTGGGCGTAATCTCATTCTCCCCACACAACGCGGGGTGCTCCTATGCGAGGCGAGGGCTCTCGCTCACGAACCTCCGATGTAATACCAGCTCCTGTTCGTCTTCCAATAATGTACACTACCCCAGCGCATCAATTACATTTCGCGTCGCGATTCTTCTCGAGTCGCACCCGCATCGGGTGGCCTGTGACGCACTGCTCAGAGCACGCTTTGAGTATACAAGCTATTGATCTTTTTTCTCCGGCTCTAGCGCCGCCGAAGGCTCAATGATATGCGGAGCTGTGTCTCTGGCTGCACGCTGCACTTCTACGCGCCCGAGTTGCATGCTGAAGACTTGCCGCTCTGACGACACGCCATCGCCCTACGACGCCGCAAGCCCTCATACTCAGACTGCACGCCGCGCTATAACCCCTACCCCTAGCGCTCTGACTCTTCACCGGAGCCCCACTACACGTTGTATCCCTACGCGCTTTGACTGAACACCAAATCCCCTACGCGCTCCAGATGAACACTACGCCCCTAACACGCTTCGTTTAGCCCCTGTGAATTCAGCCCCTCTTTCAATACGCCCTTGCACTAAAGCACACCATCCCATACTGGACTACTCATTCGGCCCCGATCCCGGCCAACACCGACACGCCCCCCATTCTGATGGCAAATTATACGCATAGGCAGACTAGGCCGCCTATACTCGACGCATCACCGCACGCACATGCACCCCGTCTTATCTCTCAAAAACTAAAGAGCTCGGAGCCGCACACGACCATATACTCTACGCATACAAGGCGGTTCATAAACCCATTAATCATCCTACCTCTTCCTACCACCCATCCCCGCAAGTACGCGTACGTTCATCCGCCCCCGCGGAGAAAATTTCCCATGACGACCCGAGGATTTACCCGAACCGCAACGCCTGGAACAAATCTGGTGCCTGGAGCACACGCCACGACTGTTTCATCTGGGAGACACGCGCATCCGAGCTGAGCGGTCCTTTCCCAGCTCCAACACAGGAATCGTAATGAGCCGTACTCGATCGGCTCTTTTTTGGACCGGCTCTTTCGAGTCGAGGCGTATCAGAAATTGAACATAACATGGGACCTCGAGTTTTGTGTATTCGTGTGGCCGACTCGGCTCGGCAGGCTAGCTGGCTCGACTCAAATGTGTAGCTACGACCGACTAGGTAGGCTATTTGGAAGCGTCTCGCGTGCGACGGGAGTATTTGTTTACCCGCTAGGCAGATGATCAGCCGACGGCTCCTAGCCGCACCAATGCATCTGAAAGAACGCGTCCGGTCCCGGGCCGATCCCACCAAGACCCAAGAAGGAAGAAAATTTCGGTCCCTCTTAGCTCAGTGGTAGAGCGCGTCACTAGTACGCGACATTCGGCTGTACGTCGGGACAGAGTACATGACGAGGTCATCTGTTCGATCCAGGTAGCGGGAATATTCTTTTGCTCTTGCTTTTGCCAGAGGCTAGATGGGTGAACGTGTATGCGAGACTTTGTTCAGTGGGGCTGTTTTTAAATAGGTTGCCAAGACGGATGCTTGTGGCGCGTTTGAAACCCATGTGGGGCACGCGTGCGGAGTGTTTGAACCTGACGATCTGCATGAAAGAATGAAATGCAGGTGGACCTGTGGTCTACCCAGCATATCTGCTAATTAATTAACCATGCGCAAACGACCTGTATAAAATTATCTCAAAAGACATTTGCGCCTACGTAATCGATTGTGCCTGCCTAGGACCTAAACTGCAAAGCGCATATAATTACACCGACCCGGGTCCGCACGAACGACAAGGTTCACTCGCCGCACAAACAAGGTTTTGGGCACTAATAGCGCACTGCTGTGTGGTTCTCGACCCTCTCCGACGGTACTAGCCCACGATCCATCCAGGGGGTGTTCGCAAGAGTCCAGACCGGTGCCCTAGCTCGCAAGGAATGAGATCATACAGGGCCGGCAACTCATGCTTCCTAATAGGTTAATTCCTTAATTTGGTGTATTTTTGTGCTGAAATGGAGGGCTTGCCCTGTGGGGTCGTTGTAAAGGTTGCCCCTTCGCGGGTCTGGAATGCCAATCTAGCTCGGAAGGGGTGAGGAATCTGTATAAAGTGCTAGAAGAAAAAGCCAGGCGGGACGGGGGTTGTGGCCTCAACTTCGCTTTGACCTCGTTCCTCCCCTCTTTGTTTTTCTCCTGTCTATCTGTGCTTGTCGCTCGTGGCTTTTGTGCAATACATCTGTCTAGGGGGTGGATGTGCTCTGGTTCTGGTTGCTCTGATCTGGGACTGGGACTGCCGCCGGGATCCTTTGTTCAAGCGTGGGGGTGGACAGAGGGCGACAGCGACAGCGGGAGAGAGGGCGTCCGGTAATCAATAGTGCGTACAGCGCTTATCTTCTCTCTTTCCTCTTTCCAGGTCTTTCCCCTATTCTCTATGTCGTTTTCCGGACGTGTGAGTTCTCGGAACAGTGCTCACATTCACCCCAACCCCCTGATCGACGCTGAATATATTTTTCCTCCAAAAGGAAACTGGCGTGTAGGTTGGGGGATGGCGGGCTCCGGTAAAGTAGCCCGGTTTCTAATTCTAATTCTGAAATTCCCCGTCGTTGACCGTTGACGCCGGGAACGATGCCCTCGGGAACGGATGTGACGTTTTAGAAGAATGCCGGAAACGGGTTTCTCACCGAGGGGCGTATTTTTGTTTCGGAATTTGTTGGTTGCCGGAGTCGGTCAACAACGGGATGGTGCTGACGGCCTGTGTGTGAGCTCTAAGCTAACCACACGGACCGTATAGCCATAGGGCGGTAGAGGCAGCTAGCTTTGCGGTATCTGTATATTTCGTGCTGTGAGCACACGAGTCATGGGTCTCGAACGAACTGGATCTTTAGAATACGGAGAAGGCCGAGCCTATAGTGCAAGATATCTATGTCCGGTATCCCGAACCGATGCATGTTTCCCACGATTCATACCCGAGAAGAGCGGAAATTAAAAATGACAACAACTAACCCAAGCCTAAAGCGAGAGGGTGTGAAAATCAAACGCGGTGAGGCGGGACAGTCAGGTCCAGGGTTTTTGTGTCTGTGTCTGTCCTGGCAGCCCGTGAGACATCTCAAGCGATGACGGGAAATGTGAGCTGGTTGCTGAACCCTAAAGCTTCGTTTGTGAGATCTGTTGCCCTTGAGAGATAAAGTTTTGGAATCGAGCGCGTGCGCGTGGGTAGGTTTGGCGGCTCACCGGGTGGGAGGTGTGCTGCGCCACATATTGGTGGCATAGCCACCGGGATTAGTCTTTGCTTAATTTGAGGTAGTTTACCAGGCTTGCATGACGGTGGTGTAACGCGCTGCAGCTTTGCATAAAGATGCACACAACAGCCCTGTAGCAGCTAGATTCTAATTGATGCGGATAAATACATCTTTTTGTAACAGAGAGGCTTGGTGCGGCAGTCTGCATGAGACTTGTTACCTAATTAAGGAATAATTTCCTTCTGGAGGCAAGTTGTACCCACAGCGAGTGTCAGATATATGTTCCCGCGTATCTCACTAGAGATTCTTCCTTCTGTCAACCAGATCTGTCTAAGCACGTGCGCATTTTAGCGTGCGACGTTTGGCGCGTGCGGCGCGTGGTCATATGATGACGGTGTGGGTCCTCTCCCAGCTGGCCACCGGTCAAAGCTAAATCTGTATACAAGACTCAAATACCTTCGGCTCATGCCTCTTCCTACCGGACCATCAACCGTCTAGCGGGCCAACAAAATGCGCTTCGGGCCTTGGGTCACATTTATCGGACAGCTGGCTCCGAACTTCAGACCCCATGATCAGTCAAACACCGTACGACGATCCAGGCCAAGCGACAGTTACATACTATATGCCTCACCCCCTCTTCGCTGACCGAGCCGCCACGCGCCGGATAATATGGACCTGTCGCGCCCGGACCGGTCGCAGCTCACATTCCCGAACTCGACTGCGCGCCCGTCGCTCATCGAGTCATAGTCATATATGCGCCCATTTCGCTCGGTTGCTTGGCCTCTCCATGAACCGAGACAGCCTATAGGGGCTTCGTGCGGTGGCGTGGCAGCGTGAGGCGTTGAAACTCGCGAGCTGAACAAGTGAGGTCTAAAAAGATGAAAATACATGCGGTCTGAAATGACGATCGTCTGACGAAGGAGTCGTGTGCGGATCATGAATATTAGCGTTATATTAAATCAGCAAAATAGCTTTTAGTGCTTGTTGCGACTTGCGTCTATATCTCGCATCAGGCTCGGAACCGTTTCGAGTTATGGTTGTGCTGGGCATCAAGCTGAGCGAGCATGTATGTCATGACTCCAGGACTACACAGTGCTATCGATCGTGACGTTTTTGACATCATCAAAGCGTATCTGAGCAAAAGAAAAGAGTCTGCGAGGGATATGGGCCGTTGACGGGAGCGAGAATATCTTGCTCAGGGACGGATAGCTTTGAAAGCACCGACCCCGAGATGATGGCGCACGTACCATTAGAGGGTGGCCGGTCCTAAAGAAGGATATCTGAATCGGGCGCAGCCTGGCCACGAGCACCGACGCGCACTGTGCGCGCCGATCGCTGCCCTAGGAAACCCCTGTTGAATTTACCACGGCATGTTTTCAGCTGATGAGCCAACCTTCAAGCTTCAGCACCCCAATTATCGCCGTTGACACGGACCTGAGTCTGAGTTCTCTTGATAACATGAACGTCAAGGCTGGTTCGTAGGAAACACCTCTGGCGATCGGTCTGACGCATGAATCGTACCGTCCATAGCCACCTCGTTTGTGCCAGGCGTTGGTGGCCAGTTGGTGGCGCGTTCACGTGACCTTCAGTGGCCTGTCGAATCGTTCAAGGCGTGTTTCTTTCCCACTCGACTACTCCGGTAACACTACTCAATCTTAGAACAGTTGGGATCACATGAGTAGCTCTCTTGCTAAGAACTACACCATTGAAACGTATCGTTAGATCTCATCTGCCGAATGTCTGCTATTCGACTTGCGTAAGTCGGTTCAATATCGTAAAATTTGCTCGTATTGACAAAATGTTCGGAGGTTAAACTTTGGTTGGTAAAGACACATGTGCAGATTTTCTTTTTCGAATGATGCGCCTTGTGCGCAACTTGTGCTGGCCTAGACCGCCCGACTCGTCATCCCGCCTCAACTGACATGGGACCGGAACGGGTTTGACAGTCCCCCGCAATCGCAGTCAGCCGCCGGCTCTGACACAATCTAGGCACTTTGCGACCCTAGTAATCTATCCTAGTACTTCTTGCATGTTATAGCTTGCAACGGCACTTTGCCCTCATGGGTATCTTGCTTTGACCTGCCCCTTTGGTTCCCACAGCACCGAACTTACTTAGCAGCTGGGGTATCTACCTAAGCATCTTCAATTGAAAAGCCCCGAATGGCGCTTGGAAGTGCTGGGCACTCTGCAAGCTTGGTCGGCGCGCTCTGTGTGCTGCTGGTTTTCAACCCTGGATCCTCTTGTTATGGATAACAGTGAGCAGTGCAGTTGATCCAAGGCAGTTATACTGAATATACAACCTGTGTACGGCGAACGGCCCTGTCTAAGCTCTGCAACCCTCGACTCATGTCATCTGGTTGCTCTCGCGCGTACTACGCCGACAGTTGATATCGAGGCGGCATCGCATCTGGAGTCGCAGACTTCTAGGCAGATCTTCTCATACTTTAACAGGCTTACTCTTGCGATGGTCTGTTGCTGCTTGGTTCTTGCATAGTCACTTGGGTGCACGGGTCGCCTGTTATCAATCCTGTAATCCAGCTCAACTCAGCTCGCACCGTCGGGTAGTCTGCGCGGCCGCATCCGAACCTTTGCTCTCAGTTTGCTTCCTGGATATATTCAGTAACTCCCCGCACTTTCTCCTCTCGATCGAAATTTTATATTAAGTCTAGCGACCATTTGTTCTCGGCGCGGGATTTGAACTGGCTGTGCAGGCGATGTCAAAAAGGAAAATTTGCGACTAGCCCGACCGTTTTTTCAGCTCTATTTGGTGGCGCATAGACAGAAAGTTGGAATGTTTGATGCATGTCAACAATGTACTAACGCGTTATGCTCGGAGCCTTCAACCATTCCGGGTTGAATCCACCGAGCTGTCTTCGTTGTCAAGGTAGTCGCGACGATAATGTGGACGCTGTGTCGAAGTTCTGGACTTTCTCAATCCAACCCTTCCAACTGCGTTGGATCGACATTTGGCATAGGTCCCGCAACGACAAAGGCTGGAACTTGGAGATTGTCCGGTTATACTCCTATACGCACCGTCGTTTGTCTGAAGTCCGAGTTCCGGCTGGCAACAGGGGTGGCGTGGATCACTCGAGGATACAAATCGTCTATTACACGGCTGAAAGTCCTTGTATAAATGCCAAGCGTAAAACATATACAGCAGTCGTATGGATATAGAGTATGGTGCGACTACATTGACCAGAGAGAATGAGGATACGCATAAACACAACAGGAGGGAAATAACATAATATACAGACACGGCAGCAGTGCGGCACAAATGGTATAAATAGCACTTCTGTCGGTCCTAAACGCGATGGCGGTATAGCGATTAAGAGTTGTGTGTGGTAGCGTTATTCGGATATCGTCTTCAGTCGCTTGGTGGGCATTCGGTCATCCCTGTCAACCCACCCGCCGCGCTGCGGCTTCCGCTTGCCTCGGACTGTAGGGCGTTGTATGTATTCTTCGTCGCTGTCGTCCTCTAGCACAGGGGCAGGTGTAGAAGCACGATCGCGTTCCTTCAGAGTGACCATGCGGCTAGCTAGTGAACGCATGAATTCCGTCTGAATCGCGAGGAACTATCAGGCAAAGCTTGTCATAAAAACTGGGTGCTCATACCTTGAATATTCTCTCCTTCGGGCGCCCAAACTCATCTCGCTCCGCCAAGCGCTTTCGCTCTTTCCACTGAGCATCACACGATTAAGTGTCAAGCATGAAGTGAGGTCAGATAACAACACACCTTCTTCTCCTCTTCCTTCAGAAGCAACCCCAAATGTTTGGTCCACAGGTGAAGGCTCGTGGTCTCAGACTGAACAACTGGTGTCCTCTCAACCGCCCTACCCTTCCCTTTACCCTTCCCCTTGGTCTTTTTGAGCACATGCAGGGAAAACTCCAGTTCATCCGTAGTCTCTTCGTCATCCGAGTCACTTGCTATGCGGTATGACCTCGTTGCCGATGCGGCCATTCTTCGCGGGCGTGACCACGACGAAGATCCCTCCTCTGAACAAGTTGGCGTGGTAGGTGTTTCCAGTCGTTGCGGTGTCGGTGGATCCGGGTTGCACAAAGTGTTAATAGACATCTTTCCAGACGACGGGGGCCTAACGTCTTCATGTGGGAGATAGTCGTCCTCTGAGAAGTAGAACGCCTGGCGCTCGACCTTTTGCCAGAATTTCCAGCACTGACGAATAAAGTTTCAGCACTCGCACGCTCAGGGCGAGAATCTTCTACACGTACTGGTTGACGTCCAAGTCGCGCCAATGCTTTGAAGTGAAACAGGGTGATTGGGACGTTCTCGTCAATGTATAAGCCCAACGCCTGCTCGCACTACAATTCAGTATTATGATTCGTGAAGGTAAGTAATCAACTTGCCTGGCCATTCCCGTTAATGACGCAATGGGTCATCATGACAGCAGTAGATCTATGGTCGCTCTTGAAGTGTTCAAGCACATGTTCGGCGACGTGGCGCGGACCTGTGTGAAAGGTAAGCCATATGCTGCAACTGAACCAATACTGAGACTCACTCGCAGGGTACGGTAACTTGGCCTCTATCTCTGTAGGAATCTGGTGCATGCCTTGGTTGTGCGACCACCAGCGACTGTATACCATGTTGGCAAGCGAACATATACACATCACACGAACTTACCGGCGAGTCCATCGTGTCCCGGATTCATCACGATCCAACCTTGCTGTGAGTGTATCCTGGCTAATTGTACCCTACGTATACCAGACGAGTAAACACTCAGGTTATTGATAGAAACTTTGATCAAGCAACGTACGAGATTGCAGTTCACGCTCGTAAAAATGCTTCTTTGGACACCATCGCTCGAAGAATCAGCTACCTGTTTGTCGCCTTCAGTCTTGATTTCAATGTCTGTTTCGTCTTCTTCTGTGTGCGTGGCCCAAAGTGGCACAAACCCGTACAAGTCCATTCCAATCACAGGCAGACTTGCCCCAAGTGCCGCTCGGTACGTCGAACATTCGGGCGAGAATGGCTCTGGAAGGTCCTCTAAACGTATCGAATGCTGTTTCATTGCTTCAGCCACCCGATGCTCAATCCTACTATCCTCACACAACCGTTTCAGCATTTTCCCCTACAGCAAAGATCGATCTAGTTAGTAATCGCGAATTGCATGCAAATGCATTGTGTAGGCGAGGCAAAGTACGCACCTTGCTGCTGATTGACAGGCATCTGATAGCTACGTCCCCCTTGAGTTGCAAGATCTCCCAGTCTTCAAGATGCATTCCCAATCGATCGCGCGCGTACGCAATGCAACTACGCTCATTTTCGGTGAATGGGCTGAGCAGGACGTCGACTAGCTCGTCACGTGATAGCGTTTCTGGAGGTTCCGTCCCTTGTCCTTTGGTTTTGCTGCTACTCGTACCACTAATGTTCGTTTGGCGAATAAGACGGAGCTCGACAAGTTTTTCCAGTAGTTGAGGCATGAGCACGTTATGCATTTCGTCGGACCAGAGCATATTGGTTGGCGAGCAGAATACGGTCAACAGCAGAACATGTCGAATCTTGGGGTCGGTGGGATTGGAAAAGTTCGTGTGTAGACTTTGGATGAGTGAAATGGTCTTCGGGAACGTTACAGAACGCGTGTTGCTGAACAACTGCGGTTCGAAATTAGTAAGTTTGTCTGCTGCGCAATTGAGCATACATTCGCACCTTGATAAGCGCGCTGACAAGCGACCTTGCAAATAGAAATGGATTAATGATATATCATCCGGCCGAACAGACAAAACTTACGACAAACTGTATGGCAATTTCCTCGCCATATCCAACTTCCTCAAGGCTAAATACCCTTGCTCGTTGATTTTCGCCTCCATGCATACCTCAGCGGCGACCGTGCGGCTAACAAACATGCTATTACGCAATTTTAGGCTCCGCTGGGGTTACGCTTAGCGGCAAACTCACATTGGGTCCAAACGCTGTAGGTCTTCTACCATTTTTATAATGGTATCTTCCCGCCCATCTCGCACCACTGCAGGCTTCTCGAACACCTTGCGAAAAATGAAGTCGCGATACTAATATACAAGTCAATATTAGTTATAATTTCCCTATGACAAGCATCGTGGACCATATGTGTCATACCTTGACGTCAATTCTGAAACCATTCGCGACCGCAAGCGGTAGCAAGCGAGGTTCGTAGGAGAGCGCGAGGGGGAAGTCAAGGACAAGCGGATCCTTTTAGCATCATGTGAATTTTGTGCCATATAAGTGCATGCGCTTGTACTCACTTTGGGACAGAACGGAATGAATCCGTATTTCTGGAACATCTCTTGGATGGTTTCCCACTCGACTCGTGCTCTACCACCGTGCGACTTCTTATCCACCAGCCATTGGCGAAATACCGCCCCATCATCTGAGTTCTTCGACCACTCCAGCTCGTTATATCCCATTCTATTCGCAGCGATACTGAGTAGATGGACAAAGCTCTCGAATGACAGGCTGTGTGACCACTGTCTCTTTATGAAGCTATGGGGAGCGGAACGTCCTCGATACTGCAGCACGCATTGAACAAGATAACGACTGATATGGGCGCCGTTATTGATCATAATCTTCATGGGAAGACAGAGCGTATCAGCAGAAGCGTCGGGTGGCATGAGCCAGCAGTGTATATTACTCACATCAAGAACTTGCTTGTCAATAAGCTTTCCCCTCCCCAAAGCCCAATACATCGCATGCTGAGGCCCATATCGTGTGATAAAATATAATGCACGAGTGTAGGATTCCTTTGAGATGCGGCGGAAGCGCTTTGATGCCAAGCTCAGCGAGGCCGGATCGTCGAGTTGGATAAAGATGAGGAGTAGTACGTCGTCTGATTAGAGAGATATTGTGGTGAGCGTTACCCCTGGACGAGAAGCTATACTCACCAGAAAGATAACTAAAGATATCCATTCTCCTGACTGGGCTTGGGGTACCCCTGCAACGAGGAGAAGGCCTGTCGTACTTTCGACAACAGAATGAAAGAGAAATTTAGAAGTGGTGGATGGGTTGATACAGTTATAGCCGAAGAGAAGTTTGCTAGTACTAGCAGGCTAGTTCGTGTCACAGTTATTCGGCCTTGGTGGTCGTTGCTCAGCAGCTCATGTCAAGACCCACTGGACCCCACATGAAGGGTCCGTTGCCTTTTTCGGACCAATGAAGAGATGTCCTGTTCCAAATTATGCCCTATTTGGACATATCATGAAAAAGTGCAGGGATGAATGCACTCCGGCAACGTCCGAAAACAACGATGCATTCACAAACGTCAGAACTTGCGCGTGTAGCTCGCCCTCCAAATACTAAATGGAAGCTTCCATTCTTTTAACTGAAGCTGCGGTGCAAATACGTCAAAGTTGACCGCCTCCAGTCGTCTGAGATATGAAGCGACTGGGACCTAAATGATACTGCCTTAGTAGGGGTGAAGCATAAGCAATTTGAGCGGCTCACCGCCAACAAGAAGGCAGGCATTGCTTCAGCCGGAACCTTTGACTCTTTGAATGCCTCTCTAGCAGTAAGTAAGTTATCATTTGCTACGGTAGCGAATTCGAATACTGCGTCGTCTATGCCTTTTGCATCGCCTCCGACACGAAACACCTCTTCTTGTTGTACATGGTGCTTTGCCGTGATCTCAGCGGGTATAACCATGCGCCTCTTGGAAGCATGGTATGGCAGTCCTCGAAGTAGAGTCGCAAATGAATGCGCAACTCCGACGTGGGATCCAGCATGAGCCAGGGTGTCCGAGCTTCCTTGACGGAGCATGTTGAGCAGGAGATACATGATTGTCGAGGAGGTCGATTCGGCGTATTGTGTGACCTCGTCTAACGAAGTGGGTGAGTCCCGATCTAGGTCTGCATCCTTGGGAATTCGCTCAGATTTTGGAAGGTCAGATTAAGATGTCCAGCTCACCCGAGCGTCAACCATCCTCTTGAGGTGGTACGTCGACAAGCTGACGGTCTGTGAAGCTTCATGAAGAGCAATTGCGATCGGATGCTTCGTGGGCTTGTTCTATTTCCGTGGTAAGACCTATTGTTCGTGCCGGTAGTAAAAGCAACAATACCCACCTGCGATATAGATTGTATCGCATCCCTCCAAAACTGCATTCGCATTTTCCCAATGATTGGCCTGGACACGGTCTCTCTGATCATCGCTAGCTCAATCTGAGCGGAGGAACCGTTGTGAGACCATCTGGACGAAGCATTTCGATATTCATGGACTTACGTTAAATGCACGAAGCGCAAAGTAACTAGGCTGCACTAGCCTTGGGTAAAAATACGAGCATAGATATGCCTCGTAGTCGTACTTTTGGACCAACGCGCGACAGTACGCGTTTGCGTCACTTGCGCTTCCTGTACCACCGGCTGGATTGTTGGTAGCCATTCCACGAGGTATTAGGCTGGCCCTGCTAGCATTTTTTCGGGATAACGAGTACTTGGCAGAGCCGCATGCTCGGCCAATGGGCTGACGACAATTGAGGGAAGACATTCAAGTAAGTCACGTGATCCCGGCTGAAGCGTAGCGTCATAGGCTCGGCCTCGGAGACGATGCACAGATCGACGCGCAGTCAGGATTACAGTATAATTGCTGCGCACACAAAACATGACAGAAGAAGGCCGAGCTCGCTACAGTTCGAACGTACTTTTCGATGACTCTACCACGCGTCGCCGTGCCGTTCTCGGGGAGGCAATTTTGACCCTATGCACGACGAACCTATTTATACCACTAGACCTGCTAGTCAACGACCACATCACCGTAACTTGACTTGTTTTATTTCTTCGCTATGTCTCAGCAGCCTTCCATCGAGACACCGGTATCACCTCAGATTTTGGTTAACCACTCGTCTGAACGAACGAGCTTGAACTCTAAGCCGCGTCAAACATGGCTTCGATTGAGAGCCGGGATGCCCGGCAAGTTATGTATGTCTTTCTCAGCCGTGCGCTAAGTCAAGAAAAACTAACAAAGTGATTCGTCCCCAATAGGGACAATATATGCGTGGGTGTTTTTTTTCCGCTGTTAGCTGAAGTCGTATAATTGACCGCAATATTCATTTGCAGAATTGTTATGGTAGCATTTTTTCTAGTCCGAATACAATTCACCTTTCCCGGCGGTCTCTCAAAGAATTTGGACCCAAGTGAATACTTCCAATTCCGCATCCCTCGAAACAAGCTTTTCCTCTGGCTCCACCTCGTTTCAGTCCTTCCTGCTGCTCTTCTCGCCGTCCTTCAGTTCGTTCCCCGAATTCGTGCTCGTGCTATGGGATTCCATCGTACCGCCGGCAAGGTTATCAACATCTTGACGTTCATTTCTACAATCACCGCTTGGGGGATTGCTCACGTATCGTTTGGGGGTGACCTCACAGTTCGGACTGGCACATATGTCCTTGGCATAATGACCTTGTGGTCTACTGTCGCATCTTGGAAGGCTATTCGACGTCTCCAAATCGATGAGCATAGGGCGTGGCTTATTCGCGCTTGGGGATACCAAATGTGCATTGTCACCATGCGTGCAATCATGCCCGTGTCTTTAATCGGGATACACCTTACAGGAGGGTTCTTTCACGTAAGTTAGCATACGATTACTACATGGATTTTGTACCTTGGCTCACTAGATACAATTTCTTTTAGTCGATAAGTTGCCAGGAAATAGAATACCTAGTCGACAATACTGCGTTGTATGCGCGCGACTATCCTCAATGTCAAGCAGGATGGCCAGGTCCTAGTGTCACCCATATGGCTGTCGAAGCGAAGCTCGACCTTGACAACAAAGTAGCCATTGCCGCAGCTTTAAAGCAAACGTTTGGGATGAGTATATGGGTAGCACTCTGGATTCATGCCGTCGGGTAAGTAGATGCCTATTCATAAACTGTCAAGCCTTGCTCACTGCTATCCGTACGCAGGGTTGAATACTACCTCCATCGAACTAGAGACGAGTCTGCGCGTTTACGAGAGTTGTCCACCAAGCGACAAAACGCCCGTCGGATGTTGAAAGAACGAAACGCTGAATTATAGTTCTGAGTGTAATGCTAGCTTCCTTTCATCGTTTTGTGTGTTAGATATAGTCTTTTGTACTTAATCTCAGTTGTAGTTCTCACCGTTACAAACAGCCATCCTGCGAGGTCACACGCAAACCCTAATGTCATTGTTGTTGTTATTAAAATAATGAGCCGGCCAATCGGTTGACGGCAATTGAGGAAAGCCATTCAAGCCAGTCACTTGAGCCACCCGTAGCATAGCGTCATGGCCTCCTCGGGGATAATGCTGTACATATACACGCACAACAGATTGGGAAGACCGAGCTCGCCACGGCTCGAACGTACTTTATGATGGTCCTATCACGTGTCGCCGTGCCGGCCTCGGGGAGGAAGTTCCAACCTTTATGCACGACAAACCTATTTATACCGCTGTGCCAGCTGCTCAGCGACCAACTCACCACTGCTTAACTTGTGCTATTTTTCAACATGTCTCAACAGCCTTCCATCGAGACACCGATATCACCTCGGATTTTGGTCAACCACTCATCCGAACGGCCGAGCCTGAACTCTAAGCCGCGTCAAACATGGCTTCAATTGAGAGCAGGAATGCCCGGTAGACTATGTACGTCTTTCTCAAGCGTGCGCTAAGTTAAATAAAACTAACAAATATGGTTTTTAACCAATAGGGACAGTATATGCGTGAGCATTGTCTCTGTATTAGCCGAGCTACTATAATTAGCCTAAAATATTCATTTGCAGAATTGTCATGGTAGCATTTTTTCTAGTCCGAATTCAATTCACCTTCCCCGGCGGTCTCTCAAAGAACTTAGACCCAAGCGAATACTTCCAATTCCGTATCCCTCGAAACAAGCTCTTCCTTTGGCTCCACCTCGTTTCAGTCCTTCCTGCTGCTCTCCTCGCTGTCTTGCAGTTCGTTCCCCGAATTCGTGCTCGTGCTATGGGATTCCATCGTACCGCCGGCAAGGTTATCAACATCTTGACGTT
>MU132146.1:423266-622216 GCA_015039395.1 Ceratobasidium sp. AG-I | reverse complement strand
CACAGAACCAAAGACGAGTCTGCTCGTTTACGAGAATTGTCCACGAAACGTCAAGACATTCGTCGGATGTTGGGGGAACAAGGGGGAAGTGAATAGTGCCTCACAGTCCAATGTTTTCTTTCTACCGGCGTTGCTGTGTATAAGGCTCTGCCTCATAGTTGGTCTTTTTTATGACATACTGCTAATATTACTCTAGTACATCATTGGTTTAAAATTTTCGCCTTGCGTTGATGTCTGGGTTTTACATTAGGGAGACGTGAGACTGTTTCAGTTCACAGCAACTCGTGGGGTTTTCTTCCGGCCAGATCTGGCCAGGACCTACGGCAGAATGTCCCAGAATCTTTTTTCCAGATCTGGAGATAAGATGTTCGGGGATATCTCCAGATCTGGCGGATTCTGCCCAATTCTGTCCGATTCTGGGTGTAATTAATTGCGCACGAATATTATTGATGGTACATAATAAATTACATCAAGTGACGAAACAACTAAGTCCACTAAGCTACATATATCATCAGTCGAGTGCGCCATGTCCCGCCTGTGCCGCTGTGCCGCTGCGCGTCGAAGTGTGTGTCCGGGGTCAGTTGTGAAAAGTGTTTCAAAGTCGCCAGAGGATGGACGCCGTGTAGCTTTCTCTTCATATGTCAATGTATGCTAAGAATTGGGACAAATTAAAGCCCACACTGAATGAAGCGACGGCTTAAACACTTATCACGGTCTGAGCAATATTGTGCGCACATCCCCTTCAGCATGCCAAAACGCAAAGTTGGTGGCTATGCGATTTCCGTGTCTTCGGGGGCGGACTCTGAGCCTGACTAGTCCCCGTCGAAAAAGGAATCCTTCGCCCTGCCATTGCTAACCAAGTCGGTGTTCAAGCGCCCCAACGATTCGGCGTCGTCGCGCCCCGGATCGTCGCCTGCGCAATCTGAACCTTCAACCACCCCTAGTCAGAACCCGATTGCACCCACTGCGACACATACCTCGTTCCCGACCCCTCATGAAACTCCGAGTACAAAGCTACAGCAGTTTGATCACTTTGGCCTTATCGCATCTGTTGAGGGCCGTGAGTAATTTATAGAGAGCCGAACAAGAAAAGCCGTACTTACCATTCTAGATAGCCAAAGACGATAGTGCCCCAGCAAGCCCAATGGTCAACGTAAGCGCATAGGGTAAGGGTCGCGTGCAAGATATAGAAGGTGAGCATATATTCAATCACTGTCAACAGACACCAATACTTGCCTTTAGCCGGTTCTTCTCATTTCCACCCTGCACCACCGCCTGGGATTTCACAGTTTGTGATTGAGCGCCAGCTGAACCAAATGTCGGAGAAGGTAGAAGCGTACACAACCCAGACCAGGTGCGTATTGTTTAATGTCCTCGTGTCTAGCTAGGTCAGACAGGCTGCTGTTAGATCTGTTGTCTTACAACTCGTTCCTGAGGAGCCTGCGTGCGCCAGGCGAGAAACGTTGGCTAGAGGGATGACTAGAGCAAAGTGAAGCAAAGGGAGAGCTTGAAACAGAGCTTTGAGGCGCGTGATATCAACCAAGGCCAGCGGATCGAGCAGGAGAATCGAGAGGACGTGGAGACGAGGGCGGCGCACGAAGAGAAGATAAGCCCGAAGAAGCAGCAAGTGGTGAGTTACTGATGTTTACAAGAGTTGATCGTACGCCAGGAGATTTTGTAGGCAGAGACTGTACTCCTCTCGAAGGACCAGCGATCGGAGCTCGAGGTAAGCCTGCAGCTCTTTCACCCTGCCTTTGAATCTTCTCGTGCAGTTTGACAGTCTTTGGTAGCTGTCAAGCCGCATTGCATCTATCGAAACAACATGGAATTGTCTCTGTGGTGTTTGCGTGTTGCTAGAGGCCGCTGTGAGCATTTATACCGAAATTAGGGTTGAGGGTTTACTTACACGTCTAGCTTTCTTGCGCGCTATAGTAGTAAACGCTTCGACCATACGAGCCTGTGAAAAGAGTTTGAAGTGCCTTGATATTGGTTTGACTAATTTGGAAGCTGGGAGGCGGGGGACGAGAGGCGCGCCGGCGGTGGTGGCAGGGTTAGCGTGGGGTTGACTTAGCATATTTTGCGTGTAGAATGACATAAACGGTAAACTCCTGATTTAATCACAGTTTCAGAAGATTTCAGAAAGTTTCAGAAAGTTACAATACAGAATGTCGCAGAATCTGACTTTCCAGCGCTCAACCACGCATTTGAGCCAGAAACTTGACCAGAACCCCGTGGGTTCTGGCCAGATCTGGCCAGAAGAAAAACCTACGAGTTGCTGTGGTTGGTTATAAACTTGATGCCTGGTCACGGGTTATAGCTCATGACAAGGGCATTAAAGCTATGCTTCGTCTTGACCCTAAATACCATACGCAGGCAAATTATGCACACTTGTTGGGATGCATGATATGCGCATCACTTAGTACTGGCGTGGCGCATCAGGAAAACTCAACCGAACTTATATGGACCTGATGAGGATGATAAGGATCTTATCGGGGCTCGTCAGGCTCGTCAGGTCCATATCAGGCCCTTATCAACAGCCTTTCGTCCATATAGTTTTGAACTGTTTTTCCTGATGGCCTGTGCACGGACCACTGTCCCTTTAACATCTAAGCGCTTGAGGCATTCATTGGCTTGGCATTCATCGACGCGCTCATCGCCGGATGGATCTCTTTCGCAGTGCGCAACTGCATTATAGTTTAGCACACTGCTTTGCCGCAGCTAATGTCATGGCACTGCGGCTCTAAGCGCAATACTAAAGAACCAAGTGTGTCTCGGCCCCGACGCGTTTTGATACTGCTGCACTGCGCATCGCCGTGCCAAGCTCGGGGAGCTCTACTGTGGGCAGCCAGTTGTGTCTTGGCCAGACGTATCTCAGCCATTTATTCTGTTGGATTTGCCAGATGGGACTCAGCAGACTACTTGTTGAGCCTGACTACTTCTTCGTTAGTTGTTCTATCTGCAACTATGTCTCACGAAACCCCTAGCAGCGAGCCGACATCAACCACCCCCCTGCTCCGTGGCTCATCGGAGTCAACAGGCTGGGGTTATACATCTTATCGAAAGTGGCTCCAATTTCGAACCGGACGGGCTGGTACCCTCTGTGCGTCTTTCGTAAACGTCGTCTAAGTTAACCAAAACCTGACGTTATTTGCTCACGATCATAGGGACAGTTTATGCGTGCGTATTTTCTTATCAATAGTTAACATGATAAGCTAATGAGTCATCTTATACTCTAGACTTGTCGTGGTGGCCTTTTTTATGGCTAGGATCCATTATATCTTTCCCGGCGGTATTTCAAAGAACCTAGATTGAAGTGAATACTATCAGTTCCGTATCCCTTTGAACAAGTTTTTCCTCTGGCTTCATCTTGCTTCAGTTCTTCCTGCCGCGCTTCTGGCGGTTATTCAGTTCATCCCTCGTGTTCGGGCTCGCGCTATGTCGTTTCATCGCACCTCTGGCAAAGCCGTCAATGTCTTGACCTTCATCGCTACATTGAGCGCTTGGGGTATCGAGCGGGTGTCGTTTGGGGGAGATCTTGGAACTCAAGCCGTAGGATACGTGTTTGGCACGATGGTTTTATGGTCTATGATAGCATCCTGGAAAGCCATTCGGCGCCTGCAAATCGACGAGCACAGGATTTGGATTATTCGTGCTTGGGGTTACCAAATGTCCATTATGACTACGCGAGTGGTAATGGTGGCGGCAATGATCTACATGTTACTCGCAGGAGGGTTCTACCAAGTAAGCTTATGCATTTTTAGTACATGGTATACTCGCTATTGCTTATTGGACGTGACTGCCTTTTCAGTCAATGAGTTGCCAAGAAGTAGAATTCATACTTAATGGCACAGCGTTGTATGAGCGTGATTACCCTCAGTGCTGGGCGGAAGGACCTGCCTCCCGGGTCACTCACGTCGCCGTCGGGGCGAATCTCAGTGGACTGGGCGTAGCTTCAGCTCTACGGCAAACGGCTGCGATGGGTACATGGGTGGCGCTATGGATCCATGCTATTGGGTGGGTAGATGCGTACTCGTGTGATCACCTGGCTCACCGATATCTATATGTAGAGTTGAATACTATCTCTACCGAACCAAGGACGAGTCTGATCGCTTACGTGAAGTGTCCACTAAGCGTCAACATGCTCGTCGCATGCTGGAGGAACGACAAAGCGACAATGAATGACGGCTTGCACTGTAGTGTTGATATTTTTCAGCCTTCTTTTGTATTGCATTTGACTTGGGGTTTACATATATCTACAATACTGTGATGGGTAACATGTACGTCTGAAAGTTACGGACTGGTGGGTCGCGCTTTTTTGAATCATGATGGCCCGTGCCTCGCGCGTGTTCTATTACAGTTCACATTTGTAAGGACGTTTCTTCACGACTGGATGGGGATATTCTAAATTTCTCCTGCGCAGATTACGGGTAACTCGGGACCCTATACGCGTGCGGGCCACGTATTTATACGGGCGTTCTTGATATCTATCGTTCAGCTCTTCCTCTCGGCTCTGACAGCCCACCCCCCTCCTGTGGTCTATTGTCTGTCTAATCGTCATGTCTCAAAAAATCGCAGAAAGCATGCCAGCTCCGCCAAATTTATCAGTTCACCACTCATCAGAACGGAAGAGTTGGGGTAGCTTTCAGTCTTATCGCAAGTGGCTTCAGCTTCGAACTGGGCTTCCTGGTAGACTTTGTGAGCTCTTCTTGAATGTTTATATATAATCAACTTTAATATTCTCCTTATTTGAACCTTAGGGACACTATATGCGTAAGTAATACACCGTGGAGGGTTGAGACTTTCTATCCACTAATTGTTCCTCACAGGGTTGTTATGACAATCTTTTTCGTATTCCGCATGCCATACACCTTCCCCGACGCTCTTCAGATAAAGCTGTTACGGAGCGAGTACTACAATTTTCGTATTCCTCTGAACAAGCTTTTCCTATGGCTCCACCTCATCACGGTCCTCCCTTCTGGACTTCTTGCTGTTTTTCAGTTCGCTCCGGGTATTCGTGCTCGCGCCATGTCGTTTCACCGCACCGCTGGGAAAGTCATCAACATCTTGACCTTTGTCTCGACGACTTGTGCCTGGGGTATGGCGCGTGTATCGTATGGAGGTGATCTCGCGATTCAGGCGGGAACCTATCTCGTTGGCGCGATGATTCTATGGTCTACAGTGGCTTCTTGGAGGGCCATACGACGACTGCAAATAGATGAGCATAGGATCTGGATGATCCGCGTTTGGTCATACCAAACGTGTATTATGACCTTGCGCCTTTGTTTGTTTATAGGGGTCATTGGCATATCGCTCGCAGGGGGGTTCTACCAAGTAAGTTGATATAATTTAATAATGCTACTTTCTGAACTTATCATGTAAACCTTCTCATAGTCGATGAGCTGCCAAGAGGTTGCGTACACGCTTAACAATGCAACCATGTATGCGCATGGTTACCCCCAATGCCAGGAGGAGTGGGCAGGTCCTCCGGTTACTCATGTCTCCATCGAAGCAAACCTCACTAGCTCGTTGGGGGTCGCCTCGGCTACTCGACAGGCGTTTGGAATGAGCATCTGGGTTGCAGCGTGGGTCCATTCCATTGGGTGAGCGAGCTATGCAAGTACGACGAGCGAGCAATACTCACATGCGCGCGTACTAGTGCCGAATATTATATTTATAGAACTAGAGACGAGTCTGCTCGTTTGCGTGACATATCTACCAAGCGCCAAAACGCCCGCCGCCTATTAGAGGAGAGACAGCGGAAGGACGCATAAGATTTAAATGTAGCTTCAGGGTGTTTGATTGTTAGAGTGTACTCATAGTAACATAGAACTGAAGCTGTTGGTGTCGAAATCACTCCCGCCGGTCTTATCTCTCTAATAACTAGTACGTCCGTATGCAAGGTAGTTTCGTCAAACGTCTTTTTAATCTGCATTTCATTCACAAGAGTAAATCATTCATAATCTATTGAAACGGGGAACATTGAGGGAATTTTAATTATACACGCCTTCGTTGATTCGGGCTATGGGTTGAAACGACATCGGAGCTGGCAACTTAGCAGACACTACGAGATACCACCTCGGAGTCTTGACCATGTTCTAACGCGTGTTTGGCCTCAACTATAAGTTTCATTTCAATCAATCGCATGCTCAAATCTTACGTCCAAAAGTAGGTACTTACCTTCGTTCAGGTGTAGGAAGTATGAGCTGAGCTCGTGCGCCTAAGCATGAAACCGTTAGGCGTCCCCTTAGCGCAATAGCAAAGTAATACTCACCCGAGTAACCACCGCGTGATCCCTATTGTTGGTTGAAATCATGGAAATCGCCTTGGCTGCAATGTCGTATCTCCCAGCTGTTTGTCCTTGAGTCAACCCCCATTGATACACACAAAAATCACACATGAACTCACCCTTGTTCACTCGAAGCATACTCCAAGGGGTTGTTGTTGTACCTTCTTCAATCTAAAATAATAGTTTAGTAACTCCTAATTGCATTCTGGTGTATCTCACTCACATATCCAAGCACCTCGAACCTTTGCCTCGACAATGCCTGGTGTCGGGAGAAGAGCAGAGACTTGACGTGCAAGGGGTACCCGTGGAAGTTGATAATGACTGGCGTATGCGCTCCGAATAGTACGTCTAGTGCTTCGTGGCTGAGAGCATGGGGGTGGCTTCCTGGTTCACCAAGCACCATAAGATCTGTCAAATCAAGGTACCATGAGAAACCGCTATAAATCATTATTAAAATAAGCTTGTAGACTCACCAACGATGTTGACAATCCGAACTCGAATGCCTTCAGCTTCCAGTAGAGTACGCGCCGCCTATATGCATGGTTAGATCATAGCACACGGGGAGTACTACTGGCGAAAAACTGCTTACAATAACCTCAGTGGTAGTTTCAACGCCAATGCCGACGAGCGTAACATCCGGGTGCTTCCCTTCGTCAGTCGAGAACCGTTTCCAAATCGATGCCCCAGCGATGCAATGCCTCTTCGCCTCCTCAACGTTCAAAAATGATGCACTGTTAGCCTTGCTACCAACAATCTACAACCAAGCTCAGCAATTCGCAACTTTATTTCTCGGTGTCTGCGCGTACCAAGTTGACGTAATTCTTGGACCTCAAGCAATGCGCCATCACAGACAACGCACAGTTGGCGTCAGGCGGAAGGTAAATCCGAACCATGTTCCGTGGTAGAGTGAGTAACTGGCCTATGAAGCCCGGATTCTGATGCGAGTAGCCGTTGTGTTCCTGTCTCCAGAGCGTTGAGGTTTCGATGTAGTTTAGCGACGAGACATCACCACGCCATTTCGTCTCGCGTGCCATTTTAAGGAACTTGGCATACTGTTCAACCTACGAATAAAAACCACATGATTTAGTTACCTGTGGACAGCCGAAAGGGGAACGTTGGGCTTACCATGGTGGCCACAATGCCAATGAACGCCTCATATGATGGGAAGAGACCAGTGCGCCCTGTTGGTGTTATGATGAGCAATCAGGTGCATTTGCCAGTGAATAACCGAATGGATTACCTGTAAGCGTGTAGCCTTGCAAAAATCCTTGTAATGCTGCAGTTTCAAGCGTTTCAGTCTCGTGATTCACGAGAGATCCAGTGGATGAACTTACTGTGCTCAGACAACATTTCAATTACTCGACCACCCTTGTTCTCAGCTGAGAGCAAGGCACGCACGTTAGTTTACACTTTGTATTAGCTGGATGTGTAGACATACTTGCAGGATCCCACTGGAACTGCCGCGTGCTAAAACGGCAGGGGTGAGCCAAGCGCTGAAGTACGGGAGCGTGAACTTACGTTTTCTCGAAAACACCATCTAGCTTATTACTGGCAAACTCTACCTCGGAAGTTAGTCAAAATTTTGAGGATCGAGGGGATGACAAAACCTACCGTCAGGCGAGAAAATACGGAAAGTCTTAGGGTTCTGCTCGATAACGGCTGCGAGATACCCTACCGTAAAAGGCCCATTAGCATTTCGAGGTCTGTGTTAAACAGGTGGACCCAAACTCACTCGCAACTGCTTTCATAGCAGACATCTCCTCCCTCTTATCACTTCCAAACGACTCGAAATCAGGTACGTGGAGCGGCGTGTACCCCGCATAACTCTCCATCGTCATCCCGAGCCTTCGATCAATTCGCTCAGGTAAGATGCGGAGAACGGAATCCTTGATAAACTCGTCCGGTTTATCTCCTTGACCGCCTTTGATAAGGAGCTCGCCAGCTCCGTAGCTGGTGAGCCAGTCAAATAGGATCTTCAGCTCGTCGTCGTCGGACATGGCTGCAGCTAGAGGAACTTGGTGAGATTGGAAGGAGCCTTCGAGCGGGGTGTCTTTTAGGGACCGAGGACCAGTCATTCCCTGCCCACGTAAATATTATTTTTGTCCGGTGTGCCAGTACAAATGAAACAAACCTTGGGAGTGCGCATGATAATTAAAGGCCAACGGGGCTTCGTAATTGGCTTCCCGCTCCGAGCAGCCTTTTGGATCTTGCTGTGAATCAATTAACAGTGAGGACTGGACGTTACGTGGTTGTATGCGATTCTATCAACTGACCGGATTTCATCGTAGGCCCATTCCATACTGACAGCCATATTCGCATTCAGATCAAGCTCCTTTTGAAGATGCTCCTCATGCGAGTTGGCGAGATCGCCATACTCGACAAATCGGACCTGGTAGCCATACCCTATACCGCTTACATAAGAAGGTTTCTTGCATAAGAGAAGATAGTAGATTTACCGGTGAACAAGCACACCAACTCGATATCGTCCATCGTTCCCGGAATAGTACGTTCAGATATCTACGAGTTTCATATAAGTTCTTGTCAAGGATATCCCGTTGTGATCAGGCTACCTTGAAGCCATTTACGTGCAGAATGGGCAGGACAGCGCCGCTTTCTGCTGGGTCAATAAACTGAGATCACAGTAGTTAACTCTTGCACTAAATGAATATTCGATAATGAACTTACCTTGTGTGCGTGCCATGCAGTTGCCGTCGGTCCTGTTTCCGACTCTCCGTCACCGACAACGCAGACTGTAATAAGGTCTGGCTTGTCCATTACACTTCCGTAAGATACAGCCAGTGCGTATCCCAGCTCTCCACCTTCGTGAATGGCGCCCTACACAAGAAATGAGAACAGCCCCCAAGACTATTAGTGAAACGTAGCGTACTGGGGTCTCTGCCTTCAAGAGTAGTTCAAAACATCAGTACTGCAAAGTCTTGAGCAAAGTTGGAGGTGCTCACGTTTACGTGCGAAGGGAACCCTCCGGGCCACGAGAAGGACTTCACAAACTAATTGGTTTCTAGCTTCAGCCACAATACTATCCTAGATTTGCGACAAGTAAAGCTACCTTGTCAAATCCTGCCTCGCTCATATGATACTTGACGACAACAAAACGTTAGAACTTTGGGTCGCCTCCTTCGAAATTACAAACAGCACTTACTTGAGGATAAAATCGTGAGATAGATCCTTCGATGTATAGGCAAGCGAGAACAGCAGGGGCGCCATGTCCTGGTCCGGTTACGTAGAGAATTTGAACATCGTCGCCGTCTTTCGTATGCCGGGTGATCAAAGCGGACGAGTGGGCGTAGGTTAGGTTTAAGCCGGGACTATTATAACGAACATTGTGGTGAGAAGAGTGCTATAGTTCGTAGGTCAGACCACTTACCATGTACCAAAGTGACCTAACAGACGCTTTTTAACGTGTTCTTTCTCGAGGGGCGAAGTCAAACGTGCGTTCGACTGCAGGAAGATCTGTGCAACTGCCAAATAGTTCGCGCTGCACTTAAATCAATACCCATCTATAACAACAAAAGTTAAATGAATTCACAGTCTTTGGAAGTCCAAGAGCCCTTCGATGTCATATTTCTGACGCGCCTCGTCGACATCAACCTTCAGCTCAACTTTGAGCTTCTCGAGGATATCAGTCGGGAGCGAGGAAGGCTTAGGGGGTACGCCGCGGTTAGACATGGTTGTCGTGGGATGCAACTGTCTCGGCCCTCGATTTAAATCTTTGAGGAGATCATCTGGGATTCGGCGGCCTCTGGATGATTCATTAGCTCCATGACGATCGTACGTATGACGCAAGATGCTACGTACTACGATGAACGTTTGAATAAATAGTACAATTGCTAATCCTTCACCCCCCGTAAGTACTGCATCCTAAACTTGTATCTTCCCGATTAAATTCCTGATGGCGACGGACATGATACTGGCGGTGGTGAGAACTCATCTGACGACGAGCAACACCATTACCTAATCTAGACCCCAGAACTGTGGATCATCGTCGATCAAATTCAAGTTGTACTCGCTCAACGAGTTGGAGACGCTTATCTCCGGCTCAGCTTCCAACGTCGAAACTAAAGGCGCGAAGCCCTCTATCAAGTATGTTGTTCACGAACTGGGTCATGACGAGGACGAGAAAGTGAGCGAAGAAGAGAAAGAGGGAATGCCGTGTAAGCACGCAACATTATTTCCCGTAGAAAATAACCTTACCATAACGATATAGACGATGATGTGTTTGAACGGGTAATCACTCTTATCGAAGGCTCTTCGTCCAAGCACTTTACCCATACTGGAGACGCCAAATCAAAGCCACGGGCCCGAGACCTAGTAAAAGTAGTTGCTCATCGTGTTGTTCATGGAGGAACAGAGACCGAGCCTATGGCTATCTGGCCAGGACATGAAGAAGGCCTCGAACAGATGGATAAGCTCAGTGCTTTCGCACCTCTGCACGTACGTCCTCCGCTCCCAGTCAACTCCACAGCCAACTTACCACAACTTGTGCAGAATCATTTCGCCGTCCAAGTCGTTCGGTGTAAGCACTCAAACGTATTCAGAGAGCAATATTAATATCTTCCCTAGTCTGTCTCAAACACATCCCCAACGCTCGTCAGATTCTCCTATTCGACACGCTGTTCCACTCTAGTCTCCCTGCCCATATTTACACCTACCCCTTGGCCCCCAGCTCCGAGGATACCCACATCCCCCTTCGGAAATACGGCGCGCACGGTCTCTCCTACGCATCTATTTTGGATAGTGTAGCTTCGCATTTGGGCAAACCGAAAGAACAATGCACGCTGGTTATCGCACATCTTGGGAGCGGAGCAAGCGCTTGTTTGATAAAAGAGGGGAAGAGTTATGATACGAGTATGGGTCTTACTCCACTAGAAGGTATGTCCTATCCTGCCCCTAAAATGATTTGATTGATCCAATGTGCGTCTAGGTCTCCCTGGAGGAACACGCACAGGCTCAGTTGATCCAGTCCTGATCTTCCACCATACCCCCAACGCCTCCGAACAAGTCGACATCCCCGGCGGTCAATGCGCAAAATCCGAACTCGTCCTCAATAAACAAGGCGGCCTCCAGGCTCTCGCCGGAATCTCAAACTTTGGACAGATCACGTCCAACATGGAGGAGAACAAGGACGACGAAGATTCAAAGCGGGCCAAACTGGCGTACGACCTATTCTTGGACCGATTGATAAATTATGTGGGGTCGTACGTTGTCAAGGCACAGGGACTTTCATCGGGCCTGGATGGGATCGTCTTTTCCGGAGGGATTGGGGAGAAGTCCGTACGACTCCGGGCAGATGTTGGTAATATGTTTGCGTGGATGGGGTGCAAGGTAGACAAGGCCGCAAACGAAGCAGTCGGAAAGGAGAAGCGCACTGTCACTTCCATCACCCAGGACGACAGCCGACTGAAGCTGTTTGTTTGTCTAACGGTAAGATCTTCCACAATATATTGTATTATTCGCTAACAAATATGTACTGTAGGACGAAGAAACACAATGTGCGAAGATGGCGAAGCAAGTGTATGAAAGCAGGGACTTGAAATAATAAATACATCTAGTATCATATGTTTACACGATTGCCTGTACGTTCCCCCTAATGATTAAATCTTTTTATGCGCATTCGTAGACAGGCCACTATATGCACCTCACCCTCCCTCTCCGCCCAACCATTAATCGACTCTATCCTACCGACAACTTAAGCACCCCCAAATATTCTCCTCCAAAGCCCCGCTCGGCCGTTAGATGTCTGTGAGTGAATCTCGTCCAATTTGGACGTCGACCTCGCCTTGCCCTTCATCTTCGCCTCCGCTGTCCACCCATTAGACGCCACCCGGTTCATATTCGCGTCGGGGGCGCTCGGGTTGTTGACAATCCCCTTGCCCCACGTATCATAGACCTGACCAGGGGCGTACGTCCCTCCGGGCTGCGGATTCCAGGCAACGCTATCCGTACCCGTCGCGCTCGTTACACTCGAAGGAGCTAATGACGCTCCAGATTGTCGTCGCGGCCTGCCAGGAGGCGTCTCGGGTACGGTAGGACAGCTGGCGCTCACGTCGGACGATGTGGTGCTCGTTCCATGCCCACGTGTGCGAATACGCGAGCCGGCGAGGGGGCGGGGCCCTTTTCGAAACTCGTCGCCGTCGCGGACGTAGTGTCGGGAGAAGAGGTCTTGCTGGATCCACATGACTTTGTGTAGGGAGCGGACGATGGTTTCTTTCTTCATGAGGTCAAGTTCTTCGTGTCGGAGGATCTGGGATAATCATATGAGTGTGACTTCTTGTTGGGATAGTTTGATAGAAGAGGTTGAAATGAGAACTTACGATGACAATGATTTGATCCATGGTCCAGCCTAGGAGTCCGCTGAGATGAATATGATCCACGCGAAGCCCGTCCTTTCCAGCAATCTTGCGATGCTTCAATCCGGCCTCTCCGGTATGCATTAATCCGACTTTGTCTAATTCAAAAACAACCGTCAGTTCCCATAAAGTTTCAACAGCCAATCCAACCTACCGTAATACTCCCAAGTCTTGAAATCATTATAATCACTCGTAATCAACTTTTTGATATACCCGCTGAAAAACCGTTTCCGTTCTTTGATTTGCTCGTCCTCCAGCGTCAGATGACTCAAGTCGGCGACCATCGGACCTTCGTGCCCAGTCGCGCGGGGCAAAAACACCTCCTTGGTGACGCTAAACTGGAACAAATGCGCATACACGCGATCTACAAGCGTTGCAATATAAGGTTCGAGAATGAGAGCGGCTTCGTTTAACGTGTCGGCGTCCGATTCGGTGACTGAAAAAAGTGTAAGATGACAGCGCATTCAACAACCCAGACCGAAAAACTCACATTCTAGGAAAGACGTCAAATAGGAGACTCGATCGGGCAGGGATGTGTAGAGCGACTCGCGGTCGATGTGCATCATGGGCGGATTAGAGTCGCTGGTTTCGCCGCCACCGTGGCCCATTGGGCAGAACGAGGCATGTGGAGATTGCATTGGGGTAGTGGTTGAAGAGAACTACTAGGAAGACCTGTATTATATATCTGAGGAAGAGTAGTGTCAGCAAATGACGGTCAAAGCTTCCGTCCGTAATAGCACGGCCGCGCCGAATGACCCTGCTGGTCCCCGTCCCCCACGATTGGCCTATCTTCATGAGCGGCAGTGAGGGGCCGCCGTTCCATGGCGACGACAGGGCCAGAATCTATGCCTTTGTCTTCCAACAGAAGATCACATTCCAGACGGGCGTAGGCGGACAGACGACTGAAGTGCGACGTGTGGAGAGCAGCTCACCTCGAAAAAAATCTGGAGCCTGGTCGGACTCGGAGCGGAGAAAAAATCTGCAGGATGAACGAAGAACTCTCGCTCGAGGCTTTAAACAGCTGCGCCCAGTCGCGTGCCTAATATCTGGAGGGCCAGGGACATCGCAAATCGGGAACCTTCGGACTGTTTGATGGCCCTCGCTCGCGTCACGACTTTCCCACTTTGGGCACCCAAAAAATGAAAAGTCTATCTGAAGATTCGCAGAGGGCAGGGTCTGATTCCGAGACATGTTGAGTGATTATTGTGCGTTTTTATGAGAGCTGAGGAGGTTGTGCAAGTCAGCCTCGCCGAGGTCGAAATCGCGCCACAGTTCCCGCCGGCATACATCGGATCAGTCCCGGCGGCCTGCAATTCATAATGTCAGGTTGGTGTCAAGTTTGCCGAGACTCACGTGCGCTGAGGAGCGCTGGGCGTTAACCAGAATATGCTACTCAGTTGTCATCATCCTGTCATCATCTTGTCATCACACAAACTTGCAAACACGGCCTGGTTCTTCCTCAAAAAGCTCTATTTGCCGTGTGATGGACAACACGCGACAGCGAATACAATACAGATGCGTCAATCTAGGTTCTAATGATAGGGCGCGTCCGTTAAATTCTTATCATCCATCTTTAACCACCCGGGGAACCATTTCTCCGTTCCACAGCAGGTATCTACCTGTACCGCAGCCAGCACGTGTGCATATGCAGTACGCCTATCACATTAATCGCGTGTTCAGGACCAAAGATGGTGCGGGCATTGCTACTGAATCCGAGATGAGTCCTCCACATTTCCCCCAACGGGGAACCGGCAACGCTTCTACCCGAGGCTGGAGTCGTCCTATAAAGTTCCCCATGTGATGGTGCTCCCTCCCGGCCCCCGCACTCGATCACCTCCATCATGGCTCCCAACATCATCACCTCCCCCGCTGGCCCCCTCCCCCCTCTGCCAGAGGTCAACTTCATTTATACGTTGCTGCATGCGCCGTCACCACCCCGGCCCGTACTTCCCGACGACTATGTCACGCACATCGATGGTATTACTGGAGAGAAGCGAACACGCAAGGAGTATGTGGCGAGAGTAAACGCCGTTGGCGGAGCGCTCCTCGCTCCGAAGGACCAAGGTGGTCTTGCGCTTAGCCCGAAACAGGATGTCATTGGCATACTGAGCGATAACTGCATCGTAAGTCTTTAATTACTTAAATAACTAATTAATCAACACTGATTTTGATGCAGGACTATCCCATAATCGTCTTTGCCTCGCTCCAAACCACCATCCCCCTTGCGCTCCTCAACTCGCACTCGACTGCTCCCGAGCTCGTACACCAGCTTAAACTAGCACGTGTAACCCACCTTGTAGTTGGGCCAACTTCGGTACCCGTTGTGAAAAAGGCCCTCAAGCTTGCAGGGCTGTCCAAGATTGGAATAACGATTCTTGAGGGGGGCGGTGCGAAGGCGCGCGAGGGCGAGGTCTCCCTACAGCGAGTGATCAACCGGACCAAGAAGCAGGGTGTCCAACCCGCTGGTGTAACGCCAGCGAAGCGGGACACGTTGGCATATCTGGTCTTCTCGAGTGGCACAAGCGGGTTGCCAAAGGGTGCGTTATCGGTTGTTCGTTGTATTTGGTATACGAAGTAACTGATTGCGTGGTGGATATAGCTGTGATGATTTCGCATGGGAACCTAAATACAGTTCACGTCCAAACGCTGCTCTGGGCTTTCAATGTGCTCAAGGTGTTCCAGGTGAGTCAATGACACATTGGGTAACAACGTGCTTCAATACTGAAAAAGACCAGCCTCCTATGCCCGTGCATACAGAGCACCACGTATCCCTAGGTTTCTTACCCATGTATCACACAATGGGTCTGCATATCTACATCTTCCGGTATGTCTGTCCCTAACTTTCATGACTCGATTTCTTCCATTCCGTCGATATATGCTCTCAGTTTGTCTAACTAAGTTTGTTTCAGACACTTCAACGCCCCTAGCGCCTTGGTCGTCCTGCCATCTTGGAATGCTGAGACCGTCCTAGACTGCATACGCAAATATCGCGTAACTGGCATGGCCCTCGTCCCTTCACTCGTATTTCAACTGCTCGCGCACCCAAAGTTGCGGTCGAAGGATACAGATTTGAGCTCGTTGTTGGGTATCGGTTCAGGCGCAGCATACCTACCTCCAGCAGTAAGCCTGCATCTTGACGAGGAAACATGGATTCGAGTTGACTTATTTTGATGTGAATCACTCAACAGACTGAGAAAGAACTATTAGACGTGCTCGAAGCAAAGGGGAGTCGAGGTGCAAAGCTCCAGAGGGTTACAAGCGGATACGGACTCAGTGAATCGGTGCGTTCGTCGCTCATAGATATTCAAGCTGTTTGGAACTAACATCTGGTCGACACAGACAATCGCCGTCATGGCTCAACCCCTTGAGGGAATGTTCGATGGGAAATACGGCCCCAAGCCAGGCTCTGCGGGTGTCCTGTTGCAAGGTATGCCATCTCGTAGGTAGTGCGTAACAGTTTTTGACCTCGAATTGTAGGTATCGAAGGGCGACTTTGCGAAGAGGCTCCCGCTGGTACGCCTATGGAAGATTTGGTAGATGTGAGGCCAGGCGAGCCTGGCGAACTTTACGTTCGAGGCGGAAATAACGCGTTGGGATACTTGGATAACGAGAAAGCAACTAGGGAAACTTTCTTGCCCGGTGGGTGGATGAGGACAGGTGATCGAGTGAGTAGTTTATTTTTAGCTTGGGTGGGCCAGGTCAGCCCGAGGGATGCGATGTGCTTGATTGGATGGGTCTCGAGAAGTTGAAAGATCAGATCGTGTTTACTAACGCGTGTTATTTAGTTTGCTTATAGGGAAGGACATTTCTGGTTCCAGGACCGATCAAAGGTACGCCAAGCCTTAACACCGGGGTTGAAATTATATACTTAGCCGTTTGATTCTATGTAGGATACCCTTAAAGTTTCTGGCGTGCAAGTCTCGCCGACTGAAATCGAGGCGGTTCTTCAAGCACACCCAAACGCTTACCTTTCAGACGCTTGTGTAGCCGGAGTTCCAGGCGACCGGGACAACGGGGAACTCGTGCCTAGGTAAGTTTAGCTTGCAAGTGCCATAACTTAAGTGCTGATTGCGAGTGTGTAGAGCATGGGTTGTCTTGTCTCCAGCAGGCCACAAGGCAGGCGTGAAGAAAGTCATCGCCGACTTAAACGAGTGGGTGCAAGGCGAACTCAGCAAACCTAAGCAACTTCGAGGAGGAATCGAAGTAGTCAAATCTGTAAGTCGTGTTCATCTTCTATCCTCACAAATTTCTCATTCGTTTGTCGCGACAGATACCCAAGAATCCAACAGGCAAGGTTCTCCGACGCGTGCTCCAGGAGCGGCATGCGAAGACTCATGGAAAGGTCAAGGCAAAATTATGAGTGGATACCCAAAGCGGAATTAGGATGGGACATTAGCATGTATTGTATGATCTTTAGTTCAACATAAAGTATTTTGAACAACCTCTTTCACGTTTGAATTCGTAGTTTGCCGATTGTGCGTGGTACTTGATAGTACGCATTTAACAAACCTTTACAAATCGAATGCTAGACACCGTCAGGAGAACCCGCGACATTTTCGCACAAATACTCAAAATATGTCGACCAGCATTCTCTAGAAGGCGGTTACAACGCAGAAGCTCCTGCGCCATCGTAAAGAAATTATAGGCTAAAATAAAACACAACCCAAATGGTAACATAACGTTGGCCATGTGGGGGCGTGTTGTATGAATAAGCACTCCCGAGTTCTTATCAACACGTTCAGCTACAGCGATTCGTATGCCCTACTATTCCTACATCAATGCGCTCTTCTAAGTCTTTCAGTTGCTGCCTTGAACAAGGTGGAATCATTGCAGCCATCGGGAACGCCGGAGGGGAAGACGACGAATACCTTCCCGCCTACCCATACCACACACCAGCTAGTGATAGAAGAGACAAGACCCAGTAAGCTTGAATAGAACCTGCTTTACAATGTGAATCGATTTGTTGATTATATTTGAATAATGTAGGTGCTGGGTCGCTGCAATACCGGGAAAGCGATTCTGCGTGCATTGGGGTTACGAGGGCGACCCGGCGGAGAGACTCAACCAAGGTCTCAAATGTTATGTATACATCGACAAAGTGCCGGCTGCAGTTGGATACATGCCACCTGAATTTATCCAAGACGGCCGAGACATGGAGATAACCGGCTTCCAGAGGTTCGACAACATTGAACTTCCATTTTGTTTCGGTCGTAGAGAAGTAACAGGTAAGTGCATTTTGCCAGAGTTAATTTTGTTAGCTGATATTGTGCAGACAAAGATACACTTTCGACAAGAGAGAAATCAGCGGAGATGCTAGGGACGATCGAAGTTGTTGTATTCTGGGCTCGAATAGATGAAAATAGCGAAGAGCCCGAGGACGAGCCCGACATGGATGGCCAGAAATGCATTAAAAATGAGGAGCTAATCATGAAACCGGTCCTAGAAGAAGAAGTGAAGGTTCGACATGAGTTTGCGGCGAGTCTTGGGGATCCAGAGGCGTCTGAAGCGATGCGTACCAAATACAAAACGGAAAGGGTGGATGATAAAGATTACCGGTTTGTGTTTCACTATGCTCCCAAAGGTGAGAGTCTCTTCTACTTGTAATAGAACAGCAGAATTAAAGCGCATATAGACTGGCTGGTATTAAATTTGAACATTAAACAAGCAGGGAAGTGCATCCGAAATCGGCCGTTTTCTAGGGAATCGCAACTCAAAACCGAGCCGACCGTCAACAATCTGGGTTCTTCCAACCCACACCACCGCGTTCCTCTCCGTAAGCTTCCTCACGAACCCATCCACGCCCCCTCGCATAGAGATTTCAACGCATCTCTCTTGGCCGCGTCCCCTACGCTTCTCTGTACGCCACCTCCCACGCCTGTTCGCACAAGCAAACGTCGTGCAGAGGCTATCGACGTCAATGCCTCAACATCTTTGTCTCCGGCGGCAAGCCGCCTTCCCGTAAATCGCGAGTCATTGGTGGCACGTGCCCGCATGTTGAAGCGGCGCGTTGACCAAACAATGGTAGAAGAGATCGACGTCGACGCCTGGGACGAGGAGACGCATAACATCAGCTCTGACTGGGTAATTATCATAACAGAATGGCTTCCCTTTCCAATACTAATTACTCGTATTAAGGTAAAGAAGCCTCGAACAAATCACTCAAACCCTCGGCGGAAGTGATGATCAGCTATTGACGACCCCTTCTTTGTCTGTATGCGTTTCGTGACCTCGCGGGAGTGGGCGTATGTAGTAATCAAAAATAATCATTAAAGCTGGACGGGCCTACGGCGGTGAACTAACATACAACCCAGGAAGGCAATAATCAAACCAGTAAATCCTCACGTCCCCCTTACTCTGACTGCTCTATCTACGTTTTCTGGCAGCTGCTATGTCATATGCCATGTTAATTAGTTGAATAGATAGTTAGAGATGGTACTGTAAAGTTACATGACACAAAGAAGCGCCCAGGTTATTAGCAGATCCAACCAATTCGATAACTCTACCCGCTCACGCTAAATGCACTCTCCCAAGTTCTACAAAGGCTGCTTTGAATTAGAAGGGATAATCGTATCCGTTGGAAATGCTGGAGGTGATCACGATGAATACCTCCCTGCATACCCATATAACGAGCCTGACAAAATGGAGGGTGCCGCCGAGTAAGCCCAAACACATAGAACCCTCAGTGTCTAAATAGCTGGATTCTTACCCTTTGCTTGTGAAGGTATTGGATTGCTGCTGAGTTGGGTCAACACTTCTGTGTGCACTGGGGCTATGAGGGCGATTTAGCTACGAGGGTTGACCAAGGGCTTAGGTGTTATGTCGAGATTGAGGGAGCCAAGGCGGGAAGTGGGTACCTACCACCCGACTCTGTTCAAGCTGGTAGAGATATCGAAATTACCGGATTTCAAAAACCCGGTGGCCTAGAGCGCCCTTATGTGTTTGGTTGTCGAGAAGCGGCAGGTGAGTACGTTATATTAGCATTTAGACCAATCTGCATCAACCTCTGGGTGTTAACTTATTATCCAGATATGGCCGCCCCGTCAACAAAAGTAAAGTCGCCTGAAACCTTAGGGGAGATCAAAGTAGTTGTGCACTGGGCACGGATAGCCGAGAGTGGGGAGGAATGCACCACAGACGACGAGGAGCCTGCTGCGAATGAACAGCTATTCACGATGCCTGTGTTGGAAAAGTATATCGAGGCACAACACAAATTTGCGGTGGGTCTTGGGGACCCCGAGCCCTCGGAGGCCATACGCTTGCAATACAGAACGAAAGGTGTTGACAACTGGCGTTACTGGTTTGTGTTTCATTTTGCTCCTAAAGGTGAGAATATGTTCGACTTATGCCTATAGGACGGTCTGAACAAAAGCGCATATAGATTGGCTCGCAACAAAATTCAACATCAAACAAGTAGGAAAACTACCAGCAAATCGGCCAATCCCTAGGAAACCGCGAGCCAAAACCAAAACCAAACCCAAACCCAAAACCAAAGCTAAACCCAAAACCAAGAATCTTGCTCAGCCTCTCCGTGCATCTCGTAAACCCATCCGCGGAGGTCGTTCAGCGGCTGATATTGTCATTGATATCCCAACGCCTTCACCTCCACCGGCACACCACTCCCCCTCGCCTCACCGGCCATTGATGGCTCGAACCCGTATGCTGAAGCGGCGCGCTGAGGAGCCCATAGCAAGAAGGGCTTACACCCACACTAGGACTGGGGAAACGAAGAACAGCAGCTCTACTAGGGTATGTTCTCAAACAAGGGTGCTTTGCCTCCAATGGCTGATTGCCTGTATTAAAGGGAAAGAAGCCTCATACAAATAAGGTATAAGTGCAGCGGAAGTAATGCCTATATGCACTTTGTAATCTTGCGGGGACATGGCAGATGTGGAAAATAAATCTGATTATCGATACTGTACTACAGGCAAACAAAAAAAAACCTAGAAAGTGAAGTTGACAATCAACTCCTATCAGACAGTAGCCTTTTCAGGGCGAGGAGAGGCATGTTCTGAAGCAGGACAGTCAGTTCAGCACGATGTGAACGCAAGATCTACTTACCGGGGCCATTGATATATGCAGGTGGGGGTATAGACGAATCAAGAGCTTCTTCTGAAATGTCGATAGGTCCGGGTGAGCCAACTGGGGTATTTACAATGATTGTTGACGCTTTCGACGGTCCAGCGGCAGGCGTAAGAGGGGGTGCACTAGACGCTGGACTAGTTGCCGACGCCGGACCGGACCACGCCAGAGGAGTCGAAAGGAATGGCGCAGAGGAGTCGGACGTTGTCAGCTTGGCAAGTTTCTCTGGGGGATATGATTCGCTAGAATCTTGAGAACGACCAAAGAGACCGGTCGGGAAGGCCGATAGGGCACGCGAGAATCGTGAGGGTGGTTCCGACTCTGGAGCGTGCGGGAGTTCCCGTGCGTTCGCGTCCACTTCGTGAGTCGACTGTTGGGTCAAATCTTGAACTAGTGCTATCTCCTCCCCTTCAGAGCTTTGGCTTTGTGCTAACAGGTGCGCAATGCGACTCGTGACGGCTCCAAATGCTCCAGTTTCGACTGCTGGGTCAATGGATCGAATACCGACTTGAAGATTCTTCTCAACAAGAGTTTTGTGGAAGGTTGCGAGAAGCCCTTCGGGTTTCTTGAATGGGTTCGACGTACGGACAATGAGTTTCTGAGCATATTGTTAGTAGGGATACGGCATACACTAGAGAAGACCCCACCTGCGTGCGGTGCTTGTTTTCAGCACACCAATGCAGTGCGTTTGCAAAGCGAACACCTTCCCGTGTATCTGTTGCAGCATCGCGCTTCAAGCTGGGCAGTCTACTATCAGTCCAAATCAATTACAAAATGAACCAGATGCTTACATCACTGGAGTTGCTTGCATGTCTAAGAGGCTGCGATTAGTATACAATCTATCACAAGTGGAACAGAACTTACATGAGCGAAGTCGAGTGCCAAACACCATATGTCCCGAATCGAGGATTTTGGTTTTGTACGACGCGCACACCATATCGCCAGACGTTAGGTCCCAATCGACAACTAGGAATACATCGTCGTTCTACGCGAAACATAGCTTTAATCACTGAAACATCACAGTTCGTGAAATGCTCACCTGAAATGCTGTATCGAGGTTCCTCCACAAGTCATCTTCAAACAATCGTACATCGGGTTTCCGTGGATAAGTGACCGTGGTCGGGCCAACAACTTTGGGCATCACGTCGCGAATGACATTATCCAGGATATCAGTAATAGCCATTTCGGCTGATTTAGGGATGCCATTAGGGAGGGTAACGACAACGTTGGAAACAAGCGGCCACCCAGGCTGGGTCGGCTTGACCACGGCGCCGTAGACGGAAAGGGCATGTTTGAGCAGGTGTTCGATTAGGTCGACAAACTTGTGCCGTTCTGCCGTTTCGATAAAAGGGAGGTCTGTTCGAACCTGGAAAGCGGAAGGGGCTTTTGATTGGGTCATAAAAACTAATCCACGTATCAAGGCTTTCTATCAAGTAACTACTCACTGTTCGCGGCATTAGTGGTATAAAGGTAATTGGCGGTTCTCTCAGAGTCCCTATGTACAGACAATTGGTTTATTCTAATCGTCCGGGTAACCAAAAAAGTCTACTCACCAAGCTGGGTGTGATATGAATCCCTCCGACTTATAGGTTTCTCTTAGCTTGTAAGTTTTGTTCGACTTGATCTCTGGCAAAGGCGCGCCTGGAGTCGCGGCGTCACGAAGAGGGAATTCCTTTGGCCAATATGCGACATTGTGAACTTCCACGTTGACTCCTGGTAGAGTTAATTATTAATGGCGAAAATAACATTAAACGTGGAATGAGCCACCCACCCGTTTCTAAATAAGCAAACGACACGGTTGTAGTTGAAGATCCAATGTCGATTCCCCAAACAACAGTCGTTGCACCATCCCACCGTAGCTGAGGGGCGATTTTCACAGCTCGCGTTGGCGCCTTTTCCTCAAAGTAGTGCTTAGAAACATGAGGAAAGTCTCCGTCTTCGGGGTTTGTTTTCTTCTTTCCAAACTAGGGCATCGTTGTTGATTAGAGATAGTTAAATGAGCACTACACTAACGAAAGGTCGCGAAGGGAGACGGGAAGAGAGGTGAGAGTGCCCAGGGGTGTGGTTCGTTATATACAGGACCCAACGTTCATCACGTCAATTCAGTCACCCCGACACTGCCCAAACAGTACCCAAACACAGCTTCTTGATGTCAACTCCACTGATGAGTTGCGACACACCACACCACCGCTTTGTATGCTACGTTGCACCGCTTCGCAGCTCGGAACACTAAGACTAAGAACATACAAAAACACTGCTTATAACATGAATCGCTCTCTCGCCATACCTCGCGACGTCCAGGCCTTTTTGCAGGGCTATCCAGACAACAAAGAAGTCAACGAAAATACTAGGGTACACCCCAACTTGGCTTTCTACTCCAACACTGGGAAATGCCGCCCAGATGGTTTGCTGATTGAGGAGCTGTTGACACGGTTCGTAACTTACCTTCTGCCTTGGACACAAGTTAGGAAACGAAGCCGATAGTTATGATGTCACTGATCAACTATATTCTGTTCAGGTGGTCAGGGAAGTACAATGAGCTTGAGAGGAGACACGGTTACATCCAATGGTTGTGAGTCAATTATATTTAGATCTAGTGAGCTATACCAAGTCTTAAATCTCCCAAGATTTCCTATCCCAGAGCAAGGTAGATACCACTCAGCCGGCGCCCGGTGCACTCGCAATAATCGTTTCCACAGGAGTCAACATGTATGCCCAACCCCTCACCACATTCGAAACCGTCGAGATGAAAGCATCCCCCGAAATTCTCACCCGCGTCCAAAGGTCCTACGAACTCATGCTCGACTTCTACGGAATGCGGCTAATGAACACTGAAACTGGCCTAGTAGGCAGAAAGGAATACGAGTGGGAGGATAGGTATCAAAACCTTACGTGTGAGTTGTGCCAGCCGCTTTCAAGTTTCCCAGCAGATTCACCTTGGCGTCATTCTAGACGCTTCTCACAACTACTTGCGAATCACCCGGATCCTCAAGTCCATATCGATTTTATCGCATCCGCATTACGCTGCACCGTTTGTCCTGCATGTCTTATCGGAGCAGTCAGAGCACAATCTGCTCAACTCTTTGATAATCCAAAACAGCCTAGACAAGTGGTGGGCAAACTGCAATCTGGACGAGGATGAAAGACAAGCCGTGCAGAACCTGATTAAACGCGTACGAGCTCAAGGTCGATCAACTAATCAGGAGAAGAGGTGGATCTTCAGTCGAGATATCTACGAAACAATGATCGCGGGGAGGGAAGAAGGGAAAGGTCTTGTTCTTCCAGTCGATGCCTGACCGCTCGGCTCAATGGGCGTGGTAAGGGAAGCAGTTTTCTTGAGACAAGCGCAAAATATTTAGTACAAAGTTGCACGAGCGCATATATAGTATGAAACGAGTGACATGAACTATCATACACAGCTTGCGAATCATCACAGACAACACAATTGCAGACAACAAAACTACAATCTCAATCTTGATACGAATCTCAATCCAATAACTCTCCAGCTTCTTCCGCCTTCACACCTTCATCCCACACCTGTCGATCCACATTGCCCACAGTACGGCACATCGGGCACTTGAGTGTCACAGGTGCGTTGCGTGCGCTATTATGTTCGGGGCCAAATCCGTTGACACGAGCGCTCTGGACAAGACACTCTGCGTGCAACGTGTGATCGCAAACTGGGTTCTCTGCCTTGACACGGACGTCCTCGCCACCTGCATATACCCGGATCCCGTCCTCGACCTTGGATTGAACAGGTTCCTGAGAGCCCTCTGTGCGCATGAGCGGGTACTGAGGTACGATAATGTGCTCCTCGCTGGGCTCCTCATCGTCGACTGGCCCCAAAAGACAAAGAGGGTCATCACATCTCCAGCCGACCTCACGTTCCTTCTCTTCAACTACCTGCCTAAACGTCTTGATAGGCTCGGGTGGCGTCCATTTTTTCATCGGGGGAGGAGGCGGGGGCGTTGCCCTAGGCCGAGATGGGGCAGGAGCCGCAGCGGGAGCTGGAGCGTCACCGGCTCGGGGTTGACCACCAGGACGCCCGGTCGGGTTGAACAAAAGCGGCACGATAATCGTTTCATCTCTCCCATCTGCGTGGCCTAGGTCAATGCGTAAAGTGATAATGTTGTCCATCATATCCTGACCGGGCGGGCGGGGAGGTCCAAACAGTGGGCGCTCATCGTCGTCCTCTTGAGAAGCCCCATCGCCGTCTTCAGAAGGAGGGGCAGGTTGGTTCTGTCTACCGATTGGAAGTGGCAAGGGGTCGTTGATAGGCTCGAGCCCTGGCATGTCCTGGTCGATGTCATCCTCGTCTGACTCATGCGCCGCATCTTCAGAAAAGTCAGATCCATCATCCGATTCGCTTTCTAGAGCAGGCATGTCATCGTCGCCGTCCTGATGAGCAGGAGTTGCAGCCGTAGAAGCTTCAGGTTGCCCGCTTGACCCTCCAGACGACCGACGGTGCCCAGTGAGGTCGCGTAAGCGATCGGCCTGTCCACGCAGCATCGCCCGTAGAGTGTTGCGAGGATTATTTCGTGCCGTAGAAGCGGAACTCCCGGATTCATGACTGTGATTGCTAGGAATTGGAGGAGCATCCGCGGTCGCCCGGCCAGTGCTACTCAATCGGCGTGGGAGTAGGTTAGCAACTATATTGCGCAATTGACCAAAGCTAGCGCGATTGTTCTCTTCGGGCGGAGCAGAAACAGGCGTAGGTGGCTCAGACGTGGCGGTTTCGCCTGCAGTGGACGGTCCAGGTTCGGACGATGACGGTGCCGCCGAAGCATGAGATGCAGCTGGTGCCGTAGAATCAGAGGCGGGCGATGGTGTAGTCGCAGAACGCATCCAAGCAGGAGTAACAGGCTGCGGGGGTCGTCTTGGAGTAAGCCTTCCGAACATGGCCACCGGGCGATCGCTATTCTCCCGACGACGGGTTTCTGGAGCTCGAGTAGGGGAGGGGTTAGTGTTGCGAACCACAGGCACTGGAGGGGGGCCTAAGGGAGCTTGGGAGTTAGACGAATTTGCCGGGTTTGATGCGGCAGTCGCAGCATTAGGAGTGGGAGCTGGTACGGGGGGCTCAGCATTTTCACGAGCTGGGCGAGTCCTCCGAGCACCAGGAGGTAAACTTGGAAGTGCCTGGTCTGTTGGTAAAGGTGGGAAAGCAGTCGAATGAAGTAGGGGCCCAAAGAGTTCATCCAATAGCTCGGTCATCGAGGGCGGGGGGACGTCATCGGTTTGTGCGCCACGAGGACCACGAGAGCCAGGGGGGACGTTCAAATTCGAGTTCGGGTCTGGGTTTGGGTTTGGATTCGGGTTCGGGTTCGCATTGGGTCTTCCCGGCCAACGGTGTGGACGTGGGCCTGGCGCTTGGTCTCGAGGTACCCTAAGAACAGGCCCAACAGTGAAGAAGTCGCCAAAGTTGAAACCGTTCAGTCCCAAGCCGAAAGGCATTCCATTATCGACAGGAAGATTGAGAGTGTCGCTCTTTGGATCAATGTCAAACCGGCACGCGGGGCAGGTCGTGTGTCGAGCTGCAAAAACAAGTAAGTGACCTATGAACCTTGCGATGAATAAATGCATAACTCACAGAGCCAAGGAAGCAAGCATGTTCGGTGGAAGGCATGTCCGCAGGGGAATACTAGCACAGCGGTCTCTAACTTGTGCTCCAACTCTTCCTTTTCCTCCTTCTCCATTTGCTCGCGACGCTTCAGCGCCTCACGCAAGGCTTGAGCGTGCGCTTCCTCTTCCTCGGTACTCTTCTCATCTACTTCAGGTTCGGTCTCCACACCTTTCCCCTTGTCCTCCTCCTCCTTTTCCTTCTCGGTCCCAGGCTCCTCAAGCAGCTCGCTATAACAAACAGCACAAACTGCCCCTTCCTCTCCACAAACAGCTTTCCACCGCTTCAACAGCCCTTCCTCAACGACCTTCAAACCATTCGCCAGACGTTCCGCGCGCTTGTGATCAGGTGGCATCTCGCTATTTCCCCCGCCAAACAGGAAAGGAAGCCCAAATGGAAACGGTGGCGGTGGCGGAGCACCTCCGTTTGTGTTGGCTTCACCTGCCCCTTGTCCTTGACCTGGGGGGCCACCTCCCACATTTGGGCCAGGCGGGCGGCCACCTCCAAACGGAAACGCCGCAGCCATAGCTTGGGCAGCGATATAAGGTGCAAGCAACGCCAAATCCGCCTGCATCTGATCGGGATTGGCGTCTGGCGTAGTAGTCAGACGTCTGGCAGCCTCCATCACGGGATCAAGAGGTTGGCCCGTGGCAGGGGGCGGAGGCACATCAGGCAACGGAATAGTATTGATACGAGGTGACTGTGTGCCATGTTCATGAGGGGCAGGTACGATAGAGGGGTCGGCTTGAGCAATAGGGGCAGAATCCGAGACAATGTCAAGCATAGGAGCCTGCTCGCCTTCAACAATCGGCGGACTAGCAATCGACAGATCTCCAAGCCTGGGCGGGGCAGATACGAGCACAGCGACTTCGTCGTCTTCCGTTGTTCCGCCCACTCTCGGCTCAGTAGTCGGTACGCTATCTGTACCTGCTCGGATCTCCGTATCAGTTTCTTCCTCCACAGTGACGTGGAATCGCCTTCGTTGCCGGGGTCGCTCGGTGTCTTCGTCAAACGCAGGGGCTTCGCGTATTGCGGGGGTAGGCGTACGGGCCGTGTTGGCACTAGCACCTGCAATCACGCCGAGGTCTTGACTCTGGTTCTGGCTCTGGTTCGATGGTAACAAAGGCTCGTCAGACGTCTCGTTCGTAACTTGCTCTGCCGCTGCCACCAGTGGCGCCGATACCAACCGTGAATCAGCCTCGTCGTGATGCTGGGTGAGATCATGGTCGTGGTCGTGAGACTGATTGGTATCGACCATCATCGAGGGCTCTCCGTCGACCTCCATCGCGTCGTGCTGGTCTTCGTCACGATTGGAAGTGCTAATGATATTAGATGCATTACTAAGGTAGTCGCTATTAAAGTTGTCTGCCACGGCACCAATGGTTAATTCTCTCCGTGTGCAAAGATAGGGGGTATCAGAACTCACGATCCATTTTACGACGAGGTGTGAGTAGACGGGTTCCTGAATAGCTTTGGTTTATGAAGGAAGTAGAGATGAACGTGCTCGCGTCCAAGCAGTGCAAGTTGGTTTGGTTGTTGGCTTGGGTTTGGTAACCCGCTGTGTGGTGAAGGCACAGAAGGAATCGGAGAACAGTATTCGGAGTCGTCGCCGCACACGGCCTCAGGAATAAGAATATAAGAAAACGGTAGACGCGCGAGTTGAAGTGGTAAGTAGTGAGGTGGTGGTGGTGGGGTGGTGATGAGTGAGAGACACAGGGGTGGTGAGACAAGTGGTTATTCTTACAAAGACAGCTGTGACGTTCTAGCACCTTCTGGTAAGCAAATGACAACATGGTTACACATTACCGCATATATTTGCCCCTGGGGAGCTCCTCAAGTCCCTTCAATTCCAACAATGGGAGACGGCGAAGTGGGAACAAGATGTAGCATTGTCTATATAATAGAAGAACAATTCGGTGGAGTTAGGATTGTAGTTTGTACTATTGTACTTGAATTGGCACCTTCACTTGCCATTTTCACTTTCCCCCCAATCGAGGGGGCTCTGTATCTGGTTCGGCGAGTGCAAGACATCGATCCAGCATTCAAACATTCAACAAAGGGGGTAACCCTAGAATGAGTAAGTCTGATAACGAAAAGCGCCTGGACTTGCACATCACCGCATCAAGCATAAAGCCCTTTCAGCACCAGGCAGGCGCCAAGTGCAATCGTTCTATCGGATGCACCACAATAGAACAAAAAGCTATCCTCCACGCTTTGCTATGGCGAACACACTGGATCACATGGTCAAGAACTAGCATATCAACACGAAACAAGACACTATGCTACAAAATGGAATAGAACATGGTTCACTCCTCGTAAATCATCATCAACTAAAGCACCACTTCCTAATCATCCTCCGCAGGAACATACGCAGCCTGGAGCACAACCATAGGCCCTTGCACAGCGCTCACAAGCAACGCAGCGGCCACATCCCCAGCCGTCTTCCTAACCTCCGCAGCCACACTCCTTTCAGCTCCAACCTCCTCAACTAACCGTCCAATCTCTTCCCGATGCGATTCGACAGCCAGACGCTTCCCGCGACCTGCAATGGAGATCAAACGCCGCTTTGCACCAAGAGTTTGCGCATAAGCGACGACCGAATGAAGAGGTGTGGCAGACGTGTTCGTTTTGAATGTAATGCGCGAGAGAGCAGCTTGAACGCCTACAGAGGCAGAGTTGTTGGCGGTGTCAGGTTCGGTGCATCGTGACCACAGCATGTCGTCTAGCGTATCAGACGCTAACCGGGTCTGGGTATTTGCATGCGCATAAATAGTGTCCGGGAATCCAGACATCTACACAAATTCCCACTCTAGTCAGCAAACCCGCACAAACAACCACAGCCAGAAAACTCACCGAATGAACTGTCAGATTATTCGCCCTCAGCGCCTCAGCAACAGCATCCGCCGCATCCGCACCTTCAGCGTCTCGATCCTTCCAATGAACGCCAGCACCATCGACCTTCTTCCTGTCCACATGTGCAAGTTCAGGTACAGCAACAGGCTCAACTTCGTCCTCGACCTCAATCTTCCGCATCCTCACAACCGTCGCACCAACCAGCGGATGCGCACACAGCTGCACCACAAACGAAAGCGCAAGCCTATCGTCCGGCCCTCCGAAAAACGGCAAGAACAAATGATGTGATCCGCCGCTTCCGCCGAGGCTCTGTCCGCCCATTCGTCCGCGATCAATAAAGAGTGCAACGTCCGTAGAAGACTGAGCAAACAATTGACGAAGGAAATGCGAATGGATGCCAGACGAAGTAGTGTCTATGCCGCCCATGCCGGCCCGGAAGAGAGCATCAAACGGACTGTGCGCGGGCGTTGCTGCCGGAGTCGAAGAACCAGCGTGATGTCCCGTCTGTCCCTGCAACGACGCAGTCGGCGCCCAACCAACGACAACCATCTCGTCCCCATTCTTGGACGAATGCTCTGCAACACTGGCCGCAAAGTTCTCGTGTGCGACGATACTCAACGAGCTCGAAACAGGCACATCCTCCAACTCCGCAAACGTCCTAAAGACAGTCAAGAGCGGGTCGCGCATGAGCATCTGATCAATCTCGCTACTCCGCATGACCGCCGACGTGCGCTCAGTGAGCTCGAGCAGCCTAAGCGCATCGACGGCCACCCCATGGTATTTCCGAGTAGGAGCAGGCTCCTCGATTGGTAGCGTTTGTATTTCCGGAGAACCAGGGAGCTCCAGTTTCGCAGGAACGGCGCTCCCGGGAGAGGCCGGAGGGGAACCAGCCCCGGCGGCAGGCAAAGCCTGCAACAACCGCGACAACATCATCGCACCCGGGAGACTCTCAAACTTGTCGAGCACAAACAAGAACTTGCGCTTTCCTGTCAAGCCAACGGCCTCGTCCCCGATAGCATTACTCTGCCTTGGCGAACGGTCTTCGTCGTCGGCATGCCCAAAGTTTCCACCAATGGCAGTCGCCCTGACACGGTGTTGAGGAGGATAGAGCCAAAGTGCGACGGGTGTCGTAGCGAACGTCAGAATGAGAGCTTCTAAGACGAACATCGAGAACACCCGGGTGGAAAGAATTCCAGCGGAGAGACCAACGTTGAGAACGATAAGTTCCACAAGACTAGAAGGATGTGAGTGTCTGGTGGGACTGAAATTAAAATAAACATGCTGACCCTTTGCAACTCATCAAGGTGCCAATGGTAGCAGACTCTCTAAGGTTGAACCCGGCGAATCTAGCAGCGACAGAGCCTCCGACGAACTTGCCGAAATATGCAGTTATGCAAATAAGGATAGTATACCCCCATGTAACACCTGTATGCAGCAAATGTAAGCATGCTAAATGGACGAAGAAGCGTGAAGCCAACCATTATCTAACAAGCCAAGATTTGTAGACAAGCCGGAAATCGTAAAGTAGAGGGGCAAGAATATAATGGAGACCATGTCTTCTAGTTTTTCGGTTAAAGCAATAGCAAGACCTCCCTCGTGAGGAATAGCGAGCCCAGCCAAGAAGCCACCAAAGATAGCGTGGACGCCTACAAAACAGTGAGAATGAAACTGAAAACGCTGAAAATCGTAACGCACCAATAATGTCGGTAAAGAAAGCGCTTCCAAACACCACCAAAATCGTCGTAGTCATGAATAATGGGGACGGTCCGTTCTCAACGCTTCCCGTGCGTCGGGCCAGCCAAGCCATACCCCGCTTAACCGGGTACAAAATAAACAGCGTCCACCCAACGGCGCATAATAGGACATAAAGTGCTGTCAAACCACTGGAAGCGTTGACGAGAGCAACAGTCAAAGCAAGCAAAGTCCAGCCGACCACGTCGTTTCCAACGCCAGCGCTAAGCACAACGATGCCGACGGTAGTATCCAGTAACTTGAGGGCCACCAAGATACGACAGAGCACGGGGAAAGCAGTGATGGAATAGGCGACTCCAACGAAAACTGTGGAGCGGGGTCATTAAAGAGATAGGGGAGATCTGCTCTGGAGACTCACGCAAGAAGTGCCCAAAAGAGGCTGCCTCGGGGTCAATGAAGATTTTGTAAACTGGCACGGCAACTCCTGCTCCAATCGCAAACGGGAGGATCATGCCCCCTGCCGAAATCGTCATCGATGTCTTGGCATTGCGCTTGATCACGGCGACATCTATTTCAAGACCGACAAGGAACAAAAACAGAACCTGCAGCGTGAAGCGTGAAGCGTTCAGTATGCTAGGCAAAGGTTTACTCGAGTGACTGAGACGCACCAGACCGATATTGGCAACCAATGCCAGGAAAGGGCGAGACTGTTGGGGGAAGATGTGCTCTGTGAAGCCTGGGATGCGTCCCATAGCTGTAGGACCGAGAATGATGCCGCCAAGCACCTCTGCGATAACTTTGGGCTGCCTGATTCGCCCAAGAAAGAGAGAAAGTAACTGTGTCATAAGCATAATCACGCCTAAGCAATAACAAGGTATATGAGCCAACCGCGCCAAAGAAGGAGTTCAAAGCTATCATGCTCACCGAGCTGGACGATGAACAGCCGAATGGGGTCACTAGTATTAAACTTTGTAGGGTCGCTTCCGGTGAGCAGACCACCCTAAAATGTCGAGGTTGAGCATTGTGCAGATACACTGGGGGTGATGTACTTACCTGCTGCTCCGCAGCTCGCCCGACAAGCCTTGAGAATGAGACCCGAGCCCATTCTGCTGGAGGAGACATTCGTGAGGGGGTCGTTATCGTAGGCCCCGCTAGAGGTGGTGGAAGGGTGGAAGGGCAAGGGGACTGCTCCGCTTCTAGCGAAGCTCGAGGTCATTGGAGAGGTGCCAGGTCACGTTACGATAGTCGCTCATTCTAATCGGGACTTCTCCACTGTTCATCAAATATCATAGCCACCCGGCACCTTCGCTTGGCTGTCACCTGCCGGAGCCGTCAGTTTTCGACAGCCCCATTTCCCGTCGGTTCTTTCCTATAAACTGTTTGTTGCATAACCCAAGACTAATCAACTTCAATGTATTCAGCTTAGTATCTAATTCTCGTTTTCTTTCGCCACACAATGCTATTCTGCCCAACCTGCGCCAACAACCTTATCATCTCGGCAGAGGCTTCGGGTTACAACAAGTGGGCATGCCAAACGTGCCCCTATGAATTTCCTATCAGTAAACAGGTGGCTCTTCTCGCAATGATCCCCCTAAACCCGTAATTGACTTGGAGCGGAGTCGTAGATGACCTCACGGACACGGCTTCAACGCAAAGAAGTAGATGATGTCTTAGGAGGGGATGCAATGTGGAAGGACGTCGACCAAACATCCAGTACGTTTCCCGTTGTCGGGGATGACTGACCTCACTACTGACCCTGGAGGTGCAGTCGCTTGTCCCAAGTGCGACAACGGGCGGGCGTACTTCATGCAGCTGCAGATCCGTTCGGCAGATGAGCCAATGACTACATGTGAGATGTCTCTCCTATATATGATCCTACACTCGAATTTTTGACAATCTTTTCTCGGAACGATTCACAGTTTACAAGTGGGTTGGCAGGTTCATTCCCTGGCTGAACTTTTCTAACTTGACAATTTCAGATGCGCCAACTCACAATGTGGCCACCAATGGAGAGTGGATTAGTCCAATATCCTACCACAACTTCAACCCTTCTCCTCGAGCGTCCAATCATCCATGTGCGGTGGATAAAAGCATAGAAATTACAAAAGAATTCAAAATCACAACGTCAAACACATCAAATCAGCAAAACTACTCGACGAGCTTGCTCTTGCTCTTTTTCTTCTTCAGCTTCGCCTCGGGGTCTTTTGACTTCTTGGTCTTCACCGGCTCCTCCTGACAAAAAAGAGACAATAAGTTGCATAATTCTCCGAAATGAAAAGTGGCAACGCATACCTCTACTTCAGGCTCTACCTCCTCCTCCACAGCCAGCTTGGCCTTCTTATCCTTCTTCTCCTTCTTCCGCTCCTCCTTGGACTTCTTGATCTTGGCGGGCGGCTCCTCGTCATCGAGCTACAACACAATCAGAAATTTCCCGCCACCCGATACCAAAAATAAGCTCACCTCAACGGCATCCGCCTTTCTCTTCTTCTTCTCCTTCTTCGGCGGCGAAAGCATTACACCCGGAACAGCCGGTGCGCCATCCGCATCAGCCATATCGTCATCGGAACCTGCATCTTCGTCATCCAAGCCAATGGACTCGAGAACTTTTCGCATAGCCTCCGAGTTCTTGGTTGGCGCGGCACCGGTCTATCATGAACGAGTAATTAAGCTATTGAAATAAAGGGATATGGAGGAGAAATTACCTCGAAGAAGTTCAGTCTCTCCTCCACCTGCGCTCGCAGAGCCTCTCCGAATTTTGCGACGGGCACATCTAGAGAACGCTATTCATATGCAAGGTCGTGCGACGTATACCATCATAAACTCACCTGAGAAAGCGTCGATCCTCGATGCTATTGAGCACTTGTTGGCCAGGTATCGAGAGATACGTCCCTTGTGTTTAGCACCCGCACGACCAATGAACGAAGAATGGTAGATCAACCCATACTAAAATGAAGCCCGGATTAATACAAGGCAAAAAAACCTAAGCGTGTAGACACTTACCTTGGGAGTGTTCCCCTTAGTCTTCAACGCTCGGAACAGCGCCTTCTCAGCGCCGAGAATTTGAACAGTGCTCGCCGGGTACTTGCTCAAGTTCGTCAAGCTTCCAGCATGGCTAATCAACCTCGCCCCGATCCTCTCTCCAATCAAACTCGTTAAGCTCGGCGCAACGAGGTTCATCTTCTCCGTCAAGTATCCTGTCAACCTCTTCCTGTACTCCGCAAGTTCGACCACCCGATCCGTAAAGTTCGAAATGTTGATGAGGTCAATCTCGGCAATGTCTTGACCCATGGATGACCGAGCCGCATCGAGCACGTTCTTCGCCCTTGTCTCGTCGTCGTCCAGAATCGTAACAAGCTCAGGGATGTGGTTCTCCGTCAAGGTATCCTTGGCACCAATGAGCCTCGCGCATCGAGCATACTGCAAGCTGTCCGGGACAAGCTTCGCCAACTCGGGGAAATGCCACCCATACCACTCACGCGCTCTCATCGCATTCGTATTAACATCCTTGTCCAACTGGTCGAGCAGAGCAATAGCCTGGATGATCATGTTATCGCTTCGGTTGACGTTGAACTTGACCTTTGCGCGGGAGTACGAGTGGCCAAGACCAAGCTGGGCTTTGCTGACGTCTCCAGTCTCGAGGCCCTTGAGCAGCTTCTCGGCGTGGAGGCGGATACCACGGATGAGCTCGAGAGCACGTTCGGAGGTGTCACATTCGATGGAGACGGCCGCAACAATAGATCCTGCCAAGTTCTTCTCAGATACGCCGAGCACAACGGGAGCCTTCTTGGAATGCTTTGGGAGGTTGAGTTCGAGCATATTTTTGAGGTAATCGTTGCAGACACCTGAAATGAAGTCACACGTCAACGTCCACCGCAGGCATAGGCAGTGAAATGTGTTCCCGCACCCTCAGAGACATCGTTGATGTTCTCAAGAGCGTGCGCAGCACTCTTGAACGGCATGAAACTCTTGAGCTCAACCATCTTGCCGAATTTGTGTAGTTCTTGAATCGAGTCCTGCACCTCCTTCGTTTTGGCACCGATCTCCTCCTGCTGCTTCACTGTGAAGAGCGCATAGCCGCTGGCTGATTCAAACAGCACATGAGAGACCATAATTGGCGATGGACCTAGAGAAAACTATGGTCGTTTCTCAGGCGGGCGACTTGAACTAAATCAGCCAGGCGGGAGTAATGTATTAGCAGAGCAGGTTAAGTTGTTTTAACCATTGACCCGCCTTAAATTAACGGTTTAAGTGCGCCAGTCCTTGTCGCTCGGTCGCTGATATAGCAAATTGTTTATGAGGACGAAGAGATGATCAAGAGGAGTAAATTTCGGAATTGCAAATTCAAGCATCAGTTGCCAATTTAATGACAAATTTCTGTTTACAAATGTATGCATACAGTCAAGAAGGCGCTGCCCACACGAAAGTTATCATCCCATGGGAGCACATTTACTTTATTTTACAATTTCTGCCATGGCCACGATTCTCTCCAATCTTGTGCATGTGGGTCCTCGTATGCCGCGAGTTTTTCCCAAATTTCGCCCGCTGCTGCTTGGACAGCTTCATAATCATCCGAGTGCACGAAACCCTCACGGTCAGTAGTTAAGAGTATCTCCACAGCTGTAATCGCATCCTCGTTTGTTTGCCAAGCAACCGCTTCGGCCTGGATCTCATCTCGCTCTTTTTCGCTGTACTGAATTGGGCACGGCACCCCAGGTGGGCTGAGCGAGGCCCAGTTATGTTGGACGTCGTACATCACCTTGCGCATCTAGATTTTATCAATGTTAGGCATAATGTTAGGAACACTAAACTAGTAAGATTTGGCATTGGACTTACAGGTATGAACCTGTTTTCCCAAATGTAACCACTGCAAGACATCAATGCCAGCATAGCTTTAGCCCAGTCGTCGCTGTGATATGCAACTACGGTAGGATCATATGATCTACACGCCTCTTCGTACGCTGCCATACACTCTTCGAGATCGCTACCGCCTTGCGAGATAGACACCGAACTCGGAACCCCAGGGGGTGTTTTCGTGCGTTGCAAAAACGGAGGGGTCTGAGGGTGTAGGAAACGCGGGCCAACCCAAGATGATGACCAATCGATAATAGACGTGATTTTGGTCTCACCGTCCTGCTCAAGAGTAGCCGGAGAGACAAATACGTTGTGTAAAGTGAGGTCCGGGTGGCGCAAGGTTGGTATCAGCGCAGTAGGGAATATATTCGATGGAGGAATTAGCTGGTCGATGACAGAAATGTAGAGTTTGAGTAGAGCTTGTAGCTCCCTTGTATCACGCTCCGACTCGCGTTTCGTGATTGGGACTGATCGTGGCCGAGGTACAGTCTTCCCAAACTTAGTTATCCAATGGTGTTCCCGTTCAGCGACTGCTTTCAGGTAATCGCGAGTATGTCGCCCTATTGAACCAGCTTGAGTTTGTAACAGCGTATAGAGTTTTTTTCTCTCACTTACAGGGGCCACGGTCTATTTTCATGGAGTCTCGTCCGCCATTCCACCATTGCAGCTTGGCACTAGGGCCTATTGCATAGGTATCATCATCAAACAACACTTCATGTGGCTCGCCCTTCAAATCTACTTTTCGGTATAGGCTCCCGAAAATGGGAAATGCAGCCCCGGCAAGAGTTTTCTCAATTGCTGCAATATCGCGGGTTATCTGTATTCGATTATCCGAGCTAAGGTGATTCCAAACCCCAGCCAGAGCCACGCCTGGTGCTTTCTCCATGATCATATATGCTGCCTGCACCGGCGTCGCGTTCCTGTCCGAGCACCAGTCGAGCACTTTCGGGACAGGGACACCAAGTCGATCTCGGACGTAGCTCATAGTTGCGATTTCGCTAGCAAGGATTGGATGTGGCGGACCGTAGAGGGAGTTGGGTATGCGTGCGACGACTTCGCCACCAGTGTCGAGAGTCATCAGGAATACTTTGTTGAATGTGCCTTCTCCTATCTTTGACATATTGACAGTTGAGTTAGCTCCAGCGGCATTAGCGGCAGCGACTTTGAGAGCGTCAATGTCGAACTCCTGGTAGCGTTCGGCAAGTCTAGCGGGCTCATCAACGATCCATCTCCCGGACGTGTAGGCAAAGGCCTCATGAGTGCTGATTCGAGTGCGGCTAGAATAGCATGTTCTCATCACGGGCCGTAGAGCACTTAGCGAGACTCGTAACATGTTATACTGTAGGGTCGATTGAGGAGTTTAGCGGGCACAACTTAGCGAAAGGGGCCCAGTTGAATGTGTATAGTGAAGAATCCCTCAGTCAAATCTTGTAAGTTTGAGGCGTCAAAATAGCGACAGGCCTGGGGAGATTTCGTTTACGATTGAATCTTCCTATGATTTCTGGTGGCAAACGTGATCCAAGTCGAGTTCTTGATGTTAGTGGCCATATGTCATATTATGCATTGTTTGGTACATCGAACGTTCACCTAAGCCACTGAGGACCACCACAACCAGACACAGAAACACTAGGATTGGAAGCTAAGAACATCCGTTTGGCTACTCGAAAGGACAAGATTCGACTTATTGTACTTTTGGTATTGTTATAATCGTGCTGATGCTTCGTTGCCCGTCCCCGGCCTTAGGGCCGAGCCTAAAGTTCCTCTCACCTGTGAGGTATAGGCGAGAATAGGGTGCGCATATAGTAGAATATTATGTCCCTATCTAAATATTCTAATTGGTAAGCGCTTTCTCTAATTGTAACAAGTTATCCTGAAGTCATGGCGAGACTTGGGCGCTCAATCTTGCTACAATACTTTGGATGATCACGTGACCGAGATAACTCATCTTGCCTCGGGCACGGGCACCCCGAGTCCGGAGTGTACTTCATGCCCGAGCCCGAGCTAGGATTATGAAAGCGCATCTTACGAAATACTGCGCTCTTGTTGCGTGTGCTTCACCAAGTTCGACCGCGCGTCCCTCGGGCATTATGCAGCGATGAATGAGAGACTCGGGCGAGTTTTAGATATAATGAGACGGTTTAGTTGCGTTTTCTGGCATCCCAACCAAGGCAAACGCCAACTTCTATAACAGCAATGGAGTCTCACTCGCCTACGCCACTTGTGGCTTCCAAGCCTGGCTCGCCTGTTCCATCTGTCGACGACCGTGTTACTGTCGTAGAGGAATCGACAACTGCCCCAGGGGCTCCGCCAAAGAAGGATGTTCGATTTTGGCTTATTTTCGTGGCCTTGTGTGTTGCTACATTCTTGAGCGCACTGGAGCTGGTACGTCAGATACTTGCGTTTGATGTTTGCCAAGTTCGCTAACATGTATGCGCAGACATCTGTGTCAACTGCACTTCCGACGATTGTTGAGGCTCTTCATGGACATGATTTTGCATGGGTTGGATCCGCATATACTCTGGGATCTACGGCGTTTATGCCTATGAGTGGTGGATTGGCTGAAGTCTTTGGGCGGTAAGTGTCCTTCTCTATTCGTTCTTTTATTCCAAGTCTCACATTCCTTTCTAGACGATCGGTGATGCTGGCTTCCTTGGTCATATTTGCCGTTGGAGCAGCAATTTGTGGCGCAGCCCAGTCGATGAATATGCTCATTGCGGGACGAACCATCCAGGGCATTGGTGGGGGTGGAATCATCGCCCTCACGGATATTATTGTCGCAGATCTTGTGCCCCTCGCAGAACGTGGACCATACCTGGGTATTGTAGGAGCAGTGTGGGCTATCGCATCGGCCGTTGGGCCCCCGATTGGAGGTGTGTTCGCTGAAAGCGATTGGAGGTGGCTGTTCTGTGAGTTGGCAGTCGTTTGGCTACTAGCTTTCAAGCTGACCCGATTTCGATATAGATATGAACCTGCCTCTCACAGGAATTGCGTTGGCCTTGGTGCTTGCCTTCCTGCGTCTCAACACCCCGAAGGAGTCCTTCAGGCATAAGATTACTCGCATTGACTGGATGTAAGTCGCCCTTCGGGTCTGGACTCTTCGCTAGCTGACCTTGTTTTGTCACAGCGGAAATGTTCTCGTTATCGCATCTACCACATCCACCGTCCTTGCCCTCACTTGGGCTGGAGCTCAATACTCGTGGAGCTCCTACAAAGTACTTGTTCCTCTCATCTTGGGACTGGCTGGGTTAGGAGTTACATTGGCGTACGAATTTACCATGGCTGTGGAACCGATCATCCCTCGCGAACTTCTCTCTAACCGCACCAGCTTAAGTGGGTACCTGGGCACATTCTTCCATGGGGTGTTCTTTACGGCTGTTGTGTGTAAGTTAATTATCTTGGGATTTTTTGCGCATTTAACTGACCTGGGGCGTAATTAGATTACTTGCCGGTTTATTTCCAAGCTTCAAAGGGTGCTTCACCAATCAGGTCCGGGATTGACCTCTTTGGTATCGCGTTCACAGTTGTGAGTTTTGCGTGTTTCGCAATATAATATCTTAACTAACGATCACCTGCGGTCTTGTAGGCGCCGTTCGCAATTGTAAGCACTTGATATATGCGTCTCCAACATACTCTGACCACATTTGTTTGCAGTTCACCGGTATTTCAACCGTAGTATTCGGCAAATATCGTCCTCAAAATTATATTGCTTGGGTTCTCACCATCACGGGCCTTGGAATACTCAGCACTCTCAAAGCCGACAGCCCAACGCGGAACTGGGTTGGATTCCAGGTGCGTCACCCCGAACCTAATTTTGTAACCTTTCTCATCTTTCTATTGCAGCTTGTTGTTGGCTTCGGAGCTGGCATTCTCTACTCGTCCACCACCTTCCCCGTTCTCGCACCCCTTCCTGTCTCCCGAAACGCCCCCGCCCTCGCGCTGTTCGCTTTTGTTAGGACTTTCGCAGGCACATACGGCGTCGCCGTCGGCTCTTCTATTCTACAGACCGAGCTCACCCGTCGCTTGCCCGGCGAGTTCTCCACACAGTTCCCTGGTGGGTCTGAGATCGCGTTCTCAGCGATTCCGTTCATCGCCGCTCTGGAAGAACCATTGAAGACTCAAGTCCGTGAGGCATTCGCACAGAGCTTAGGGGTATTGTGGAAGGTTATGGCTGGAGTTGCAGGGATGGGTCTTATTTCGACTGTGTTGATGAAGGAGCTGCCGATGAACACAGAGACAGACGACAAATGGGCGATGGAACAAAGGGAGAAGAAGGTTGGAGCTGATGAGAAAGCTTGAAAACTGCCTAGGTTGAGATTTAGAGATTAGACTAGACTATTTTTATATAATCTTGAACTAATGATTTGTACTAAAGTCGAAATTAATGTGCTTTGTTTGCTAATGACGATCAACTTGCCATTTTGGGTATATTAATAGAAGCCGTCCGATGTGTTTGGTAGTTATCCGTAAATCGTGGAATGCAATCGTTGATTTACTCCCATTTCTTCCAACAATCTGTCAGGTCTATGGGCATCGGAGGCGCCCCCGACCCCAACCTCGAAAAAGCGAGATCATGGGGTAAGAATGGAATCATCACGGGCCATCGCTCGTGCCATCTTCAAGTCATTTGTTGACGGACAAACGTGCATTTAACGGGCCGACCGGCCCGAACGCCCAACCGTGAATTTTGGTGTCAAAATGAAATAAAACAGCCATGACCGCACCGGCGAGACTACAACTTAACCACGACCAGGCCCTCACCATTGCCTGTGACTTGCTTCTTGTGCCGCATCGACTAGTTCAAACTCATTGTAGCCACTAGGATGCTGCGACGATCGGTACATGCGTTTCGGCAACAACGGCGGGCTCCGTTGCTCTATGTGTCGGCAGGGGCGACGGCCGTGACGGCGTACTATTTGCTCGCGGCTCAGACTGCAAACGCGGACGCACAAGAGCTGGACCCCGCGGTGCGCAAGCTGCCTGCACGATGGGATCCACCGACTCGGGCGCAGATGCTCAGCGCTCTCCAAACCGGTAAACGCCCAGACACAGGTAGCATTACCCGGATCGGCGCGGCCGATGACACAAGTGATGAATTCGATCTTCTCATCGTGGGAGGTGGGGCAACGGGCGCTGGGGTCGCTGTCGATGCTGCCACCCGAGGGCTCAAGGTCGCGTTAATTGAGCGCGATGACTTTAGCTCAGGTAAATACTAATTTCGACTCAGAGTCACATTCACTAATCAAGTGTGTAGGCACATCTAGCAAGTCTACAAAGCTTGTGCATGGAGGAGTGCGGTACCTTCAAAAGGCAGTCTTTGAACTCGATTACGAGCAGTACAAGCTCGTCCGTGAGGCCTTGCATGAGCGCCGCGTCTTCCTACATACTGCACCATATTTGAGCAAACCACTTCCGATCATGCTCCCACTCTACAAGTACGTCAGCTACACCATTCCCAGTATCCTCACTGACACAAGTGCAGGTATTGGCAAGTTCCATACTACTATGCTGGCTGCAAAATGTACGATATACTCGCTGGTTCCCAGAACATGGAGTCCTCCTACCTTATGTCGCGCGGCAAGGCGGTCGAGGCGTTCCCTATGCTCAAAAGTGACGGACTCGTTGGCGCTGTGGTTTACTACGATGGCCAGCACAACGACTCACGCATGAACGTTGCGCTTCTCATGACTGCAGTCCTCCATGGCGCAGTTGCTGCCAACCATGTTTCGCTTACTGCACTCAAGAAGAACGCTGATGGTAAAATTACTGGTGGTAGCCTCAAGGATGAGCTCACCGGTAAAGAATGGGACATCAAGGCCAAGGTGGGCTCTACTTGTCCTGATCTATCACACGGTGATTTACCTTGAATGATCAGGGTGTCATCAACGCCACTGGGCCTTTCACCGATGCCATTCTTCAAATGGATGCTGCATCTGCTCCGGGTGCCTCCGCCAATGCCGCTGCAGAGCTCAAGCCGATCGTCTCGCCCTCGAGTGGTGTGCATATCACGCTCCCCAACTACTACAGCCCAGGCACGATGGGGCTCCTTGACCCGTCCACGAGCGATGGTCGCGTATTGTTCTTCCTCCCCTGGCAAGGAAACACCATCGCCGGTACCACCGATTCGCCTTGCGATGTAGATGCCGAGCCCCGCCCCAAGGAAGAAGATATCCGTTGGATCCTCGAAGAGGTCCGCCGATACCTGTCTCCAGACATTAAAGTCCGTCGTGGCGACGTGCTCAGCGCCTGGTCTGGTATCCGTCCGCTCGTGCGCGACCCAGCTGCAAAGTCTACCGAGGGTCTTGTCCGAAATCACATGATAAACATCGCTGATTCCGGGCTCCTTACGATCGCGGGAGGCAAGTGGACAACTTATCGTGCGATGGCAGAGGAGACTGTCGACGCTGCGGTCAAGACTTTTGCCTTAGGAGCCAAGGCTGGTCCGTGTGTAACGGAACGCGTGAGGCTTGTGGGCAGTGACTCGTGGAGCAAGAATATGTTCATTAGTTTGATTCAGCGGGTAAGTATTAGCACAGATTTCGGAATACGGGGTACTGACGATGCATGTATGCGTAGTATGGACTTGAGACCGATGTCGCAAAGCACCTATCCGAGAATTATGGTGACCGAGCCTTTGCGGTGTGCGAGCTCGCTGAACCGACCGGTGCGACCTGGCCTTTGCACGGAAAGCGTATCGCTCCTGCATACCCTTGTATGTCTCTCTTGACCCACCAACGTTGGGTTCTAGACTGAGCGAGACATTTTCCTTTAGTTATCGATGCAGAGATTCGCTATGCGGTACACAACGAGTACGCCCAAACCGCAACCGACTTCCTAGCCCGCCGGTCGCGTCTTGCTTTCCTCAACGCCCAAGCCGCGCTCGACGCACTCCCGCATGTCGTCGCAATCATGGGTGCAGAGCTCGGGTGGGACACTGCGCGACGCAAGCGAGAAATCGAGCGTACTGCAGCGTTCCTGGTCAGCATGGGGCTCTTCAGCGCACCCGAGCAGGCCAAGGGCTTGATTGCTGGCGTTGGTAGTCTCGTTGGTATCGGCGCTGGCGCAGGAACTGGTTCTTCGAGCGATGGAATTGCGAAAAAGGTCTGGACGTCGCTTACAGGCGGAAAGCGTGGCCGAGCGGATGCAAAGAGCAGCGCAGCAAGCCATGAAAGCAGGGCCGTATTCTCTCCGGATGAGCTCGAGTCACTGCGCCATGCGTTTGAGGAACATTCTTCTTCCTCGTCTAAGCCGGGCTCTGCTACGCTTCCTCTCTCAGCGCTGCGCGATATAGTGTACAGTCTGCCGTCGTATGGTGCCGTGCGTGATTCGGACATCACGCGCGCACTGGAGGAGACTGCGTTCCAGAATGGGTTCAGCATCAAGGGCAAGAGCCCGATTGCTGAGGGCAAGCAAGAAGGAAAGGAGACCACTGGAGCTGGGCTGAACTATGAGGACTTTTTGGACGTGGTAGCGAGCGTCAAGGAGGTCTCGTTGACACCTGAGTCGGCTCAGGCTCAGACAGGACAACCGCAGAGGAGACGTATTCCAGTTGAGCGGAGCGGTGGAGGTGTGTAACTGAAGTGAAGCAATACAAAATCGCTAGTTGTAGTTAGGATGGGTGTCTGCGTTCGTAAAGCTTGAGCGACGCGTTTGTTCGATTCGGTTGTAGTTTAGTTTGAAAAGGATATCGCTCAATAGCAAAGTAATTTCAATTTCGCTATTCGTTTGCACAAGTATCATGTCAAGACTGAAGTCGCTTCAATCCAAGCATCCGTAAGTTACCTACTGAGCATTCAACTCATCACACTATCTTCATACAATTCAGTTTATTATTTTGTTTGACAGATTCACCGATGACCCAGGCCAAGACATACAGTACGGACATAAAGTAGAGCGAGCGCATATGCTGCGCGTGTGAGTGAAAAAACTCGGGCCAGCAAGGAGCGCGTATTAAACCAGAAACGGCAATGTGAAAACGTGAAAAACAGCTACAACATTCAAACCCTGTTTTGATCTTTATACCGTGCAGGAAAAGTACAAACACACAGAAAGAAAAAAGAGACAGATCCGTGCAAGCCAGCGTACCAATAGAGCCCCACACACCAGTAACCGTGTTTCTTCGTTTATATTCCCGCTCGTCCATTAACAATAGCCAACGCATTCAGCAACTCCTTCCTAGCCGTATCCAAATCATCATAGTCCAACGCCGAGATGGCAAACTTGGCATGCTTCTGCGCGCGCTGAGTCGCCGGCCCCGAAATCATAGTTGGCAGCGGCGGTGACCCCGAAACACGAGGAGTGGCTGGAACATACGAGTATGACGATCCAGTGGATGCCTGTGGTACATGGACAAGCGACTGAGAATGTCCAGCCGGCTGCGCGTGTGCTTGCGATGGCGAAGGGTGGGAGGGCGAGGCCGTATGATGATGGTGCGCGTGTACGATCGGGGGTGGGGGCACATACGTTGGTTCGGGGTATGGTGGAGCAGAAGCGGTGGGGTATGCCACGCCGGGAATAGGGGCAGCACGATTAATTTGATATGACTGTGGTCGGACGAGCGCGGTGGATAGTGGCGGCAAAATGGAGTCCATCTGATCAGGGGGAGGCAGGATTGCAGCAGGTACGCGTGGAGTAGGCTCGTGGCGTCGGGAATGCGTTGGGCTCGTGGTAGGTGGTGGACCGGTGATTTGGAGTGGGGCCCTGTAATCGGGAAGGTCGGTCGGAGTATGCTCTGGAGAAGACTCGGGAGAAGATGCGACACTGAGACCGCCGACCGTCGAACCAGAGAAGTGCACGCGACGAGGAGGCAGCAGTAATGACGTAGGTGATACGCTGTTTGTTGGTGTGCCAGTTGGAGTCGTAACGGATGGAACAGGTGAGGATGAAGTTGGAGCTGGCGAACTCGTAGGGGTGCTGGCCGAGGCAATCGAAGTGTGAGATGATACAGGAGTAGTGTTTGTGCTCGCTGTAGATGGCGGGGGTGCGTCAGGTGGAGTGGTGCGTCCAGGAGTATAGTAAGCCGATCTCGGGGAGGTTTGCTTGTTTGGTGTTTGTGGGAACGCGGGTTGTGCGGATTTCGGGGAGGTTTGTCTCGAGGATGACTGGGAGGACGGTGCGGATTCTGTCTGCGCATACTGAACGGGGGCGGAGATAAGAGCAGGAGGGCCATCTCGAGCCAGCGGGCTGGCGGTCGTAGGGCTCACAGGTGGGCGCGCGAGGATGTATGGTACAGGAGAAGCAATAGGCGGGCTCGTGATCACTGAAGACGTGAATGTCTGGCTCGAGTCCGTTGGTTGTTGCGCAAAGCTCTGATGACGACTCTCAGGTGCTTGAACAGCAAGGCTAGCCTACATGTCGTTTCAAAAACAGAGATAACAAGTCAGTTAGAATATGTAAAACAATGGTCATAAGCTACGCACCTGACGGTGGTCCCACCCGCCCCCATTGCTCCAATTATTCTCCCCATTCGCCTCGTGACTGAAGTCTTGCGAGTTAAACAGCCTTCCCCTTCCAGCATTCAATCCTCCACTTCCTCCCCCACTATCGTCGTCCGTTCCCAGTTCCGTTTCGCTGTCACCCTCGCCCACACCTGGAACAATACGGCTGCTTGAATTATTCAACCCTCTCCTCAGACGTCCCTCCTGGCCTGGACTTGACTCCGCACCAGCCGGGTATTTTTCGCCATTGGTTTTCGGATCAGGCGTGGCCTGTGCTAGAGTGCTCCAAGCAGGGCTCGAGTTCGGCGCGAGACGCGTTGGGGTGGACGATGACACGTCTGACGCTCGGCGACGCGAAGAAGACCCATTCCCACTGCCATTTCCGTTCGAGGACCCGGGAGACGTAATAGTGATGGAGGTAGTGGTTGAGGGCGGTGAATGAGTGGTGGGACTGCGAGAGTGACCATGGGTGGGTGGTGGCGTGGAAGATGAATTGGATGGATTATCGCGGGAAGAATGCGAGGAAATGGAGGATGTGGTGAGTGTTTGAGAGCTGTTCGGGTCAAGGTGATTGGGAGTAGCTGGGAGCGGGGACGAGGATGATAGGATGGGGGCGGGCGGTGGAGGCGGTGTGCGATTGTCCCGAAATGCTTTAGATATCTCAGTGGCTCGCCATTTCTATGGGAAACCGAATATTAGCGTAGGGAAATTAAGGATACGATATCACTCACAGCGTACGTCCGTTTCTCGCTGGTTTTGGGCCCTTGCGTCTGCTTTGCACCCTCAAACACTGACAGCAGGTCGAAGAACTGGCCTGCAGCCAGGAACTTCTTAGCCGTTGATCGAGAGGTCGCGCCCCGGCGGTCCTCGTCGTCGGCCATGACAAATATCTGAGGCTACGTCAACAACAGCACAAATCCTCGCATGCAGCACATACCCGGTCGGCAAAATTCTCGACGTATACGTGGCCGACTTCATCGTTGGTGATTGCTTCATGATCGCGCAGCAACTTCTTGGTGGCTTCGAGGGAGTCCATGAGTCCCAACAAGAAGTTGCGTGACTCGCCGCCGGGCAACCTCAACGCAAGACCTTTCTTCACGGCATAGTATTCACACCTGCGAACAGCGTGAGTTCAGCGCTGTCTCACGAGCACGACCGGGGTACTGACCAAAACGAGATGACCGGATCCTTGCTCCGCATTTCTTCTGCCCGCTGCAGGAATGGGACAATCGCCTTCAGCTCTGGGGGGATCGGAGGGAGCGGCATCGTGTCGGGGGATGGGGGTATGATGTGGGTGTGGTGGTAATCTGAGGCGAGCCGTTTCGATTTCACAAAGTTTTAGTGAGTCCCAAATCACAAGTCCAAGGTGGTGGTGCTTCCTGCGGAGCCAGTTTCGGCCCCTTCCGGCTCACCACACGAGGTGGCTGTCCACCACTAGAAAACTTAAACACTTCCATTACATTCGTCTCTCATTTCGCGACATCCAACATCAATTCCAGGCTACCTAGCCTCTTCAAAGTCTGCTACGTAGATGGGATCTCGAAGAGTTCTCGAACTTCAGGTCATTTACGTGTAATCTGTGCCAAACCGAACGCGCCTCGTGGCCCCCCTGGATCATTACTTCTCTGTCACTCGTCAGCGTTGAGCCTTTTACTTCGGAGCTCTTACTGGCTGCAGCTTTTGTGGCTGTTGATGCTCTGGAGGCCATGAGAACTTGCTAGATCGACGATGACGCGCGTTTTAGCGGTGCCCCTAAATTTCGCTGGTGCTCAACGTCATCTCTTACTCTTGCTACTCCATCGCTGGTTGTTCGACACGCTGCGCATTGCAACTCTTGGGCGCCGAACAGGACATACCCACTTTCACTCACTCCAACTCTCACAGTGACATAGTCGCAGCTTTGGTGGTGCGCATCGCCTTGAGAATACCACTCAGCGCTGGATATTCTGAACCCCGGTATAAACTGACATTATCCGAGTACTTTTGCCGTTCAACAATCTGTTCAAAACTTGCCAACTGCGTGTCACACGATCACAAGTTAATCTGGTCCAGATGGTCAGTTGTCTGACAAATCTGCCGCTCTCGCTTTCTATCATAGTTGCCGCCGTTCTCTTGACAATACCTGTGAGCCAGTTGGATCTTGAGGCGTTGCGTGGGATGCTTGCCGAACTGATTTGGGCATAACGCTCACAGTTGATGGGTGCTACGCATATAGCCTGCTATAGCATCGCACCCACGGACTAGTTGTATGTTTTCAAACTGGAACCCATCATCGTCTCCCTACTTTTCAACATCCGAGTCGCCATAAGTCAAGAGTGGGATCGCTGGAGGAGCCATGGATCATCCGGCCCGGCCTGATGTCCTCGCTCTCGTGCTTGATATTCTCGATTTTAGGCTTGATATCCTCAATCTTGGGTTTAACATCTTCGAGTTTGGGCTTGGCATCTTCGTCTTCATCTCCAACAGCTCCGCATTTGCACCTGCAAGTCCGAGCTCTTTTGGCAGCCTTCGGAGCACGATGTTAGCTCATGCTTGGACCGATTTCAGGCAGCAAGAATCACCTTTGATGGCTTCATATCCAGTACGATGATCTCGTCGTCGCTGGACAACATATCCACATCGATAGCTCCTATTGGAGTTGATTCTCGCAAACGTTTTTGTGGCACAGCGGATGTTCGTGGAAGCTCTACAGCAGTGGTTTCTTCCCGGATGTGCTCAAGCACATCGCTATTTGTGGGAAAAGACGGGGTTATGTCCTGTTCAACCTTCGACTCGAGCAAAGCTACGGGCTCAATAGAAGGTTCGTCTACTACATTGATACTTGTGTCGACTGTAGCTGTAATTGTGTCGATCTCGATGTTAATAGGGTCTTCAAGCGAAAGTACTACGGTGTCTAGTTCGGTCTTTGGTTGACATAAAGACGGTGGTGGAGGTGGCGGCGGTGACGGTGGCGGTGGCGGTGGTGGGTTGATTTCGGGGGCCAGAGAGTCCCTATCGTTGATAGTGTTGACTTCGGGAGCCGGTACGGCTGCTGATGAGCGTATTACCCCTTTGTCCACCAGCCGTTCTGTTCGCGACCCCACAGGCCAGTTATAAATACAAAAAATCCCAACAGTGCTTTACGTGCTCACCGTTAGGAGCATAACGAAAAATAAAAGTGACAGGCTCTTTATCGGTATACTGATAACACCATGTCGGCTGTTTCTTTTTCCGTCTTTCTCTCTCTTTTAAGGCAGCCTTGTCTAGCAAAATGGAGGGTCCCAGTACCGCAGAGCCAGCATGAGCAACCCTTTTGGCCATTTGTTCGTGAACAAACTTCATATTTGAGGACGCCGGGTTATCCTCAGACTCTGAGTCGTTATCTGAGTCTGAATCTTGAGAACTGTCGGTGTTAGTTTCGGTTTCGAATTCGGATTCAGACTCGGACTCGGGCAACTTCCTGCGTTTTTTGGATTCGCTGGGAGCCCTGCTGAAGTCGGTAGCCCAGCGAAAGACAAATTTGATTGTGTTGAATTCGAACTGCCTTGGGTCGTCCAGAGGAGCAACATCCTCCTTGTCTAACTCGTGAGAGTTAGTATCATCAAACACAGTATCATGATTCTGCCTTGATATGCACTCATGCTTACCAGTAAGTTGAAGCTTTCCGAACTGAAAGCTCTGCTTTGCTTTGCCGGTATGCTTTGCATTAAAGTAGGCTACTTCCCCAGTGACTTTGGACGGTATGGCACAATATGAGAACACTTCTTCGCCGTCAAAGTATACTCTCAAACTCAACCCAAACCTGCAACGTTTGGGTGCCGGATCTGCGTGCTTAAACTTGACGCCAAAGCTGGCGCCTTCGGTAGAAGGAATCCAACATCTATGTATAACTAGTGAAATTGTGAACGGCCAACTCAATAGACAATCGTACTCAACCGTGTTGTTCTCTGTGCGTCTCCTTAGATATTCAGTCAACTTGTCTCGACCATCCGCACTTGTCACCCAAGCATCAAGTTTCCCGAAGATCATCAAGACAGCAAGAATGTGCAAATTCGCTGAGATTGATACAGTAGTGTTGTGGTGAGATCAAAATGCTGATGTGGTCGGGTGGTGAAGGGCTAGATTGGAAATGAGCGAAAATCTTAAATTACCCCGATACCACCTTCTTCCAACGTGTTCAACGTAGCACTGTAGTTTAGAAAAGGCATCGTGTGAGCCCAATTTCCCGGGCTTCTTACCTTATTGCAGGGATTTTCATGCACCTCGCTGAAACGAGGCGCATATATCTTGCTATTCAAGCCTTGCTCCCATCCAAATTCGCAAATAGCAAGCGTTGAGTTTCCTTTCCCGGGGGGCTTGGGTCCAGGGAACATTATATCTTACTCTTGCTACTCCGTCGCTGGCTGCCGCGCGTTACATCTCTTGGGAGCCGAGCTGGACATACTCGTTTCCGTTCACCCCCAACTCTCATGGTGACATAGTCTTAACTCACACTGTCTAATGGCGCACACCGCTTTGAAAACATCACACGGCGTCGGGTAATTTGCACCCCTTTAAACTGATATCTTTTGGGCGCTTTTGCCGTTCAACAACCTGTTCAACATTTGCCAACTCTGGGATACGATCGCAAGTCGATCTAGTCCAGTTAGTCAGCCGCCTGACCAACCTTCCACTATCATAGTTGCCGTCCATTCTCTCGACTCTACCTATGACTTATTTGCATCTGAAAGATTTTCAACGAACCGATTTAGATATAACTCGAGCAAGTAATGGGTCCCACGCATATAACATGCTAAGCTGTCACACTCGCAGGGCTAATTGTATTTGTTCAAACTATACTCAATCCTTGTCCTCCTACTTTCAACACCCAAGTCGCCATAAGTCAAGAGCGGAATTATTCGACAAGCTATGAATGTGCTCCATCATCCAGCTTGGTTTGATGTCCTCGGCCTCATGCTTGATGCTTTCGATTTTTGACTCGATATCCTCGATCTTGGGCTTGACGTCCTCATCCTGAGGCCTAAGAACTCCGCATCCGCACTTGCAATATCGAGCTCGTTTGACAGCCTTCGGAGTGGAATGTGAGTTCAGGTTTAGAATGATGATTGACAGCAAGAAATACCTTGGACGACTTCGTATCTAGCACGGCGACCTCGTCGTCGCTCGACAACATGTCCACATCGATAGTCCCGACCGGGGTTGATTCTCGCAACCGCTTTTGTGGCACAATGGGTGTTTGCGGGAGCTCTATGGCAATAATTTTATCGAGCTTATCGTCGAGCTTATTGTGATGTGCCGGTAGAGAGGAGGTTATGTCGGGTTCAGCCTTCGGCTGGAGCAAAGCAAGGAGCTCATTGAGGGATTTGTTGACTGCAATAGTATTCGCGTCGACTAGAGCCGCAAATGTGTCCGTCTCAGTAGTAACGGGGCTCTCAATGGCAAGAACTGCGGTGTATAGTCCGGCCTTTGGCTGACATAAAGACGGAGATGGAGGGGGCAAGTTGACTTGGGGAGTCAAAGAGTCTCTATCGTCTATGGTATTGACTTCGAGGGGTAATACGGCTGCCGACGAACGTATAACGCCTTTGTCCATGAGCCATTCTATTCGCGATCGAACAGGTCAACTATCAATATGAAAAATTACTATCAGTGCTTTCTGTGCTTACCTTTAGGGGCATAACGAAAAACAAAGGTGACAGGCTCTTTATTGGTATGTTTGTAACGCCATAAGGGACGTTTCTCTTGTCGCTCCCGTTTTTGTTTCTCTTTCAAGACATGGGCTTTGTCTAGTGGAACGGGAGGTCCTAGTATTGCAGAGCCACCATGAGCAACCTTTTTGGCTATTTTCTCATGCACGAGCTTCGTCTTTGAGAGTGCCGGGGCATCCTTAGGCTCGGTGTCTTGACCTGAACCTGAATCTCGAGAACTATCGGCATTGCTCTTGGGTTTGAATTCTGGTTTGGACTGGGGTAACTTTTTACACTTTTTGGACTTGTTGGGAACCTTGCTGAAGTCGGTAACCCAGCGAAAGACAAATTTGATTGTATTGAGTTCGAACTGTCTCGGGTCGTCCAGAGGGGCAACGTCCTCCTTGTCTAACTCGTGGGGTTTAGCATTATACCAAGTAATACGATTCTAGTTTGATATCAGATCATGCCTACCTGTAATTTGAAGTTTCCCAAACTGATAGCATTGTTTTGTCTTGTCAGTGTACTTTGCATTGAAGAAGAATGCTTTCCCGTTGACACCGGACGGCAGAACAGAGTTTTCAAGAACTTTCTCGCCATCAAAGTACATTGCCACCGCCAACCCAAACCTACAACGTTTAGGTGCTGGGTCGGCGTGCTTAAATTTGACACCAAAGCTGGCGCCTTCGGTAGAAGGAATCCAACATCTATGTATAACTAGTGAAAATTGTGAACGGCCAGCTCAGTAAACAACCGTACTCAACAGTATTGTTCTCTGTGCGTCTCCTTAGATATTCAGTCAGCTTTTCTTGACCATTCTCACTCGTCACCCAAGCCTCAAGTTTACTGAAGATCATCAAGACGGTAAATATGAACAGATACACTAAGGCTGATAGTATTTTAGCGAGTTCAGAACGCTGAGGTGGTCGGGTGGTGAAGGGTTGGAGATTTGAAATCAGCTGAAGTCTTAAAATGCCCATCGATTGCCTTGCTTCAACCTGTGCAGCAAAGTAATTCAGTCAGGCCATTGTACAAACCACGCCTTTTCGCACTTGTTGGCTCGATATGGAAGTATTCATACGCCCGACAAACTAGTGACGAGAAATGAGGCGCATACATTCTGCTATTTGAGCGTACAGTACAAATGCTAACCATAATAACTTAACATCAAGCAGCTGCAGTCACCTATACACCTATACACCTATACACCAGAACGTATAATCTGAGAATCATGCATACTATAATTCATCCACATGTATGTACCCCTCAACATCCAAGCCGCCATAAGTCGACAACAGAGTCGTCAGTCGTATATTCTACTTCCAGACTCGGCTTGATGTCTTCAGTCTTTGGCTTCGTTCCTTCGGCCTCGAGCCTAGGCTTGACGTCCTGAACCTCAGACTTGACAACTTGAGACTCGTACTGATCAATTCGAGCCCGCTTTACATCCTTTAAACAAAACGACAATATGAGGCAAAGCGATCGAGTGAGGTAACAAAGAATACCTTTGATGGCCGAACTTCTAGCAAGATGATCTCATCATCACTAGATAACTCGTCTACGTCAATAACACAAGTTGGAGCTGGTTCTCGTGAGCGCTTCTGCGGTACGAGGGGAGACTCGGGAGGGTTGACAATATTGTTTTCGTTGCCGGTGCCTTCAGTTGCGGCTTGGTCAATGAACAGCGAGGGTTCCTGTTTGGGCTCCAATATATCAGGGGGCACGGTAGAGGATCCTCCAGCATCAGTGCCATTGATATTGCTTTCGGTATCACAAAGGTTTGTAAGATCTGGAACGGCGGAATCGGGCTCGGCTTTCGGCTGGTAGAAAAGTGGAGAGGGGGGAGGGGAGGGTATGCGTTGTGGAGGTGTAATGTCTTCACCGTCGATAGTATTAATTTGGGGCACAGGCAAAGAGACCGCTGAACGTATGATTCCCTTGTCCTGTAGCCATTCTACTCGCACAAGGCTAATATGAGCGTTGAGAGCAAGGAAACAAATCTTGTAGACTTACCTTTGGGAGCGTAACGAAAAACGAACGAAACTGGGTCCTTGTCGGCGTAATCATAGGTCCACACTTTCCCCTTATTACCAGACGAAGCGCTCTCTCTCCGAGTAGGGGGACCCAGAACTGCAGAGCCGCTGTGGGCGAGCTTTTTGGCGATCTGCTCGTGTACGTATCTTGCCTTTTGGTTTTCTGGCTTGGGAGCTGGGTCTGCGTCAGAATCTGAATCATCATCTTCAAGACTTTGCTTTTTCTTTTTTGCTTTCTTGGTGCGCTTCTGAGCAACTGGTTCGAATCCAGTTATCCATTGAAAGGTCATTTTGATGGTGTTGAGTTCCAGTTGCATGGGATCATCCACGGGCGCAAGGGTCTCTTTGTCTAATTCATAATTCTCAACCAAACGTCGTGGCCTTTCCCTCAGCAAGCAAATACACGTACCAGTCAGTTGAAGCCTCCCGAACTGGAAGGAACGTATCGTCTCGGCAGTGTATTTGGCGTCGTGGTATGTGGGATACTCGTTCACCTCTGAAGGCAGGTAGTAGTATTCGAAGACTTCGACACCGTCAAAGTACAAATTGAATTCTAATCCAAATTTCGAACGTTGAGGCACCGGGTCGGCGTGTTTAAACTTAATACCAAAACAAGCGCCTTCTGTGGATGGGATCCAGCACCTAGTCCAAGCAAACTGGTAAGAAAGGTTTGAAAGAAGGGAAATACAAACTTACTCAACGGTATTTTTCTCAACCCGTCTCCTTACGTACTCGGTGAGCTTTTCTTCACCAGTGGCGTCCGTGACCCAAGCCTCAAGTTTGCCGAAAAGCATTAGGGGCGATACTGCCTCAGAGGTTAGTTACTGTTAGTTAGGTCTCCTACTTTATAACTCGGTGAGTGTGGGGCGAGGAATACGGTTCGAATTCTATGAGCGCCGGTGTGGACGAGGAGTTGATCGACGGCAGGAAGTGATGGTCGATATTTCAAATAGCGCGCCAGGCGCTAACCCAATTTGAATTGGACGGCCACAGCAAGCATGGTTCAAATCAACTCATATCTAAGTTGTTTAAATCAAAGCAAGGTCATCCAAGATATGAAATCAATTGGCGATGGGTGGCGAAGCCTATATAACCTGTCTTCCTGGTGTATAGCTGTTCTCGTAGCTATAAATAACTGCAGTTGCATTGAGTCAAAACACTGACAAACATCACTTGAGCACTCCAGATAATCAGAGATGCGTTCCTTAGGATCTGAAGCGCCACAAATCGAGAACGTCATCAGAAATGAGTCCCATTTCTAGTCTTCTAGTATCGTCACCCTATTTCAACGCGTACAATGTAGCAGCTCAGTAAGAGCATTAACGAAGTTCTAAGCTTGAACTCTGAGCTTCATATTGTGCGTTGCATACGCCCAGCCAGTTAGCGATGGTGAATGAACCGCATATATGCTGCCGTCCGGGCGGACAGCGGGATGTTAGTTCTCGCTGCTTTAGGCGACTGTAATTACATATTTGCTCAATCATTGGGAGCTATTATTTAAGGGTAACATATCCTATAACACATCTACATGGAGATAATCCTCAGCATCTCAGTTGCCATAAGTTGAGAATAGAATTATTGGCTATATCTTTCGGCCCTAGGCTCGGTTTGACGTCTTGATTCTTGGGCTTCGCTTCCTCGAACTCAACCTTGGGCTTTACATCCTAAACCTCAGGCTTGATGACTTCAGATTCATACTGGTCGATTCGAGCCCGCTTTACGTCCTTCAAACATAATGTCAACACGGGCTGAAACAATCGAGAAGTAGCAGGAAATACCTTTGATGGCCGAACTTCTAATAAGACGATCTCATCGTCGCTAGACAGCCCGTCTACGTCGATAACATCAGTCGGAACTGGATCTCGCGAGCGTTTCCGTGGTGCAGGGGGTAATTCAGAAGAGGCAACAATAATAACATCGTCGTCAGCACCTTCGGTCGTAGATACCCCCACAAGCATGGAAGGCCCATTATGGGGTTCGGGTTTAGGCTCAAGCTCCAACGCTCCCGGGACAACGTTGAAGGACACCCTAGCGTCAAGAGCGATAGCAGAAATAAAATGATACGACCTTACTCAACGGTGTTGTTTTCTATCTTTCTTCTTGCATAGTCTGTGAGCTTTGTCTTAGTGCTCGGATCTGTCACCCACGCCTCGAGTTTGCCGAAAAGCATAGTTGCGATACCGCCGAAAGCACTTATGAGAAGCTTGAGTCCTAGCGATGTGTACTCTGAATAAGGTACTGTAATTCAGGTCTATGAGAACGATGCCAACGAAGAGCTGATCGAGGAACGGAAAGGGCAAGCGAATTTCAAATAGTGTCTTAGAAGCTACCCGGAAGCAGTGCACAGGCGCCCGGACCAGATTTTCGCTTCGCCACACTTCAGACAAAAGATTTCTCCAATTCTTATAGCATTTTTGTAGCAAAGACAATGAGTCTCTTAAATCCCATTCGAGTGGAAGAAGAAAACAGTGACAACATACCTTAGCTCTTGGTCTGCACGAAAAGCATCCCTTACTTGTTTAGTAGGTCTCGCGTGTCTGGTGTGTAGCTAAACCGACAAACATAGATATGGTCACTAGTTAGGCTCTTATGTTATGTTATGTTTCTAATTCTCACTAATACAAGACTATTGAGGGATAGGGATCGCCTAAGTTAGATCCTGGCGTGAAAGTATTCTACCCACAGCCCACCGCAGCGTACACTTGAACCGTGGCGAAGGGAAGAATTCAACCTTGGCTGAAATCTAAAATTGCCACCTTTCTTCGACCTGTACGACGTAGCACTTCAGTAAGGTCATTGTTGGAGTATCATGTTTGAATTTTTGAATTTTTGGCTTGTTGTAGTGCTTTGCATACGCCCAACTAGTGAGTAATAAGGAATAAGGCGCATACATGCTATCGTTCGAGCGTACAGTAAAATGAGAGTCATCGTTGCTTTAGGCGAACTTGATCAATTACATGCTCTATCGCCAGAAGATGTTGTTTGAGAGCAACATATCCTACGATACATCTACATGGAATACTCCTCAGCATCCCAATCGCCACAAGTCGAGAACAGAATTATCGGCTACATTTTCATGTCCCAGACTCGGTTTGACGCCTTTGATCTTTGGCTTTATTTCTTCGGCTTCGGGCTTGGGCTTTACGTCCTGAACCTCGGGCTTTACGACTTGAGATTCCGACCGGTCGATTCGAGCCCGCTTGACATCCTTCGAACATGATGTCAAGAAATACTGAAATGATTGGATTAAGTAGCAAATAAATACCTTGGATGGCCGAATCTCTAACAAGATGACCTCATCGTCACTGGATAGCCCGTCTACGTCAATAACACCAGTCGGAACTAGTTCTCGCAAGCGTTTTCGTGGCGTGAGTAGCGATTCAGCAGAATCAACAACGACAGCTGCGTCATCGGCGCCCTCAGGTGGGAGTGATTCTACGAGCGAGGAAGGTCCTGCGTTAGGCTCGGGTCCAGACTCCAATGCACCAATGGCCGCGTCAAAAGGTTCCCTAGCGCCAATACCATCAGGATCACGCTCGGCTGCACCAGTGTCCGTAAGAGAAGGAACAGCGGCGTTGAAGGCTTCTGGTGGGTATCTAGGAGAACATATATCTTGTTGTGGGGGCAGGAGATCTTCCTGGTCTACTAAATTGATTTCGGGATTTGGTAGAGGCGTCGATGCGCGTTTAATGCCCTTATCCAGCAGCCAGCCTATTCAAAATAGAGCGAAATCGAGGATGATTATAAACCGGCACCAGGACGAAAATCATAGGCTTACCTTCAGGAGCATAATGAAAGACAAATGTGACAGGGTCTTTATCGGCGTACTTGTATGTCCACATCTTACTTGGTTCAACCTTCCCCTTATCCGGTACAGGAGGCGTTAGCACCGCAGAGCCATCGTGAACCAAATCCTTTGTCATCTGTTCGTTTAGGTGCCTCGCCTTTTGATCTCCAGGCTTAAGAGTCGACTCCAAAGTGGCGCCTGCGCTTGGAGCTTTGGAATCTATGGATCCTGACTTTTTGTCCTTGCGGGCAACCTGTGAAAACCCAGTCGTGTACTTGAGTATAATCCGGACGGTATTGGGTTCGAACCCTTCGTCATCATCCAAGCGGACGACGTCCTCCCTATCTGAAGCGTGTGTTATGACAAAAATCAATATATCTGCATCAAACTTAACAATGAACGCACCGGTGAGCTCTAGCTTTCCAAAGCAAAACTCTTGCTTCCCATTGAGAACTGACTTAGCTACAAAGTGAAAATCCCCCTTGGAGATTTCAGAGGGTCTGATACCTTGACCACCAACTTTTATCCCGTCGAACCGCAACTCGACTTCCAACCCATACTTGGGCCGCTTCGGAATTGGGTCAGCGTGTTTAAGCCTGATGCCGAAGTTGGTTCCCTCTTTCGATGGGACCCAACACCTGCTTAGAACAATCAAAACCAATGAAAGAAATCAAGAAAACGCAACCATACTCAATAGTATTCTTTTCAACTCTTCTCTCCGCGTACTCCTCAAGGTTATCGCCACTCGGGTTTGTTATCCAAATTTCGAACTTATTGAAAAGCATTGTCGCACTGACGAGGTGTTGGAGAGGCTAGGTTGAACGAAAAGGACTTATTTTCGAATTGTTTGCCCACAGCCCGCCACAATGCAGATGGCTGAACTCCCACTCCTTATTTCAAATCACTCTCATCTGTGCATCTTTATCCTTCATCTACACACGCGAGGAAGACATGTTCTAACTGCTAATACTGCCCCTACTGTTCCTACACGTTAGCAACACTCAAAATACTATATTCCTAAGGCTGTCCCCGAAGTTAGGGCCACCACTGGAAACAGTAATGTATGCAGCACTCTCCTAGATTTCCCGCTGGCGGTGAATGTTTCTTACCAGATTCAAGACATTGATCGAAGTTAGCGAGAGACACTGAGTGCGTATTCGTGCTCAAAGCTCGGCAGATGATCAAATGTTCAGCGAGCTTTCCGTAGTTAGCAAGGTGGCACGGCTCACGTACACTTCAGCAAGATCTTCAACTATCGGGAGACTGAGTTTATCTAGACAGGTCGTTACGGGTCATGACTGCATTCGGTGGGTGGACTTGCTACTTAGTCTGTCCCGGCGTATCTCGGGTGACTGAACGTCACCTCCCTTGGCCGTCTTTACACGCCGGTTAATTTGCTGCGGGTTCAGTTTGGATTTCAGCTATGACAACCAGAGCTCTCCAGGCTGAGAAAAGAAATACCGCGCGGTGCGCCAGTTGATTTATACTCTTCTCTACAGACCAGTGCTCAGGACTGAGGTTGGTTGCGCTCTTCCCGCGCTTTAATCCTTGGCATACGATCGCCCTTGAATTCCGAGAGATCAAATTACCTATGGCTGGTGCAATATTGTGTCTAAAGTGCATATTTAAGTTTTAAGTCGACAGCATAATGTCCCCCCCCTTACAAGTCCACCTTCGACTGCGTAATTATTGTGGTTTGTAAGCAAATAAACCTCGCATAAGCCAAAGATATTGGCGGTAATTAAGAAGGTCGTTGGTGATTCGTTACGCGCCCGCCCCACCCAGCGCGGCAGATCGCGGTGCGCGGGGTAACTTCTCCTAAGCGTTCGATCAGCGGACCCTTTCCTCTATGAATCACACCACGCTATCATGACCTAGGTGGATTCACAAGCATAGGGAAGCGAGTTCATCCACGCGTGAGTGCCGTGCATGCGTCAGCGATTGAGCCGCTGGAGACTTCGAGCTGGACATCTGAGGAGTCTGAATTGAGGCGAATGTCACAATTGATGGAGAGAAGATTGAATTGGGAAGACAGGTGGTCGCTTTCGAGCAAAAATAAAAATAAAATAAGACATTGATCACTGCGGGATGGGTGACGCGCGTCGAAGATAACCGATAAAGACCCACGAGGACCAGTACGGAAGTTCTGCGGCCCTGCGGGTGCTCCGGCCAAAAGCTGACGTACGTTGGTGAAGCATGTTTGGGTGTTGCAGACCACGTATGCACACCGAAAAGGTATTGCAGCTATAGAGTAGCTGGGTGCGTCCACGTCGATGCCCAGCCGAGCAGCAGCGATGTACGGTTGAGTCACCCGCGGCCCTGGTACGTGGACTACGCGAGCCCCGTGTATGCACTAGGAAAGGGTGTGGCGCCCACGCCGTGACGTTAAGGGCTTTGCAGCAGTCAATGTATGCGCGCAGCAGCCGAGTCATTTCGTCGGCCAAGGCAAAAGGGCTGTTGCCATCACCGACCAGGAACCGGCCATGTTGAAAACGAGAAGCCGCGGGAACAGTATGGGCCGGGTCCCGCTGACCAAGATAGGAGCGCGGAGGATCCCACGTGACTTGCTCGATGCGATTGGCTGGATCGGACGCGACCCGCGCATAACGTCCGGCCCCCGGAAATCTTGCAGCCAAGCACATGGATCCTATAAGAGAGGAACAGGAACTGGATTAGACTCTATTCCCCTTTTCTTTTATCTTTCTACACTCAACCTCGTCATGGCCGACGACGAGAAGCGAATGAGCGGCGACCACAGCACTGTTGGGAGCCCGCCACCCAGCGCCCAGCCGAAGCGCAGGTTGTTTGGACGCAACAAGCCGGAGGATAGCCAGGAGAAGAAGGAGGCGGTAGAGGTTGAGGCCGCTGCCGCAGCAAACTCCCAACCTTCAGTCCCCCCCGTCGACTTTACCAGCCTTTTCCGCTTTTCAACCCCCTTTGAGCTCACTCTCGATGCCATAGGTCTAGTAGCCGCCGCCGCCGCAGGTGAGTACCCCTTTCCGATTGATCGATTATTGGCTAACAGTCTGTCAAACAGGCGCTGCCCAACCCCTCATGTCCCTGCTCTTTGGTCGTTTGACCCAGAGCTTCATTGTGTTCACTGTCGCCGCTATGTCCGGCAAGGGGTTGGAAGCTGCTCGTGTTGACTTTGAAGCCGAGGCTGCGAAGGATGCTCTTTACCTGACCATCATTGGTGAGTACCAAATATCTCACACTGATCCATTATTAATCTCGTTCCCATAGGCATTGGCATGTTTGTCTGCACGTTTGTCTACATGTATTTCTGGATCTACACCGGCGAGGTTAACTCGAAACGTATCCGCGAGCGTTATCTTCAAGCTGTTTTGCGTCAGGACATTGCGTACTTCGACAATCTCGGTGCTGGTGAAGTCGCCACTCGTATCCAGACCGACACCCATCTCGTCCAGCAAGGTATTTCGGAAAAAGTCCCACTGGTTGTCAGCTACCTCGGTGCCTTCTTCACTGGTTTCATCCGTACGTCACACCCTTGATCTCCACGATCTTTGCTAAATGTCTATTTTTAGTGGCGTACATCCGCTCCTGGCGCCTTGCTCTTGCCATCTCCTCGATCCTGCCATGCATTGGCATTACCGGTGCCCTCATGAACAAATTTGTCTCTACGTACATGCAGCTTTCTCTCCAGGCTGTGAGCGCTGGTGGTGGAACCCTAGCTGAAGAGGTCATCTCGACTGTTCGCACAGCACATGCCTTCGGCACCCAGAACACGCTTGCCAGCCGCTACGATGTATTCATTAACAAGGCGTACGAGATGGACATGAAGGCTGCAACTTTCCAGGGCTGTGGTCTAGGTATCTTTTTCTTCGTCATCTACGGCGCATACGGGTTGGCGTTTAGCTTTGGTACTACGCTCATCATCCAAGGCCATGGTTAGTCGCATTTATCTAAATTTTGTTGTGCTCCAACTTACCCGTGACTTTTCAGCCGACGCCGGAGTTGTTGTCAACGTATTCATTGCCATTTTGATCGGTTCTTTCTCGCTTGCCATGCTTGCCCCTGAGCAACAGGCGATCTCCCAAGCCCGTGGTGCTGCCGCGAAGCTCTTCCAGACCATCGACCGTGTTCCTCCCATCGACTCTCTCTCCACTGCTGGTCTTGCTCCTGAGACCCCTGGACCTGGCAAGATCGAGCTCCGCAACGTCAAATTCGACTACCCTTCGCGTCCCGATGTTCGCATTCTCAAGGATCTTACCCTCACCTTCGAGGCTGGCAAGACTGCTGCGCTCGTTGGTGCTAGCGGTTCCGGCAAGAGCACTATCGTCTCCCTTGTCGAGCGTTTCTACGATCCTCTGTCTGGCTCAGTTCATCTCGACGGCATTGACTTGAAGGACCTCAACGTGCGCTGGCTCCGTTCCCAGATCGGCCTTGTATCCCAGGAGCCTGTTCTGTTCGCTACTACTATCGAGGAGAACGTCGCTCACGGGCTTGTTGGCGGAAAGAACGAATGGGTTGTTCGTGGTTGCGAACGTGGCGAGGAGGCTGCTCTTGCTGAGCGTCGCAAACTGGTTACCGATGCTTGCGAACGTGCGAACGCCCGCGAGTTTATTGAGCGTCTCCCTGAGGCGTGGAACACCATGGTCGGCGAGCGCGGATTCTTGCTCAGTGGTGGTCAGAAGCAGCGTATCGCTATCGCCCGTGCTATCGTCTCCGATCCTAAGGTTCTGCTCCTTGACGAGGCTACTTCGGCGCTCGATACCCAGTCTGAGGGTATTGTGCAGAACGCTCTCGACAAGGCTGCTGCGGGTCGCACGACGATTACCATTGCGCATCGGTTGTCTACTATCAAGGACGCGGACATGATCTACGTAATGGGCGACGGCATGGTGCTCGAACAAGGTACCCACAACCAGCTCCTGTCCAACCCGAACGGCCCGTACGCGACTCTTGTGGAAGCCCAAAAGCTGCGCGAGGAAGAGCAGAAGGAGGCCGCCGGATCCGACTCTGACCATGACGACACCACCACCAAGGCTCCTACGGTCAATACTACCGAGAAGGTCGATGCTCCCCTAGAGGACATGGAGCCTCTCAAGCGTACCACCACTGGCACCCGCTCGCTCGCTTCTGAGATCTTGTCCGCGCGCGGAAAGGAGACAGAGTCCCGCTATGGCAACGTCGACCACGGCTTCTGGTACTTGTTCAAGCGTATGGGAGCGATCAACCGAGACAGCTGGTCGTTGTACGTGTGGGGATGCTTGGCGGCGATTGTTACTGGTATGGTTTATCCGGCTATGGGTATCGTGTATGCGCGGGCCATCACTGGCTTCTCGTTGGACGGAAATGCGGCTAAGAGGCACTCGGGTGATCGCAACGCTCTCTGGTGAGTTTTAATGGTTAAGTGTAACTTATAGGATGGTCGACTGATTATACGCTATAGGTTTTTCATCATTGCTATTGGTTCGGCGATTGCGATTGCGGTTCAGAACGTTTTGTTTGGTGTTACTGCTGCGAGGTTGACCAGCAAGCTCAGGACTTTGAGTTTCCGTGCGATTTTGAGGCAGGATATTGGCTGGTTTGATGAGGACAAGCATTCGGTATGTCTTCAAGTTGTTTTTGTCTTGCGTTCTACTTACTCATTGTGATGTAGACTGGTGCTCTTACTGCCACGCTCTCTGACAACCCTCAAAAGGTCAACGGTCTTGCTGGTGTCACTTTCGGTGCTATCGTGCAGAGCATTGCCTGCTTGATTGGTGGCTCTGTCATCGGTCTCGCTTATGGCTGGAAACTTGCGCTCGTCGCCATTGCCTGCATCCCGCTCGTCGTCTCTGCTGGCTACATTCGTCTCGTAAGTCTATGTTCTACTTATGCATTTATGTTTCGCTAACATCCTGTTTTAGCGCGTCGTTGTTCTCAAGGATCAGTCTAACAAGGCCGCCCACGAGGAGTCCGCTCAGGTTGCCTGCGAGGCTGCTGGCGCGATCAAGACCGTTGCTTCCCTCACCCGCGAGCAGGACTGCCTCGACAACTATAGCCGATCGCTCGAGGGTCCTCTTGCTCGTTCCAACCGTACTGCGCTTTACAGCAATGCTTTCTATGCCTTGTCGCAAGCCATGATCTTCTTCGTCATCGCGTTGGTGTTCTGGTATGGCTCGAAGCTCGTTGGGTCGCTCGAGTACTCGACCCAGGATTTCTTCATTTGTCTCATGGTGAGTTTAGTCTGTTTTTATACGTATTATATGTACTAACTTGGATCTTAGAGCACCACCTTCGGTTCCATCCAAGCCGGCAACGTTTTCATGTTCGTCCCCGATATGTCCTCTGCCAAGGGTGCCGCCAACGATATCATCAACCTGCTCGACTCGACTCCCGAGATTGATGCTGAGTCTACTGAGGGCCAGGCTCTCCCCGAAGCCCGTGGCCGCGTCGTTCTCGAGGACATTCACTTCCGTTATCCCACCCGCCCTGGTGTCCGCGTTTTGCGCAACCTCAACCTTGTGGTCGAGCCTGGTACCTACATCGCGCTCGTCGGTGCTAGTGGTAGTGGAAAGTCGACCGTTATTCAGCTCATTGAGAGGTTCTACGATCCGCTTGCCGGAAAGGTTACAGTAAGTATTCGCTCGATTAAAATTTAGTGATTATGTGCTGATTACTTTTGTCTAGCTCGACGGACATGACATCTCGAAGCTCAACGTCCAAGACTACCGCAAGCACATCGCTCTCGTCTCTCAGGAACCTGTAAGTTTGTTTCGTTCGCTTACTTGACCTGGTTCCTGATATCTTGTTTGAAGACGCTCTATTCCGGTACTATTCGCTTCAACATCCTCCTTGGGGCCAGCAAGCCCCACGAGCAGGTCACCCAGGAAGAGATCGTCGCTGCATGCCGTGACGCGAACATCCTTGACTTCATTACCTCGCTTCCTCAAGGCTTTGACACCGAGGTCGGAGGCAAGGGTAGCCAGCTGTCTGGTGGTCAGAAGCGTGAGTCTCCCGCATTGGTCTTGACAGCTGCAGTCATACTGATATCGATTTTCATATAGAACGTATTGCGATCGCTCGTGCCTTGTTGAGGAACCCGAAGGTCCTATTGCTCGATGAGGCTACTTCCGCGCTCGACTCCACATCCGAGAAGGTTGTACAGGCCGCTTTGGACAATGCCGCGAAGGGTCGTACGACTATCGCCATCGCACATCGTCTGTCTACCATCCAGAACGCCGACAGGATTTACTACATCAAGGATGGCAAGGTGGCTGAGGCTGGTACGCATGACGAGCTCCTTGCTCTGCGTGGTGGATAGTACGTTATTTATCTTTCTCTATTTAATAATCCCTTACTGATCAATGCTTCTCCTATAGCTACGAGCTCGTGCAACTGCAAGCGCTGAGCAGGACTGATTAGACTCCCCACTCTACTGCTTTTTCTTTTATACTTCGAGTTTTGGTTTTGCATATCCGGGCTTTGTGATTACCCCCGCTATTGTTTCGTTCTTTTTTGGTTTCCGAAGTGGTCGCGTGGGGGGTTGTGGCTCGCATGTGTGGTGTGGTGCTGTCCTATCGTTTATAGATGAGTGCGGGATGCACTACTCAGTGTTATAGTATGGAATAGAAGAAATTTCGATGTTAGCTGGAGGGTGTATGCTGTGTGGATTGTCTCGCAGGTCGACGCCTATTGGTCGGTTGTTGAATAACTCACGGGTACGACGACTTTTCAGTCAACTGTTGACTAACATCCGGGAGAACTGGTCGCAAAAGGTATATCTATTTACGAGGTAAGGGCAGTGTGCTGGATAAATGTAGGCAGTACAAATGTCTATAGGTCCTTGATCTTGGCCTTTTCCTTCTCCGCAATCACCCGCTTCGCATGGACCTCTGCACGTCGCATCAAAATTAGAACTCGAACAGGAAGTGGGAAGAATGCACAAACCTCGTCGCTTGACGTAGGCCTCGATGGAGATACCGAGGAAGACGATGGCGGCGCCTGCCCATTGACCGAGAGTCAGGCTGTGCTTGTAGACGACGACTGAGAGGATCATCGTGAACAGTTTACGAGTGAGGGTGATTGTCCTATTGAGAATTGTCAGTATGCGCTCGGTGTGGAATTTAGAGAGTTGAGACGTACACTAGAGTTAGAGAGCCAAAGTGCTGTAAGGTTTCGAAGATGAAAAGCTGGCCGATTGCGCCGGTGAACGCGAATTGGAGGAGAGGAATGATGCTATCTGGGTGGGTGCGTATGTAGTCCATCGCCGAGGCCCATTCTGCGACACCTCCTAGGCCAGGGTGGATAGTAGGAATGTGGGGAAGAGGAGCGAACATCAACACCACAGTGATAGCAGTGGAGAACATGTTGATCCAAAGCATCATTTGTTGGCCTGTCACCTTGTACTTGCTGAAAATCTCGTCCTGGGTCGAATTGACTGCGCCGTCCAGAAGGAGATTGATGAGAAGCAAAAAGAGACCGAACAAGCTTGACTCGGCGACGCCTTTATGCCTCACGGGGGCGTTGCCCATGTACATGAAGACGGTGATCCCGGCAGTGACGGTTGCTACGACGAGGTACTTGTAGGGCGCAAATTTGCGTCGGTAGAGGACTACGTTCATGAGCATTACCGGGACGAGTTTGCAGGATTTTCCTAAGACCATGGTTGGGTACGAAATGTGTCCGAGAGCGGCGAAGCCGAATGGAGAGGCGCAGGTGATGAGAAGCGCGCATTGAAGGAATCGACCCAATAAGACGCGTTTAGGAGGGGAAGAGGTCACCACAGGCGCAGCATGGCCATTTGCTTTGGCTGAACCGTTTGCTTTTGGTTTGGATGCACCGTTTTGGTGGGGGACGGTTTGGGACCCGAGTCCAAGCATTTGAATGAAGGTTTGCCCCGACTTGCGGGTGATGGCCATGTAGAGAAAGGCTGATATAGCACTAGCAGCGCTTTGAGTTGTGTTCATAAGGAGTACGGAGCGGAAACGCTCGGGTTTTCCTCCTAGGACATGGGGGAAGGGGGCGGACACTAGGACCGTATTCAGACAAGGAGCCACGGTTATAAGCGAGTTACTCACATCGTTCTTGCGCAACACCCCATATCTTTGCTGAATGTCAGTACGCAATTTTGGTTACTTTAATTCATTTACTCACCAAGAACATTGCGTAAACTCCAATCACGCAGAGCGCTAGTCTGAAAGAGAGTAAGTAAATGTGGCTAAATAATAGATTTTTGGACACACCTGAGAAGAGCCATAGTTGGCCAACGAGTGAAGGTATGCCGTGCGGGGCGTTTAGAGATCCAAAGCACAGGTTGAGTCGATTTATAGGTAAGTTTGCTGGCGAGTAGAGCGACGTGGCATTTGGCAGGCTCGGTCACGTGAGCTCATGTAAGTCACGTGCTGCTTACAGGCCTTGAGAAATCCCTGAATCTTCCTAGAAGAGTAAGGGCATATCAGCCCACTTGATCACAGCTTCCAGTTGTCCCCTAGCACAGCTCGTCGCGGACACCGCCCGACGCAGTTCAGACGACTACAACCACCATGGCGAGTTCAACTTGGGACTCACCTTAACAAAATTCTAATAGTCTCTTACAGTCTTCCGAGGTTGACCAGAAGATTCAAGAGACGCGGGGCAAGATCCTCGTCGAGCGCAAAGTGCTCGAGGGGACGCTCGCGATGAAGAATGCCACGACAAACCAAGATGTTTTACGACGACTCGATGCCAAAATCCGAGACAGCGAGGCCTCTCTCATCTACTTTGAGGAGACCTTGCAAAGCTTGCAAGCTAAGAAGCGTGGCCCTGAGCCTTCGCCGGAAATGCGTACATCCACTGGAGGCGGGCTGCCTCCCACTCCCCGTGGATGGAACAACGAGCGAGATAGATCCCTTCCTCTCCCTCCGGATGAGAGTGCCGCTGCCGATGCCATTCCCAAGAAGAATTATACCAATCTTGGTACGATCTGTTTCAACTGCAATACGCTAATCCCCTCACAGCCATAGCGCGTCATTTTGGACAGATTTGCTCAAAGCCGACACGCCTCACTCCAATGCTCGTATCACTAAGATGATCCACTTGCTCGAGACAAAACTTCGGACCGAGCAGCAGTACAAACGCGGAACCGAGAAAATGATTCAACTGTACACGGCAGAGGGCGACAAGAAGAGCCGCATCGAAGCCGAGGGAAAAAGGTTTGAAAGTGAAAACAAGATCCAGCTCCTGCAACAAGCCTTGAAACGATACAAATCTTTGTATATCATGGACGATGAAGAAGATGGTACGTCATATTTACGCCCCTAACCATCTCGACTGATCCAAACCTTTCTCTATGTTATCAGATACGACCGAAGGCGAACACCGCAAGGAGAACCTGAAAAAGCCAATGTCCGGAAAACTACTCATCTCCTTGACTGGCGCGAAACATATCGAGCATCCGACTCTCCAAGCTGGTGCGCGTCGTGCCTCGAAGCCTCCGGCCTACGAGACCACAGTCGTTTTCCGTATTGAAGGTACTCCACGAGCCCAATCCCATCCCTCACGCACGGATAGATGGAACGAGGACTTTACGATCGACGTCGACAAGGCGAATGAGATTGAGATTGCATTGTATGATAAGGTTGTGGGCAGCAACGCCACCCAGCCCTCGGTTCCAGTCGGATTTCTCTGGATGCGTATTAGCGATATTGTTGAGGCGCAGCGAAGGCAGAAGGTGGAGATGGAGGTTGGGCAGGGCGGATGGGTCACTGCCGGTGCGATGCCCGGAGGCGGTACGTCGGGCCCGGGAAGGGCCGGAATGGGTGGACAAGGTGGAATGGGTGGAATGGGTGGAGGCGATATGACAATCGCACCACTTGGCGGAGGTCCGGTCGGAGCAGGAGGTGGCGGTCAGGAGGGCATACAGGGAATATTCACTGTTGAGCCCGAGGGCGCGATTGCTATGACAGTAAGCTTCGGTGAGTTCGAGTTCCTTCGAAAGATACATTTTGATTCGATTGTATTTCAGTCAAGGAAAACGTCCGAAAACGGCCCTTCGATGGAGTACCGGGTGGTCTCGGACGGCAAGGCGCCGTGCGCATGCGCAAGGGCGAGGTTCATGAAATGAACGGACATCAGTTCGTCCAACGGCAATTCTACCAGCTCATGCAATGCGCGTATTGTAGTGAGTTCTTCGTCAACGCCGGGTACCAATGCGAAGATTGCCGCTATTGTTGCCACAAGAAGTGCTATCCGAAGGTTGTCACGAAGTGTATTAGCAAGAGCAATGTGGATGAGGTGAGCTCGAGGCTCTTTTTAGTTGTATTAGACGTCATAACGTCGGTTTGGAACAGGATCCCGACGATGCCAAGATCAATCACCGTATACCCCATCGGTTCGAGACAATGACAAATTTAAGCACCAATTGGTGCTGTCACTGTGGATACATGCTCCCACTTGGTCGGAAAAACTTCAAGAAATGCACGGGTGCGTATTTTGAGAGGATAGCCGTCGGTAATGGCTTAATAAACCATGACAGAGTGCGACCTTACGTGTCATGCGACATGCGCTCATCTCGTACCCTACTTCTGTGGCATGACCATGGCCAACGCGAGCGCGCTCATCAACAGCATGCGGGACATTAAGTCGCATCAGCAACATCGGCCACGCCCCCAACATCAGCCGAACCAACCTTCATTCTCGCACCAGCCTTCTGGATCTCAATCGGGCATTAATTACAACCCCGCGCATTCACCTACGAGTCCTACTGCGCCAATTGAGTCTGGGATAGCGGGGATGAACATTGGTGGACGACAGCAGGATGAGTATGGGCCAGGACCGGGTCAGCCGCCACCAAGGCAGACGCAGCAGTATGGTCCGAACACGAACCAGGCGGTTTATGGACCCGGTGCGCCGCAGATGCCTTTACCTGGTTCTCCCGGGCCAGTAAAGAGGATGAGCGAAGGGTACGACCTGTATGGAGGCCCACCACCCGGACACCCGGTATGTAATCGTTCACGAGCTGAATGTCGGTTACTAAATTTAAACTATAGCAGCAGCAACAGCAGCCCCCTGCACCACGGCCGAATAACATGCCTTCTCCTGCTCCTGTCCCAGCGCGAACAGACCCCTATGGCAGGCCGCCACCCCAGCACCCAGCAGTGGCTCAGCAACAACAACCTTCACCTCCTCAACGGCAAATGTCTCCTCAGCCCAACACTCAGCAACCACAGCAACAGGTCGCCCCTAGGAAACGTACCGTTGGACTGAACGATTTCAACTTCCTCGCTGTGCTTGGAAAGGGTAACTTCGGCAAGGTCATGTTGGCTGAGGAGAAAAAGACGAATGGGTTGTATGCGATCAAGGTGTTGAAAAAGGAGTTTGTGATTGACCACGATGAAGTTGAGAGGTGCGTCACATTTTCATCTTCTGTCGAACGAAATTGAATGTATGCTGGCTTTCCATAGCACTCGATCCGAGAAGCGCGTGTTCCTCGCCGCCGCTCGGGAACGGCATCCATTCCTTCTTGGGCTGCACTCGTGCTTCCAGACCGAGACCCGCATTTACTTCGTGATGGAGTACGTCTCGGGAGGTGATCTGATGCTACACATCCAGCGCAAGCAGTTCTCGCTGCGCCAGGCCAAGTTCTACGCGTGCGAGGTGTTATTGGCGTTGGAGTATTTCCATGCCCAGGGGATCATTTACCGGTTCGTTTCCCTGTTAAGCCGAATAACGGGGACTGATTTGGGTCGTGGTTTCCAGAGACTTGAAGCTGGATAATATCCTCTTGACGCTTGATGGGCATGTCAAGGTTGCAGATTATGGTTTGTGCAAGGAGAATATGGAGTATGGACAGACAACGAGCACGTTCTGTGGCACGCCCGAGTTTATGGCCCCCGAGGTCTGTCACGGTTTCTTCGAGTTCACGAGTTCTCACAAAGAACTGATCGCCCGGCTTCTATTCAGATTCTTCTTGAGCAACGCTACGGTCGCGCTGTCGACTGGTGGGCGTTTGGGGTTCTGACGTACGAGATGTTGCTTGGGCAGTCGCCATTCCGTGGAGACGATGAGGATGAAATCTTCGATGCTATTTTGGAGGATGAGCCGTTGTACCCGATTACTATGCCACGAGATGCTGTGTCGATTTTGCAGAGGGTGTGTAGAGTCATTCTGATCTTATCGACTGGGGCTGACTTATTTTATTCGCCAGTTGTTGACTCGTGATCCGACCAAAAGGCTGGGATCTGGACCCCAGGATGCTGAGGAGATCAAGGCGCATCCGTTCTTCAATACGGTTAACTTTGACGATGTGCTCAACAAGCGAATCCCGCCACCCTACTACCCCACTATTGTAAGTCCGAATGGGGTTTAAACATACGGGTGCTAAAATGAATGTTATAGACTTCTGCACATGACACGAGTAACTTCGATGCGGTAAGTTTCTACATGGAAGTATATGCATAGATGCTAACAAAGACGTTCCTAGGAATTCACGAGGGAGCAACCGACGCTTACGCCAGTTCATGGGCAGCTTTCAGCCGCAGACCAGGCCCAATTCCAAGGCTTCTCTTGGTACGCCCCTACCTTTTTTCGTCACTCTAGTTACTGACCGAATTATCTGTGTACAGGGTGGCTTCATGGGCTGATATTTAGACGATATTCACAATCACCTATCCTCTTAGACTGCTGCCCCACCCCTTGCCCAATCCCCCGTTCGATGTTACCCCGCAGCCATTCCTGCTTCCATTTTTCTCTTTTGAATGCTAATGTCTGCGTCCTATGCGATATCAATATCTGGTAGTGTGACTCATGTTGTGATGACTGCAGTTAAACACTGATTATTTAAATGCCACAAAACCAACGCGGTATACACACTAAAACCCAATATTTTAGACCTGTGATAACCAGTAAATCTCTAATAGTATTTGCGCCTACCATGTGAGAGTACTAATAGATTACTCCTTGGCTATCGACAAGCAAGTTATGAAGTGGTGGAACTCCGCCCGGTCATGCCCATCCTGGAGCCAGTTCCGGCCAATACGTCCGCTGGCTCTTGGGCTGCGCGCTCTTGCTCCCGTACGAGATTGTGAAAGCTCCCCCAGAGTTGAGCAACCGTATCGAAGCTTTTGCCTGTGCCCCCCAAGTCCTCGAGTCTGCGGTTGATTACATTGCTATTGGAGAGCAGTTCCTCAAAACTCTGCAAATACCTATCAGAAGGCCAATTTAAGTGATTTGGCGAGGTGTGACTTACAGAGGTAATGTCTGCGATGAGTCGTTCGCGCTCCCTGTCAAAGAACGAGCGGTCTTCATGGGGCGTTGAGGTGGACATGATGAGCGGAGGACCAAGAAGTCACGTGCAGACTCGTAATCCACACGTCCTCATTCAGCCAAACATCAGCGCGTGAACTCATCTCATCCACAACCTCCAGATGGCCACTATGGACCCCACTTCGCACCCTTCATTGAGCAGGACCAACGATGTTGAATGGAGGTGATTCTATTATATTCGTTGCTTTCTTTGACGGTCGCTTACTGATTAGGAACAATTTAGATATGAGATGCGCCGGGATTGCCAGGAGATCATCCCAGGCTTGTTGTTGGGCCCGTTCCAGACGTCAAAATCGCTTCCTAGACTACAGGAGCTTGGAGTCACCCATATGTGAGTACTGTTTGTTTCTTTATTGTGTTATAGATGCTGCTCGTTACTAAACCTTCGGCATAGTGCGTGCATCCGAGATGCCAAAGAGGCATTTTCCGTGCGACCTCGTTTCGAGGGCCAATTCGAATATCTGGTCTTAGATGTCGAGGACAACGAAGAACAAAATCTTATTCGCTTATTCCCCAAGTACGTCCCCGCCACCGGAAGTTTTGACTCGCATTGTGCGCCTCATACTTACTACCTATGACACAGAGCAAAAGCCTTCATTGACAACGCCATCTCAAATGGTGGTCGGGTTCTCGTCCACTGCAACGGTGGCATTAGTCTTTCACCCTCGTTCGTGATCATGTACGTGATGGAGCGTTTCCAACTTGTGTGGGACGAGGCTCTGCAGATGGTGCAAAACAGGCGTTACTGTATCTCCCCCAACAACGGCTTTATCACCCAAATCAAAGTACGTCCGCGGCCCTTTGCTGGGCGGACATTTGGCTTACTAAGGTTGGCGAGTAGGAATACGAATCTATATACAGGGCACAAAAGGCGATGCAGTCGGCGCCAGTCCCTGCTGGGTCCGACACCGCCAAACCCGCGCCTGCCCGTCGCAAGCGGGATGACGATGATGATGATGAAGAGTCAGTGTAGCTCTATCTATCCTTTATGTTTGGGGTCACTTAGATTTCTCAACCTGTTTCTAGCTCTGACACCCGACGCCGCCCTGAGCCAACTGAGATGCAGGCCGATACCGACATGACATAGTAGCAGGTCACAGAGGCTTGTCGTTTCTTGGCGTTAGTTTCGTTTCTAATTCTATATTCTCTTTGATATCTTCCTTTCCGCTTTGGGGGTTTCCTCTTGGTAGCGATAATGAGTTGTTCGTGGCTCTTTTCTGGATGAAAGAGGCACCTGATACCAACTGTAAATATGATTTTTATCTATGCTACCCACCCATCACATTGTCATTCCTACCGAGGGCAAACGTCAGACGCTAGCTTTAGTCCTCACAATATATCTCAAGTCTCATTCTGGATACCTTATCCAGAGCCTAGCCTCTGGAAATCGGTCGCTAAGGTCCAGCTTGACTGCATATACCCGTACACTGAACTGAGATGAACCAGCAAGATCAAATAATTTTCATAACTGCGCATCAACAATGGCATTAAATCTCAATATACTGTTTTAGATTCAGCATCGTAGCTTCATTCAACCCCCTCCCAATAAATACCACCTTCCCACCGCCCGTCGCCCCATCTGAATCCCGTTCCGGCACCTCCGTTATATCATACAAGATCTGCACACCTTGCAGAATATAGCGCTTCCCAGCGGTTGTATGATATATCCCTTTACACCTCAAGACTTCGAGCCCAGGCGTTTCGTCTACATCTCCAGGGAATTTCTTTTCCCAGAGGACTGACCGGATCCATTCGTCTAATTTGACTAGTTGAGCGTTCGAGAGCGTAGGAACCGAGAGTTGGACAGAAGAGATGCTTTGGAGGTCGTGCTGGTGGCACGCTGCCGTGTGGTCGTGGTCATGATCGTGGTCATGTGGCGTGTGGCTAGTAGATGTATCACTGGGTTTGAACGAGTGGTATGCACCGATGTTGAGTACCTGAGATAGGTCTACCCGTCCGTGTGTAGTCTGAATAAGGGGAGCTGTTGTGTTTAAGGTACGTAGGCGCTGTTCTAGAGTAGCTATTGTGTTTTCTTCTGTGGGTATGAGGTCCATTTTGTTCACCAGGAGTACGTCCGCCAACGCGATTTGCCTAGACACGTCAGTTTAATGAGTAAAATAATATCAAGGCCTACAGGACCTCTGCGGCTTACTGTCTACTCGCTGCACTGTCCTCAGACTCAAGCCCCTGTTGAACGAATGCGTTCAGTTTGTCAGGGTCGAGGAATGACATGATTAGGCGACTTACTTTCAAACCAAACACTGCATCGACGACGCATATAACACCATCTAGCAAAATCTGGTCGCTGAAGTCTTCGTTTTGCCAAAACATCGCCGCGATTGGACCTAAAGTAAACCAAACTTGATAAATCAAGCTAACCAACGGTAGTCCAAACGACGCACCAGGATCAGCCAAGCCGGTAGTTTCGAGCATGATATAGTCGAACGCTCCTTGTTTGCGCATCAGCTGTTCAATGGCAGCTGCGCCTGAGTCTTTTACCGAGCAACAGAGACAGCCGTTTGCGAGCTCCAGAAATTCGGTAGCGAGTGATTCTGGGGCGTCTGGGGATGAGACAGATATTGCTCGGCCTGTAGGTTGAGATCAGTTGGTGATAGGTTTGTGCAGTGAAAGGCGTATATGTACCTTCGATGTCAGCGGTGTCGCCGAATTCATTCATGATAATGGCGACTTGGAATTTGTCTTAGTAAGTGCTTGGAATGAAGCAGGGGGGAAATGATTACTGCGATACCCATGTCGTTCGGTTAGGACGTATCTGTGTGATACTTGAGTCAGGTGAAGTCATGAGACAGTGGAAAGAATACCAACTTAAGAAATGTCGATTTGCCTGGTTCGAATACATTTAGAAGGCAGTTTGCTTGAGAGGAAGTGCGAACTCACCTGAACCAAGGAATCCTACGATTTCTGACAATCAAGAAAATAACATCGAAAAAACATAGCAAGACTGCGTACCCGTGATAATCGTCAATGGTACTCTACTAGGCTTTATTTTAGGAGCACTTCAATTCCAGGTTTCAACCATCAGCCAATGTCTCTCCTCGCTAAGGATGCCAACAACTAACCCGGGTGCCTGTTTTTCGTGGCTAATGAGCTCACTATGCATTCCAATGTAATTAGTACTTATGCAGATGATAGGTTGGCCACTGACGGAATGTCTTCATCGCTGTCCATGCTGGAAGTCGTAGGTGTGATGGTCACCGTGGGGGTCTGAATTATTTACAATTAAGCAACAAAATCACGTGAACGCCTTGCTCCGAAGTTCGCTGAGTGCTCCGCAGGAGGGCTCTTCTTTGGTGAATATCAGAACAACACCAACCGAAAACCATAGTGCACCCAATTTGACTTGGGTCATGAGACGAGCACTGCCTAGTACCTTTCTTGCTTCACTTCAAAACATGGAATGAACTGCGGAGGATCGACGTTATTTTAACTTGCCCAGAAGAACAGCGGAGAGAGATGCCACGGACCAAACACCTCAATTTGGTCCTAATTTACCACGGGCGGTTCCGCTCCGTTCGACCTTACCACTTGCGTGAACCCGGCCTCGTTCTCGTGGTGTCCTATACCTATTTCAGTTGTTCAGAAGTTAAATCGTGGCAAGATAGCGAGGTCGCCAAGGCGCCTAAAACCGAATGCCATGCCAAGATCTACTTGTGCCATGCGGCCTATAACCAAGGCCAATTTGTGGTGTACGCCCGTCTCAACCCTGCTTTCTCTCGGCCACTGGACTGAGGGCATCATGGAGGACAAGGACGACGCGCCGATTTACTACATCAACGACTTTGAAGATGACCAGTCAGACACGCACAGTATCAGTACTACAACGTCTGGGTTTACAGATTACAGTATGAGCACTCTCACGTCTGAGGAAGCGTCTGGTACGCCCTTCTCTTTCATGCCTGCCTTCGAGACTTACTCACATCTGTTTGCTTTTGCACCTAGAGTACTTTCAGCAGATCCACGGTCGGGCGTTCCCCCTAGCCCAAGACGGGCCTCTCTTATTTCCTGCAGACGATGTTGAAGTCCAGCGCCGCAATTTTTTACGCCCAGCGCTAAAGCGTATCCTAAACGGAAACTACTACGGCCCAGTGAAGGATGTACTTTCAGAGACGGGTGAGCGACGGAAACGAGTACTAGACTTACTTACAGCCGAGGGGAACTGGTTAGAAGGCTCATTTCTGTCCCAGGGCGAGCTGGACTCACGCGCATTCTTTTTTTGGATCACGTCTAGGGTCCGGGAGGTGGCAGCGGAATTCCCTCATGTCGACTTTACAAGTGTGGACACCATTCCTCTCGTGCCTCACGTTCAATTACCCAACATCTTAGGCTACGAGGTCTACGACCTGCCCAATGGGATTGAGGGGGCGGATGAATCATTTGACCTTGTAAATGTGAGGCATGTGGGGCCTAAGGTATGTTTATATGCCTGGTGGAGAGAGTGTACTCTTACCGTGTTTCGGAGAAGATCTGGGACCTCGCCGCACTCGTTCTGGAGATTTATAGAGTCCTTCGACCAGGCGGGCTATTACTCTGGTCCGAGTTCGATATCATCCCGCGAGATGCGTCAGTGGCTGATCACAACGTCGCTGAAAAATCGCCAAACATGGGGCGAACCTGGCAGTTGATAGCGGACGCATGCACTCGACAAGGGGCCCCTATGGATGTGTGGAGGGACGCCCCACTACTTCTGGACCCGCAAAACAAAATATGGCTCAATAACGAAGGGACGGGCAATCGAGCGAGGGGATTCACGTCCATGAGAAATGCGGTCAAAATGCTACCCATCACACCATGGCATTCCTCTCCACGTTTGCGCGAAGCTGGCGCAATGATGCAACAGATGGCTCGCCAGACGTGCACCAGCTTTATCCCATTACTCATTAACGAAGGTTTGAGTGAATCCGAAGCAGAAGAGCTTATACACAAGACGTACATGGAGACGATTGAGCCTGGAACAAAGCAACTATATATCAATTATCATGTGCTGTATGCGTTCAAACCAGTTTAGGGGTCTGAGATTGCGCGGGGTAAAGGTACAAATAATGCAAACACCGTAGTTAATACCTGGGGATCTGTAGTCTTGTTTTGAGATAAACAATATGGTATTGAATAGATTTAAGACCTTTGCAAACTTCACGCGCATGACTGGGTTTGGTACAAAGATTCGCTGTTGGCAAAGCCAGCGTCCCAGTTGTGGGACGCTTCAGGTGTTAGTTGAAGTCCTGACCGATCAATCGGCACTCAATTAGTCTCAATTCGGAAGAAATGAAATTAGCGATCAGTAAGCCCAGTGGAGGTGGAGGTCATTGACGTACTTGCTCTTGCCTCTATCCGCCAACTATGCACTTAGTATCGACAACATTTCACCCACCTTCTGGAGTTCTCTATTCGCTGGCGTGCTCGTTTCGAGGCTCAGAGGAACGATATTTTGTTGTTTTAAAAACAAGCAGCTTGCAGGTCTTTGTACTTCAACCTCATGGAACAGAACTTGTGTGCGAGAAAGAGATATGGGGAACTCCCAAAGGGCTAGGCCAACTCATGTTTTCTGTGAGTACTCGGGATATAACTAGCTTGTTATATCTCTAAACCTCCCGACAGAAGCACCTCGTGCTCGGTCTCGATATCCCCCAAGCGAGGGTGTTAATTCTCGACTTTAATCCTGAGAGATCAGAACTTGCTGTCCATCACACGGCCATTGTTTCCCCTCTGGCCCACCGACCTTCCCTTAGCTTCAATGGCATCCTCGTCAGCAAACAGACTGTGTGCGCGACCTTCTACAACGGGCATGTCAAACTATTAGATATCGGCTCCAAACACCCGTATCAAGTTAAGGAATCGGACCTACGGTACGTCCCGCCGACAAATCGTTAAACTTCTCACTGACCTTCCTGGAAACGCTAGTGTACATGAACTCACCATCCGAACTATGTGCTTTACGCTCCCCGCCTCGGAATCCGTGCTCGCCATCGTGTTTACCGATCATCACGGCCGCGGGCGGCTTATTGGACGAACAGCAAGCACAATGAACCCAGCTCCGCAGATTCCCGAAAAAGAGCTCGACAATATCCCCGACCTAATCATCCCGGTCGCGATTGAGGACGGTTCAGTGGACAAAGCTTGCGGAGTGTTATTGGTTGCACGCAAGGCGATCACTTTCGTCAAGACCAACGTCAACGTATACGCGGATGAGACCCCAGAACAGAGTAGTAAGGGGAAAGACAAGGTCAAGGCTAGCAGGTCTAAGTCTGAGGTCAAGGCAGCCATTCAAGCGAGTACGGTGACGGTTGATGTGCCGTTTGAGGATATCGCTGCGTGGACTCAGGTTGATGGAACGCACCTTGTGGTCGGAGACTCATTCGGGCGGATGTACCTTCTTACTCTCTCAATGGAACCCGAGTTCGCTATGGGGGTCGTAACTCTCGGAGAGGTAGATACTATTTCTTGCCCGTTGTTATTTGCTCTAACTTAGGACGGTAGACGTCTGTTCCCTCCACTCTCGCTTACCTATCCGACAACACTTTCTATGTAGGATCGCATTCGGCGCCGTCTCAGTTAGTTCGCATTTCCGAGAACATTGTCGAAACAAAACCGGGAGCTCAATCCAAAAAGAAACACCCTGGTGATGGCGTCGGGCACTTGGAGATCATGGCTACTCACAGCGACAACCTCGCGCCTATCTTGGATGCTACCCTCGTCGATGCCGACGGGTCTGGCCAGGTTAGTCGCAATTCATCATACGGCCTTTATCGTTGCTTAATACATCCTGTCAGTCGAGGATTGCCTCAATATCCGGAGATAGCTCGGGAGGGTCGTTGAACATTATACATAAAGGGGCCTCGTTCCGCGAAACGGCGATTTTGGACGGTTTAGCCAACATCGACAACCTATTTCCACTAAAGAAATACTACGATGCAGCGTGAGTAATAATAGATTGGTCATTTTGCTTCGCAACTCACTCTGCATAATAGCGAGAACGCATTCCTAGTTGCGACTACAGCTACAACAACCTACTTCTTCTCAATATCTGAAGCTGGTTTTACGTTCGTGGCACCTGGGGATTTCACTGGTATCTCTCGGACGGCACGTACAATACTGATCAACAACCTCGCGCTACCGGGCACCGACGCCGTCCTTCATGTTACTCCTAACGGCGCATCTGTTGTGGATCTTGTTACTGGCGCAGGCATTAGCTCGTGGAACCCACCCAAGGGCGACATCATAGCAGCTGCCGTAGACCCAAGCACTTCAATTGCGTGTGTCGCAACATCTGATGGGACTTTGCATTGCCTTAGCATACAACCTGCGGATCTAGTGAGAACAAGGCGAGTACTTGGTAAACATATCGATGTATTAGAGTATATCTCATCCGCACTCTATATAGCAACCATAACTTCCGAAACAAAGTCCATTCGCAGATATCGGCTTTGAGCATCAGTGGGAATATGGTTCTAGTTTCGTTCTGGGGATCCAACGAAATACTGTTCATGTCCTTGCCTACCTTGCAAACGATCGAACCCAAGCCTCTCGTCGAAACCTCCTCGGCTTCTTCTATCCTGCTTTCTGACTTAGGGGTACGTACATCCATCCTAAACAGTGTGTCCGCTCCCAAGCTAACAACTACCTTAGGGAACTCAACTCTACGCCCTTCTAGCTTGTATAGACGGGCTACTTATTACCCACGCCGTATCATCAACTGGTGTCCCGCTACCAGGCTCACGCCGTTCCATACCTCTTGGAGGTGGTCCTATCCACCTGACGTTTGTCCCAGCGCACGGATCCTCGGGCGCTCGGATCGTAGCAGCAGGAAAGCGTGCTGTAGCGCTATCTATCATCAATGGGCGTTTGGCTGTATCTGCCTTGCCAATCACGGTATGTTCTACGCTGGAGAGTTCAATCGTTGCACAGCTAATGTCTTTTTAGGATGTATGCGCTATCTCTTCGCTGGACGCCCCTGGAACTGGCCGTTCGGTAGTCTACGCGACTGCTACTGGGCTGGTATTTGGACAAATCGAGCAGTTAGATAAATTGAATATAAATTCAGTACGTTGAGCTCACCTTGGGCTAGAGGATGTTTGTGTTGACGTTGGCTTCCTGTTTGGAGTTTAACCTAGGGAGTGACAGCCCGTTACGCCTTGCCCATCATTCCGGTTTGTCCATCTACGCGGTAGGGTGTATGCGCACTGCATCCGAGGCGTCCAACGATAAATATTCTGTCCGGTTCATGGATGACTCAACTTTCAAAGGCACGTCTCAACCACCTCGAACATTTGACTTGCGTGCTAACACATAAGGATATCAGACCTAGGTCGGTTTGAATTGAAGCACGGCGAGATTGTTACTAGCATTGCGGCATATACACACTCTGAACTGTCCTGCGTGCTCGTCGGAACGGCGATTTTCCGACCGGGCGAGAACGAGGCACGATCTGGACGTATTCTGGCTTTCAAGGCCAATCCAGAGACAGGGATGTTCAGAATGGAATCGAGCAAGAACGTTGAGGGCGAGGTTGCAAGCATCAAGCAACTGAGACAGAGAATTATTGCATGCATTAACTATGGGGTATATTTACCCTGTGCTTTCAATAGGCGATTTGGCTGATGCCTTTTAAGGTTTATGTTTTCGACCTAGCACAAGAGGGGCTGGGCATTAGCGAGCCGATTGCCAAGTGGGAGCGAGGGTACCAGATGGACGACGTGGTCATCCGAGGGCAGATAATCGTGGTCAGCGATAGGTTGCGGTCGGTGTCTGTCCTTCGGCTAGTACAGGAGGTAGTCAACACCTCCGACGACGAAGACGAGCCGATGGATGTCGACGACCAGAACCCCTCGGTTCATTTTGAAACTATTGCGATGGATATGCACGCTGTTTGGCCGACCAGCATCGGAATATTGGACGACGACAAAACCATCATCGCCGCGCAGGTAGGCGGTGCTCTGAACGCCTATACGATACCCTACTCATGTTTTCCAGCTTGACGGCAACATACTAACCTGGGAGGTCGATGGAGACAAGCTGGAACCGCGAGCGGCGTACTACGTTGGGGAAGTTATTAATAGATTCATAATCAGTAAGCATGTACCTCTCTTGTCTCGAGTTTCCTCCTCAAATATGATGTATACAGTACCCTCAAGGACGTCGACCGGTCCAAGGCCAGTCGCATTCTTTGTTACCAATGGTGGCCGGATTGGAACATTGTCAACAATCGAAGATGACGATGCCTTGCAGCTAACTCGACTCGAGCTGAAAATGGACAATGCGATCAAGGGGCTTGGTGATATCAACCACGCTGAGTGAGTGTCATTTTTCGTAGCAGTGGACCGTTGCTAATGTTTGGGACACAGCTGGCGTGCACCTAAGAGACTTTCTTCGTCTGTTAAACCACCCCCTCGAAGGGGTGTTACAGACGGAGATTTTATCAAGAAGTTCTTGGAACTCGACGATACGACTGCCAAAAAAGTGCTCTCTGAAGGAAGCGCAGCTGAAAAGATCGGCACAGTCGAGGAAGAACAGATTAGGAGGTGTCTCGAGGCACTATCGACAGACCAGTAGACTCCAGTTGATCCTAGCTACGTCCGCAACAAGTTTGTATTTGTGGTATTTCTTACGTCGTCTTGTATCTCTACAATTGCATTTGTTAAGCTCAGTGTTTGGTAAGGTTTGCAATTACCTGTGTTTTCCACTCTGAAGGGGTGGCGGCGGAGTTTCAACTACCCACCACTCAATTCCCTCCACAATAACGAAAGTTATGTCTCTACACCACCGCAGCATCTATATTATTGTCTTCCACTCACCGATTTTCCCTGCGCACTGGGCTATTTGGATCCCGCGAGCAAATGACCCACAGACGGGGAAGCTCCTGAACGCAGTTGGAGACCCTGCTACTGGTTTTGTGCACGAGTTCCAACGCAACTTTTGCCCAGAGCGTGTCTCGTCTGGAAATATATCCATCATACTCCTCAGCAGCCGCGTCGAGGCGAGCCATATTGTAGATGGAGACGAGGCCGAAGATTCAACTATCGATGCAGTGGCGCTGGACGATATTGAGCGTGTGGCGCTGACGATCCCTCCTCCAGTCAAGAGCCTCAATTCAGTGGGGCAAGGCGTAAGTCGATGTGTCGAAGGTTGTTTATACGTAGTAGCTAACATTTGAGCTTCGGCGCCCAACCGCATATAGGGGTCTGTAAGGCCGGGAAGACGAGTGGCTATCAAGAACTGCCAAACTTGGCTGCGCGAGTTAGTAGTTGCGCTTGTCGAGGAGAAGATACTCGAGACCTCGGCAATTGACACCTTGGATGGGGCACCCAAAAATTAGTTGCTATGGTCGCTTCTGAGTCTCTTGCCTGTGACTGAAATCCAGATTTATTGCTCGACACGCCTGTATTTAAGCCTGCTAAGCTATACAGAGTGAAGAATTAGCGCGTAGCAACCACTTCTATCTTCGCACTTTATATATTTCGATAAATTAGGCTTGTCTCAGAGTTATGTGAGAATCGTAGAGCAAGGTGGACAGGACAGCTCAAAAGTAGCCAGATCCTGGTGCCACACAACGCAACACAATCTTAGCGCTGAACCAGTCCTAATTGATGAGACCATATCATCACGCCGAAGTGAACGTTCGCCCTGTGTTCACCCAACGCCTCTGTACAGCCAGTATAGTACCTACATGCATCTACTCGAGTTATTTGTGGAGCCTATGATAGGCAACTGGACATTACCAGAGTACAATTACGAAGACAACAATCTTGTCAATCAAGAAAGCGACGGCTATCAAGCTCAGTAAGTGATTAGAATTCTACTTGTGTGAACAGACTGGGAATCCAGTATTCCACCTAGGTGCTGTATCCCGTCATCTCCGGGCGCAAACATCATCATCCGTTATGGTCTCCTTCCAGATGCTAGGCCCAAGCGTAAACTACGCTTGTCGGCTGAAGTGTCTTTGGATGGGGAATACATTGGAACGTTTGTTGACGATGAAGGGCTAATCACGCGTGTTACAGCTCTTGTAGTTTCTGGCACAACCGAAGAGGACGAGGACTCAGTGCTCCTTCGCCCGTTACAGTTCACGAACCGACAATACACAGGTACTTGAATCCTTGCCTGTTCCACGATTATTCACTGATAGTTACGTGCTCTTGATAAAGACGATGAGAATGAAGCTAGGACTAATGATGGTTTGGGAACGATCCGAATTGTTCTTGAATGGAAGCGTCCAGTTAAACAGGCGTATAACACGCCCCCGCCAGAAGGGCTACCAGAGCTACCGAAACCTGTACACCCAAAAAAGGCAAAATTACTCCGTGGCAACGACGCGGTGGCTCTCGGGGCACCAGTGCCCGACGATCGTTTCCCGGGGGCTATCAACCCCGAGTATGACTGGGAGGATGCGGGCTACAAACCACGCGAGTTTATTTTCAACTATGCACCAAAAAGTAAGTGTGCTTTATGTTTTCCTCTGAGTTATCTTCTGATCATATATTTGTTTCATGCAGGCTGGATCAAGGACCAGCGATTGGATCTAGTTAACCCGAGGCGGAGGATAAAGTACAGATATCTTGGCGATGCTGTTGGGCCAGACGATGGCAGCAGTACCTCAGAAGGCACCCCCGAGCCATCTGTAAGTTTGTTTCCTAGTCCTTGGCTTGAATTAATTCTGAGAAATGTATTATAGCGTGATCCGAGTCCTGAGGCCAAGGATGAAGATGAACCGGGACCACCTGGGCCCGATAACCATTCTGCCGGAGCCCAAGATGTGGTCAACATTATGGAGGATGTTAGGCATGAGCAACGTAAGTATGCTCGCATGTTATTCTTTGGGCTAAATTCTAAATTTAAGGGATCCTTTGAAGCTCATCCCGACAACCAGGAGATGCGGTCAGATAGACAGCGTAAAAGGCGATCTACGCTGGATGTCGATGTTGGAGCTCTCTCGTCAGATAGTGAGATTGAGATTCTTGAGGTGACTCCAAAGCCGGCAAGTATATTTCTTTGTTCACTGCAACTAATTTCTCAATCAACTTAACAGCCCAAGAAGCGGCCTAAGGTCGAGCACAAAGTTATCAAAAAAGACGACCCCGAACCCGGCCCATCCTCCAATCGACCACAGCCTGGCCCGTCTAATCAACCCCAGCCTAGCCCACCCAGCTGTCCACAAAACCTCCAGGACAAACAAACAACCCTCGGTAAACGTGCTCGCCAGTTGAGGGGCGAAGTTGGGACTCGATCAACACTCGAGCCTGTCCAAGCTGAGGCTAAGGAGACACGAGAATCGGATTATCGTCTCGCTTCAAGACTCTCGCAAATTATTAATGAGTATCAAGACTTAGTTCGAGAGCTTATCCAAGCAAGAGGATCTACCCCAAGTGGCTCAATGAACACCTTCCGAACCGACGCCGACCAAATCCACAAGGATGCTCGATCTTCCAGGCGGCGCCTCCAAGGCCTTAAGGACGGAAGCATGAGCTACACCCACAGGTGGGATCTCATTGCGGAATTTGAGCAGCTACTTAAGGATGCGGAAGACGTGTCTGGCGAGATTCTGAGCTCGTTGGACTCAGGTAACGGAGGCGAGAATTGAGAGTAAACTGGTGGATAAGTTGCTGGTATGGTTTTATTCATTTATTTAAATCTTCTGCTTTGACTTCCTCGAAGGTACGATAATTTGTTGTACTATGTTGTTTTCACGCTTTCCTTGCGAAATGACTGAGCCATGTTGACAAACAGATGTGCGGCTTTTTTCCTCTTTGTACCAATATACTGAAGCCAAATCATCAACGCGCATATATTTGCTAACATTTCGGAGGACAGACTGCACTAGCTCAATCGCTTTACTCGGCTAATGAGACCTGGCAAATAGCAAGTCTTAAAGAGGTGTTTGAGGGGCACATTTCTACACCAGCACAAACGGCAGACGAACTAGCCAAGTGAGTGTATATTTGGACTAGCTTGAACCTGCCCGGCAGCAAGCGCGGAAACGATTTAGGAACTTTCAACCACCAGCACCCGCCGCGGGCTCTTCGAAATTTCCCTTCGTTTCTCTACCTTGGGCATTCTACCATAATGAAACTAGCAGGCCTTTTTGCGGGTATCATGGTCAAAAATGAGTTCAAAGCAGAGTATAAACACAAAAATAAATCGTCCGGACATCGTGTTCGGTACGTTGCATCTCTACAAGGCATCCAACTGCAGCTAGATGATAACTTCCCACCAGATGTTGGATTCCGTCGTCTCGAGAGACCAATTTTGAAATCCAGTTTGGCTTTCTTCCGGATAACCAGTGTAATTCGAAGTTTCTGGTGGCCAAAGTTCATTTACACGGAAAGTACATTGGGACGTTTATAGGAGATGAGTGCTCCTTGACTCCCGTTTCAATTATTTCTGGCATGCAAGGGGAGAATGGTGTTGTCCCACTTCGTTTTATCCAACAACGACCCGCAGGTGCCGTCCCGCGTTCAACATCCGCTCCTCTTAGTCCACACTAACATGTTTGGTTGTTCGAAGATAACGTCCGCAAGGCTGATGACACCTCTGAACTTGACACTATCAAAATAATCATTGAGCAGAAACGCTGGTTTAAGCACAGGGACACCACTTTGGGGCCGGAGGAACAGTCCGATTTCCCAAAGACCCGTGAAGACACGGCAAAGGCTCTTTACAGCGAAGACACCGGTGGACGAGCAGTACTTCGAATCGATAGAGATTGCTCCCAGCTTTCAAAGCCCGGTTATTATTTGGGGAACGCTGGTCCCAAACCAAAGGAATTCGTGTTTCATTCCGCGTCACAAAGTGAGTGTGTCAGTTTTTGAGGGGTTGGAGTCTGATTCAAGAGAGTTGCGTGTAGGCTGGCTTGAAAAGGAGAAGGTAGCGGCCGTTGCTCCAAGTCAGAAACGACCTGCCCAGGACGATGCTGTCGATATCACCTCGTTGGGTAGTAGCAAAGAGACAGTCGACGAATCCAGCAAACCTCCCGTACGTATTTCCCCCTACTGTGGGCATGTAGTTTCTCAATCGAGCCCCATAGCCCAATAAGAAGCTCAAGACTAAAGCTGAAGCTGTCAAGACATCCGATGAACAGCCCAGTCTATCAAGCCACCTGGACACTTTCCGAGCTAGACGCACCCGCCTGGATACCCACTCCCAACAGCTAAGAGCCAAAGCTGGGATTCGCTCCACTCTCGAGTCCAACCAAGCGGGGAGCGAAGAAACAAGAAACTCGGACCACCTTCTTGCTCTACAGCTCTCGCAACTCATAAACGAATATCAAGACCTGATCAAAGACCTACTCCAGGCGAAACACTCCGCCTTGAGCACTTCATCTAATTCCTCTCAATCGGAAGCCGACCAGCTCAAGCTGCGTAGTAGGAAACTAAATCAGCGCGTTCAGGATCTCGAAGACGACGATGCAAGCATGAGCGAAGACAACAGATTACGTCTTATTCTATCGCTTGGGCAATTGACGAGAGCGTCAGAGGACTTGGTTGGCGAGGTTATAAGTTCGCTCGATGGGAACGATGGCGTATGACGATCGTTAGCTTATGGGAGTGATGTTTTCATTTTGATACTCGATTTTTTCTTTCCAGGTGTACTAGGTCATGGTTATGCTACGGCGGGGGGGGGGCATGTCCATGACTGTCACTCTGTAAATCTGTGGTCTACCGCTCATCTATGATTTGTTGTTTGACCCAGAAGTGGCTCCGGAATTCCTAACTGCGTTTTGCCTTGCGTCGTTTCTCGAAAGCCAATACCTCAAAGTAGAAATAGGCGCTCTAAAACAAAGCCATCAGGGCAACTTCTAGAACTAGATATCGGCGCGCATACATTCGCAGCATTTCAGTCGAGGTTTTAGTCAACCCGCTTACCCAGCCAGACGCTACATCACCGATTCACAAGATCGCCCATCCATCAGATCAACATCAGATCAAACACTCTGCCAAACTATCAAATCGACCGACCTCTAATTTATTGATTGTAATTTAACATTCTATCCGTTGTCCTTTTGCCAACATAGATATTTAGGAACCCAACATATACAAGACTATCCCTATTGAAAAAGCATGGATGATTTGATTTCATGATTCGATTTACCACCCCTCCCGTTCGCTGGTACCCCCATTTCTACCCTTGTTGAGGAACAATGCCTCCGCCCGCTCCCCGTCTAGTTCTCCGTAATATTCCTTCGTCTGGTAAATCGAATCTGCGTAGTGTACACACCGGGCTCTGCCCTGCAAGAGCACCCTCCCATCCCCTCCCTCCCATATATACAACATGATCCGCCCTCGCCCGACCCCGGCCCGTCCTACCCCATCTACCCGTCTAACACACCACCCCATCGCACATTAATCATCCTTCGCATTCACATCCGTTTCCAGCTCAATCCCCAGCTTCGAATAATAATCCCTCAACCACGCCTCCGCGAGTTTATAGTCCCTCTCGAGCCGGGGCATCATCGCCCTGATGCGTTTCAGCGCGTCATCGGGGGTGATATCCACGCCCTTGATTTCGTCGCGTTTGGCCCCGTAGTGTTGGATGTGCTCACATGAGTCTTGGACTTTTATGATGCCGAGGGCGGCGGATGAGCCTTTGAGAAAGTGGCCTTTTGCGGAGAGTGTGGAAAGGTCTTTCTTGTCCCTGTGGAAGTGGGGTGTTAGGTTTGAGGGAGGCATGACTAAGAGTAAGGTTTGAAGGGCGGGGAAGAATAGGGTGGTGAAAGGGGAGAGTGAGAGAGGGGAGGGGGGAGGGTACTGACAGTGCTTTGCGCAGCTCATCAAACGTCGTCTCAGCCTGCTTGAAGTAGTCCACTACGATTTCGCGAGAAAATTCGCAGTCCGGATCTTCGTCATCCATCTCGGTGATCTGGGCGAATACCTCCTCGTCGATATCGCCCGTTACTTTTGGCTATAGCACACGGATGATCATCAGCGACATCTAAACACCAATGTATTGCGGCGGGACACGCACCGGAGGAAGATCGACAGCCGTCTCCTCAGGCACCTTCTCCGTGCCATTCTTCGCCGCAACCGGAGATGAAGGGTCGCCTTTCTTAGCTGGTGTGGATGGGGAGGCAGGCGCTGCCTTCTTGTCGGGTGTGGCGGGCGCTGCGACTTTCGTGAGCGACGCACGCGGTGGGGACGCCGGGGGCGGGCTAGTGTATCGGCGCGCGGCAGAGGGCGAGGGGGGCGGAGACTTGGCCGAGGGTGGCATGGTGGGTGGGGGCGGCGGGCGGAGTGAAAAGGTAGAGTAAGTTCCGGGTGGGGATTAGAGCGGACGGGAGGCTTGGTGGATCGATGTGGGAAGGGTTGGTTCGGCCTTCTGGAGGTGGGCGAGACCACGGTTCCGCTTTAGTACGGCATGACGTCTCCCTTGCGTGCTGATCATGACGACCCAGACCCCCGCTTCGAACGCGGTTTCATCCATCCCACATGTGTTGTGTGCATATATCTTGTCATTTGTGCATACACGTGTTGGGCATATCCAGCCCATGCAATCGTGTCTTCCTATGTTCAGCGCTACGGACTAGATTCGGGCGATAGGAATTAGAGTTATTTAACCGGACCGACGTCATCGGCAGCGTCGCGTGCGCCTCGTTAGCCGCCCAGCGGTTATGATACCCCTGACTGTTTCACGTGACTCGTCGCTCCTCTGTCGATCGACGGCTCCGATCCTACAAACGCCCCCGATGGCCCCTTTACTCTCCTTGCTCGTCTTGAGCCTCTGCTCAGTCCACGTCTCCTCCTCGTCACTTTGGCCATGGACGTCGTCGGGTACGTCGCCTACCACACGCTAAAACCTTAACTTACGCGAGTATTTCAGACGCGCAGCACCCCATTTCGCGGGATGAACCTGTCGGCTGGCACGACCCCGCAGACGGCGGCGGTCGCATGCTCGACGTACGTACTCCCCACACCCTCCGCTTCTCTTCGCACGCAGCTAATTCGAATATTCGCTCGACGGGACTAGTACACGACGATCTTTTACGGAGAACCCCTCAACGTCATCATCAGCGGTGCATCTCATCCGGACGTTCTCACACACGACGGCTTGCACAAATATGCAAAGTACGTTGCGCCGTCGTCGTTTTTGGGTGAAATGGAGAGCGAGGGGCTAATTGGACGGTTATGGAAATAGGTCGATTGGCTTCTCTGAAGAGTGCCTCGGAATCCATATCGGTGATCTACACGCGGCCGACCTTGGCGATGGGGAGGGTCGCAAAGACGAGCAATTCCTAGGTCCGTCTCTTCCTCCTTGCCCTCGTCCCACTTCTCACACCGTCTCCTATCCTTCATTTCATTTTCGTCCTGCTCACATGGGGTCCTGATCACGCACACAGCCCGGCAGCACTACTTTCCCATCTGGGGCACATGCTGGGAGTCGCTCGCAGGAGGCAACCACTTTCGAGCATGGAATCAGCAAGACACCGGCGCCTGGTTTCTCGCGTACGTCGCCTGTTTCTCTTATCTTTTCACGTCTCCTCTTGTTCGCTATGTGGGGCTAATTTGATTTTGATTTTGGTGGTGCTAGTGTCTCCAAGGAGAAGGTACGACAGACTGTGCTGGTTTATGTGTTGTTGAGACTGAGGTGTGCGTTTGTAGTATGTAGGCGACCATCATCAGATTATTGATGATGGGTACAATATTGGGAGGGATTACCTTGTTGCTCGCGCTGTGCGCAAGGGGGCGATAGTTGAGTGGCGGGACGATCTCTTGGTTGAGGGCGACGAAGGCACGTTGTTATCCCCTACTATCCCCGATACCTCGTAGCCTTATTCTGACATTGATTGTGTGGTGTGCAGGCATCAACCATGGCATAGCACAGGACGGAAAGGTAGCAGTCCTCACCATCGACTACGCTCCCTAGATTCCGAAGACGCACGCATCACGATACCCAGGACTACAATATACAGACCAACCAAGGTCGAACACGGACAACAACCTCACGAACTAACGATTATGTATTATATGCGCTCGCTATACATAGAACATTGCACTCGCTTTGAACAAATAGAACATTCTGCTTGTAGAGCTTCCTCATCCATACCGTTTATACGCAGACAACTGAGACGTAGATTACACTAATGCATAGTAGACCTCTCCCTCGGAATAACTAACTGTACAGCCTAAAAACAGCGAAAACATCTCGGAAATAACAACAAAAAATGGAAAGTGCATGAACCGAACCGGACCAGGCAAAGGCTAGAGACAAGAACAAGCGAAATCGAAATCGAAGAGCGTCTACTGTAATTAGGGAATTTTTAAGGTAATGGTGGGTGAACATAAAAAAGAGAGATAGCTGGGACAAATACGAATAAGAGAAAAGAGAACGAGTGGGGGAGGGGTACGAGAGTTGAGCCCGTGCCGAGAAGTAAACCAAGAATCCTATGTCGGGCGCCCCGCACCCGCTTCAAGTACAACATTGAATCGGGGTGGGTCCCACACGTTCTCCAATGTCTGAACAAAAGTAACCTCCCGTTTGAACAAAAATACTCCCTCCCTCTCCTCGGAACTGCTTTCAAAAATAAAAACTCCCCCACTCCAACCAGACCCAAGAAAGAGAGATGGAGAAATAAAGGTATTCACCGAGAGACCTTGTCCCTCAGCTCAGCGCTCTTGAGTTTCACTCTAAGCATCTCCAACCTCGTCTCATATCGCGACGCAACATCTGCCCTCCGCCTCCTAATATCTTCCATCTCCCGATGCAGTCGCGCCACATCCGGATCCCCATCCGCTACCGCCCCATCTTCCTCATGTACTGTCGGTGGTTGCGGACTCCTTGAACGCACGCTTCCATTTCCACCTGGAGAATGGTTACCCGAGATGGATAGTGAACGCGCCTTGTTGGGGTGAGGATGAGGGCGTAGCTGCGATGATGTAGTCGGGGGTGGTGGTGCCGTGTACAAGGACGAACTGGATCCTTTGCCCGCTACAGCCCTTCGTGTTGACCCCCCGCCCATCACGCCCATCTCACTCGGATGCCTTACATGCGTCCATCCCGATCCTCCAACACCCGCCATGCCAATACCCATCCCTACACCCATTGCCCCGCCTGCCCCTCGATACTTCGTCAACACAGTCAACTCCAGCCCATTAAACGCATCCAACAGTTTCCTTCCCTCCCTCTCTGTCCGTATCATCGCCTCGCGCAGCTCCGCCGGGGACTTGTCGTCGTACTCGCTCAGGTCGGCGCTCACGCTCAGCTCGCTCTCCGTCTTGCTCCGTACGTCCGTATCTGTCCCTGCCGTGCTCGAGTACGCCTGGCCGTGCGCGTGACGGTGATATGAACTCGGTGGGGTCGCGTACGTCCGTGATGTGAGCCCGCTTCGACCTGTGCGCCGCGAAGACAATGAAGGAGCACGCGCACCGCCTCCAGTTGAGCCTAACGAAGGCGTCGACCCTTGTAACCCCCTCAGATGTGCATGTGGATTGGGATAAGCAGCCGCAGACGACGTCACAGAAAACATCGACGCGCTGTCCGGTGAGCCGGGGCGTGAGTCGCCCCGACGCGATCCTGAATGTTTCTGACGAGTGCCCCGCCGAAGCAAGCCAGTCACAGCCGTAGCGACCGTCGAAGCGCGTGACGTTGTCGACCGGATTGAGTGTGCAGGGCCCGCAGGGGTATGTGGGCGCGAAGAAAGGGACATTGACATCGAAGGTGGGCGGGGGGCGAGATGAAAGTTGGAATCAGGGCGGCCGATGGAATGTCGTTTGGACGCGGTCGCAGAGCTCGAACTCGGGTCAGCGGATATTCGCACATGGTTGGACTCGGCGGGAGGATGGGAGGCGGCACCGAAGCGTTCAAACAAGCTCGCGCGGAGGTCGCGGTATGTTTCGTCACTTTAAAATAAACATTGGATATTAGACATTGAGCCGGCGGGATGGGAGAGGAAGGGGTCTTACTCGATCATTCCCTCCGCGTGCGACTTGGTGAGCTCGTTGAGACGCTCAGCTATTGTTTTTCTGGGGGAGTGAATCAGCTGTGAACGAAAGAAGAGCCGGAAAGGCGTGTGCTCACGTTATAGGGTCCGCCACCGTCGTGCGATTCGATTCGGGTTCTGCGGTAGTGTTGCGTCGGTAAGCATCAACGCGAAGCGTGAGCTCCGTATCCATAGGTTCATCCACCCTCGTTGTATCAGGCGCCGTTTTGGACCTCGACTTGTTGTACTACACCAACAGACACTTTAATATTTCCCAACTTGGCTCACGCAGACACACCACGACGACGCACCCATTTCGACCTTATAACCGCCACAGCCGAGCTCGAGCCTGACGCTCCATGCCCTTCTCTACTCTTCTCTCTTTCATGCCGCGACAATACCTGCCCAGATTCCGACTTGCGACTCGAGAAGAAGCCCATTGCGCGTGCGACTCGTCAAAGCTCATCCACCCCCGTCGCCCCGGCGAGATTAAAGGAAAAGAATGAAGGAAAGGGTGGAGTTGGGTGCGGCTTGTGTGTGTAGTCAGGAGCTACGAGTCATTCGGCGGCAAAAGTGGAGGGGGGCGGGCTGGGCGAGATGGGAGGGTCGTCGTTCAGAGGCTGATCATTTCCATTACTTTCCTAACTTCGACCCTGTTCGAGGCGCCAGCTACAAGGACAAACAAACTACGCCACTCGACCCAGAACACACGAATAATTGACTTAGAGATGTTTACAGCCTTCCATATGGCGTGACGAACAGAAGTAACTTGTTGGCTGATATACAAATGATCTCGGGAGCTGTAGCTGCTAATCGCTCCCCCCAAGACTGTTTGTCTTGTAGCTCAAGTTGTATGAACAACCAAGCCTGGTCTGAAAATCGGATGGGACACACCGCTCTATCTCCTGGTCTTTTCCTACACGCATTATGAAGCTAAAGCAAAGCAACGCCAGCCTCTCGGATCCCATAGGGCTGCTTTGTAGAACCGTCTAGCGTACGTTAGATCAGGTGTCTGAAATGCCCTACAAGCACAACCCACATAAACGCCAGAACTAAGGAGCTGCATGTCTATGCTTACATGTAAGCACCCGGAGCGAGATTCGGTACCAGGATTATTGTAATTTACACATAAAAGGTACACATTAGTTGTTTAGGACAAATTGCGCACGCGAGGTAGCACTACTTTCCAGCCACCTCCATTCTGTTTTGACGTTTTCAGCAGCCACCAGGGGCACGGATAGAATAGATATTGACGTGGGTCAATCCTTTGTTACATCATAAGCTTCTCAAGCCATTGAATAAGGTGGCAATGCCCACTCACACGAAAATCAGATCGCCCCAGACTTTCCTTTCCCCTTGGGATTAGCTCTCCCGCGGAGTGTCCAACAACTTGTGGGCAAATTCCTTCAAATCGTGAACCAGTCGACTGAGCTCCAAAACGAGCATCCGACTAAGTAAGCCGGCGTTCACGTTCGTCGACCCGTCGCGCTGCCCAATCGTTGACTGCTTTTGGACTTCTTGATCTAGCTCACGAGCACGTCGTTCGAGTCTCGCCACCTCACCCTGCAAATTACTTTCGGGAGAGCTCGGCGCAGGTAAGAGAAGACTTGTGTCCGGTTTCGCTTCAGACTTAACATGCGTATCCGCCGCCTATATGCGCTTGTGTCAGTCTGAAATTACACACCATGTGCATTCGTGTCATCAAGTTCCAACATACCTGAGACGTGCTTGAGCTAGCAATGGTCCTATCGTCGTCGTCGAGTAAATCGACGTCGATAAAGTCGCGAGGTGTACTCTTGTTTACACCATTTGTATTGGCAGGTTGCGTTTTTTTAATGGAAATTTGGAAGTCATTGGCCAGCCGAGAAAGTTCTAGGATAAGTACGCGGTCTTGTAGTGCTGAGCCGTTATCTGTAGACAGCCGACTACTGAAGACTGGTCGATTTCGTATTTCAACGTCGAGCTCCTCAGTGCGTTTGTCCAAACGAGATATCTCCTCCCGGCATTCTTGAGTTGTTGGGGTGAGTAGAAGGGGTAGATGAATGTCTGATTCAGGATCACTCTTGATACGTGGTCTCTTTGACTGAATCTGAGTCAGGAGCATGTTGTTTGGTCACAGCGTGAGTGTTATATGTTGAGGAAACGTAAGCCTGCTTACCTCGGTATGGCCTACAGAAGCGCTTTGTTCCATCGCCGATGTCGGTTCATCGCCAGGAGTGACTCTGTCAGGGGATGCTGCACGCTTTGTGGACGCAGGCTGAAGGGGGTCAGACGTGGATAGAGTCTCAGTGGTGGATCTGGCAGCTGGATCTGGCATAATTCCCCTGGCTTGAAGCGTCTCTGTAACGGGCGACAGGTTAACGTTTAACAAATTAAAAGCTGGGGTTATACCCACCTGGTGACGCATAATAAAATATAAATGTGAGGGTATCAGAACCAGTGCTCTTAGTCTTTGCCATATTTATGGGCTTTGTTAGCGGTTGGGGTGTCCCAAGTCCGATCGCGTCCATGCTGCTGACTCCCTTGAATAAAACCTCATCTAAAGGGCCTAGAAGGGATGACTGTTTTGATGCGCTATCATCCTCAACCGACTCTCCAATCAACGCTCGCCATTCTACAGCAACTTTGATTGTATTCAATCCTTCAGGTGTTTCTTCAGCTTCGGCCTCTTCTGGTCGGATGTCAGTATGCTAAAGCAAGGACAAATGTAACAGTACCTTTGAATATGCGCTCGGTGAAACAAAATGGGGAAAATGTAGAACTAGGTCCGTCTTCCAAGCCTGAGATGACCCCAAATCTTTCCAGGGAAGAGTCCTCGAAAGACATCAAACAATAGTCGACGCGAACACCATCCAGAGAAGTTTCACAAGCCAAGTATAGTTTTGACCTTGGTGTTTTAGGAAGAATACCGCAAACAATTTCGAAATTATGGCCTCTAGAAGAGGGGATCCAGCATCTATAGAGGTCATCTACTATACGTACATTGCCTCGTACGCCGAGAAACAGAAATATACACTTACTGAACCTGGTTCTTGATCTTTTTGCCCTGATAGCGGTACTCCTCCACAGGTTCATCGTTGATGCGGATTTCAGCAAATACACCTTTGAGCTTCATGTTTTATTGCTGTACTCTGAAGTACACTTTCAGGAGTGGTGTGGTTTGGGTGGATAACTGTGAGCCACGTGATACCAGCTCGACCTTATTCAATCTGGCGCACGGACCAACGCACTTTACCATAACCTGCAAGTCACGACTCATCGCTCAACCTCTGGGAAATATAAGTTGGAAGCATCCCAGCTCGTCGAATAGCATAGCTACACCCAGTAAGAAAGTGAAGCCAACGCCATCCTGATACTGAGTCCTTTCAATTATAAAAAAGCGAGGGAGGAGTAGGTGAGGCAAGTAGGGCTCGCTTTTTTGGCATGGAAGCGAGCTATGGTTAGCAAAATCGAGCAAAAGTCTTATTTTCCCTCCTTCTACTTGTTATAATTGAGGGGACTCACTACTTATCACAGGAACTTGTATGCTTGTAAAGGAAAGAGGAGACGTACATCGTTGCCCTTCATTCAAGGGACCCAGAAGGCATCTCTGTTTTACTGCACCGTCATCGTCTGTGCGTTGTTTAATTAAAGACACTTATTCTACGATAAGCTTGACGGTGCTTACCACATTAGTTTTTTTTTTTTTCTTGAACTTGAATGTCTTCCCATCCGATACCGGCATGCTGAAGTACACCCAAATGGGACAACACCTTTGAATATGCGCTGCGCGAAGCAGAAAGAGGATGTCATTGGATTGGATTTGTTGTTTAAATCTAAAATAGTCTTGGATATTTTCGGAAGATTCGAGTTGAGTAAATGCGATTTTGGGGGAGATTTTGTAGCCGTCCATGTAATCATCCAGATGAACACTACAAGCTAAGTCTAGTTTTGGTCTAGGCGTTTCAGGAAGAATGGCACCGAAGATGGCGCGTTTTATGGAGACCGGTGGCTCCCGTTACTTTCTTTCTTTCTTTTTTTCCAGTGTCCAGCAACAAACACGTCCCATCACATCATGTGTTGTTAATATTCTAATACACACAGTGTTGCAAGCTCCCTAAAGCATGGGGTCAGGCGGGAATAGCCACCGACACGATAATCAAGGTGCTCTAGCCTTTCTCTTCCCCTTTGGGCCACAACTCGCCTGCGGAGAGTCCAACAACCTTTGAGCATAGGTTTTGTAAGTCACGAATCAATCGACCGAGCTCCAATATGAGCATTCGATTGAGAAAGCTAGCGTCTTTATTCGCCGAGCCGTCGCGCTGGCCGATTGTTGACTGATTTTGAACTTCCCAGTCAAGCTCATTTGCACGTCGATTAAGTTTCGAAGCTTCATCGCCCACAAGGGTTATATCCAAATGCTGGGTCCCGGAGGTATTTGCAGTCTACGTATTTTGTAATAAGCGAAAGATTATCCACGCATATATGCTACTAAACCCATGCGCACCTGCAGTACAGCCAACTTGCCTACCGTTATCTCATCGCCATCAAGTGAATCGGTACCAGTACGCACAGGAGGCGTGTCCTCGCTGGCAGAGCCTTTCTCCCGAACTTGCAGCTTTTTGATCAAACGCTGAAAGTCACTGACCAGTTGGGAGAGCTCGAGGATAAGAACGCGATCTTGAAGTACTGTGTCTGCGTCTACATGTCGTTTCTGGCCGCTAAACATTGGCCGACTCTGTATTTCTGCATTTAGTTCTTCGGCGCGGTTGTTCAAGCGCAACACATCGTCCAAGAGAGCTTGATATGGTCCTGCAGCCAAGTGGGGTAAACGAATGGCGGAGTCGGGCTCACTCTTGACGCGTTGCCTCTTTGCCTGAATTCGCAACGGTGTGGCAGCAACGTCCCAACATGTTTGAAGTCAGGCAAAATCGTGACGTTTCAAAGTAATTTCGCTTACTGGAATATAGTTCGCAAGGGCGTTGAGCTCTCTCGCTGTCTTTAAGGCCTGGCTGACTTCGGCCTCCCTATGAGAGTTTCTACGTTTAATGCGTATACGTGGAAGCCCAGTAATAGGTATACGAGGGGCGGTTGGGGGAAGTATGATTGGTATTATCCCATTAGCCTCAAGCAGCCCTGAAACAGATTGTAAACAGGCTACAACAGCAGCTAAGAAACGAAGGTAGACCGACCTCGTCGTGCATAATGAAAGACGAACGTTATAGCGTCCAAACCAGCAACCTCGGTATTGAACCACACGCCGAAGTGCGTTGATTCGGGTCGTGATCTCCCTAGTCCGACTGCGTCCGTGCTACAAGCACTCTTCAACAAGCTTTCGTTTGGTACTTTCAAAAGTCGTATCCGCTTTGCTACGTTGACTTTCGATTCGAGCGACTTGCTCACTCGCTCGGTTAGGCGCTTCCACTGGAGGACAAGTTTAATAGTCCCAAGCCCGTTGATGCTTTCTTCCGCTTTTCCCTCTTCTCCGCTGGTTAGCATACTGTAGTCCACGCAGTGATCATTACAGCACCTTTAAACACGCGCGGCTCGAAACAAAAGGGCAACAATGTTGAGTTGGATATATTTGGTATACCTGAGAGTATCATACTATGCTCTTGATGGACCTTGACCGACTTAGCGGAATCCCAAAGAGGAGCTCCAAAAGTTGCGATATGAGTGCCGTCCAGGTGTACTTTACTCATCAAGTGTAGTGCTGGTTGTGGGTTTGTACCGGGGAGAAGGCCATAGATTATCTCAAAGTTATCTCCTGGAGAGGAGGGAATCCAACAGCTATGAATCTTGTAAGTGACTGTTGTGTAAACGAGGCGCCACCCTAAACGATGACTTACTCGGCCTGATTTTGAACATTCTCGTCAAGATAGCGGTACTCCTCTACAGACTTGTTGTTTATCCTAATTTCCGCGAATATACCGCCGAGTTTCATCGGATGTAGCAAATACTGCAAAGAGGCTATGGGTTCGAAAATATCCTCAATTTGGAGACTCGTTTGCTTGAAGAAGACAAGTTGCAAAGGCAAAAGGCGGTCACATGATCCATCGGAGATCAAGTGCACGGACCCAGCGGGCCTAAATTATGTTACGGTGCTTGTGTTGTTGGCATGAATCAGACGGTAATCCTTGACCTAAAGCTTCTGGAAGCGATTGTCCAAGACATCTGTTGCTTGTGAAAGTCTACTCTAATCAAACGCCGAAGTAACACGAGTGTACTTTGGAAACAACCCACGCATCCCCATCTAGCCGGTATGTTACACATGATAGACTTCCAAGCCAACCAAGCATTATCATCTGCCGCGCTATACTGCTTTGTGTACAGTCCGTAAGGTTGTGTGCGGTACCCTCAAACACGCTCGTCACCGTCGCTTCCAACGGCGTGACGTACTCCTAACTGAAATACTTCAACTCAGACCAGCTCCGTGTGCTGAAACTCCCTCACTCGCCAACCTGACTCGATGGAGCTCGAAGACGATGGCACAGACTCCCAAGCAGGCGTAGCCGATCGCGAGTGGAATAAACTCTCAGCCGATTTCATGAACGTGAGTCCCCCAGCACACCCCATATTTTAATTGCATTTACTCAGCTTCATATGATCTGCGTCACCTGTGCGCAGGCGGGATATCGTGAGGGGATTACAGCGGGCAAAGAATCAGCGCTCCAAGAAGGCTTTGATGATGGATTCGCATCGGTCGGGGCACCCCTCGGACGCCAAGTCGGAGCGCTCCGGGGTACGGCAAACGCAGCACTCGCCCTGTGCCTCCGGCGCCAGGCTAACCACCCCCTTGAGGACGAACTGCGTGACGTTGTGCGGTGCCTTTCCAACGCCAAGCTATCTGCTCTTGCTCCGCCCGATATGCAAGCGATTGAGCACGCCAAGACGCACGAATCTGATGCCCCCGACGTCGGAGATATCGAGATGAGCACTGGGGCGACGATGGACGGGCTGGAAGACGCCCTCGAAGCGCTCTCGACATCCAAATCTGCAGGAAAGGAGGACGTCATGAAGCGGTCGGCGGAGGCCACCGCCGATCTCGTTCGGCTCAACGAACGACTGCAAGCAGCATGCGCCCAGCTCGGCGTCTGATCGAACAGCCTGGTGCCCCAATGAAACAGATGTGTAATTGCAATAATACATAAAAGTGGTGTACAAATCCCAGTGCAGTAGCCCCTTTCCTTTGTTGGCCTGCCCGACGGTACCAAGCCCTCCATCCGCCCCGACCCCGGCCTCCTCCCACGTGGCAACCTGCCCCCGTCCGCGCCTTGGCCCAGTCGATTGAAAGGTTTGATCGGTTTCGGTTTCCGGTGGGCGCCCGTTGGTCAATGAATTGTAGATCATTTAGATCTGAAAAAATACATGAAATGATGTCCCAATAATAAAAATAGTCACCCCGGACAGCTTACAGGAAGCCGCTCTCCTGCAGCATACGAGTCATCTTCTCATCCTCCCGTTCACGCGGCTCTATTTCCAAGCTCTTCTCCCAGTAGTCCGCCTTTTCCTCGACAGAAGCCAAGGATTGTTCGATGAACGCCTGTACTTGGTCAACTGGTGCGAGGTTATAGCGCCTCGACTGGTACCCTTGGATTTCCCGAATAACTTCGGCGGTCTTCTGCCGTTTGCCGAAGTTGATGATACCATTCTCCTTTGAGATGAAGTCCTTGTTACCATCCTGAATGAACGTCAGCACAGTGAGGTACACCCCTAGAGCACCACTGTAAGCATCCCAAAGCGGGTAACAAAAGAATGATCAACACACCAAGGAACGGCACACAAGGCGCGTCGACCTGCTTTAGGCGCTGCTTGTACATCGTGAAGTTCTTGCCCGAATCAAGCGTGCTCTCCACATCGTCTAGCATTGCCGTCCAGCGTTGCGGTACGGTGTCCCAAGTCCGCTTCAACCTCCGGATGGGTGGAGAATTCAATCCGGCAATGAGCGCAGCCATGGATGAATAGTTGTGCATGCCTCGGCATTTCTGTTCACGCTATCGGTAAGCAATGACATACCAAGCTGTCACAAGAATCACGTACCTCCGCAACTTGAATGAAATGCTTAATCACGTTCATTCGACGACGCGGATCTTCCTTCTCCAGGACCGAAAACGCAACCCAACTCGCGATCTTGTTCGTGGTAGTAATAATCGTCTTGATGCTGTCGTTCTCTGCAGGCTCGTCCCTCGCGCGTGCCAAACACTCGATAGGCTTGATCGCATTGTACTGCCTGCTCTCGATAATCGTAAGCTGACGCGCAAGTTCAAGCGTATCGCAATCGAGCAGCTTGACGCGTTTGCCTGCTTTGGGAAGGATAGAGGGAGGCGCGCTGTGTGGCGTCGCGGGTGTGAATTTGCGAGCGAGCGACTCTCCAGAGTTTTGCTAGATCCCCAAGTGTCAGTCAAGCGTGAAAGCAGATAGTAAAAACACGACATACGAGCCGATCCACCAGTACAATGAGCTGTTTCGCGGCAGGTGTCTCGATCGCAATCTCCTCCGCAAACGTCTTGATGTGATTTAGGATGTAGTAGTCCTCCTTGTCGATCACTGTATCCAATAGCATCTTTCGATAGATATTAACCACCCTACCCGAAACACATCAGAGCCAAAACCTCAGACCTAAAAACTAGGTCACTCACCGCACACGCACAGGCCTTTGCTTCTTGTTCGTCCAATCAGGCAACTCGGCGGGGGTCAATTCGTCAGGCGGCGCAATCTTGTACCGCTCAACAAGTAGCCGGAACAGCTCCTCCATCGTCGTAAATGACTTGTATGTCATCAAGAACGATTCGATAAACGGTGCATCGAGCTGGTCGTGCATCGTCAGACGCTCGACAAGTGCTGGAAGTGTCCCACCGCGCACGCCCCCGTCTGTATTGGTGAGGATTTGGGTTGGGTCGTTGTAGATTGGCTTGAGGTACCACGGGGTGGTGTCGACTATTGGCGCAATTGGAACTTGTCCGCCGCCTCTAATGATCTCAGCAGCAACTTCATCCCCGAGCAGCCTTGCAATCTTGTTGCGCGGTCGTGGAGGTGACCGCGGAACTACCCCATCCACAGAAGACTCAGCACTGGAACTGGATGTCTTAAGGGCACGACATGACTCACCAGGTCCATCCTCATCCCTCAAATCCAAATCATCAACAGGCCGTCCCAGCGCAGTCCCAGCCCTTGAACGCTGACCGCCCCCAGACTCGGCCGATATATCACTCTGCGGTAACGACACCGCCGAGTCCAAATGTCTCAGCGGCGCGCGCGGTTTATCTCGTTCCCCACCACTTCCATATGGCCTCTCTCGCTCCCCATTGGCATACACCCGCTCGCCATACGAGCTCTCAAGAGTATACGCCCTCTCCCTCTCTTCCCTACGCACTTCCCGTTCCCGCTCCCCTCCGTCGTACATCCCGCGCTCTGGGTACGCGCGCCCATACGTTCCTCGCCCGCTCCCAGCGCTGTCGAGTCTATCCCGTCCTACGCTGTCCAATCTATCCCGTCCCAAACTATCCAACCTCTGCCGCCCTGTATCCGCACCCGCCTTTTCCTTCCATTGTTCATCCGCCCCATTCCCGAAGTAGATATCTTCGCCGTATATCGTATCTTGACCATACATCAGCGCCAATTGGTCATCCACAGGCGACATCATCATGTCTGAGTCATCCCGCGGCAATACATCGCTGTACGAGTCCGCATTCGGCTTGTGTGAGTAGTGCTCCGTTGTCTGGGAATACGCGTCCGTTCTTGTTGAGTGGTACTCCGCGCGCGAGTGATTGTCTATCCGGGAGCGTGGATCGGCGCCTCTGGAACGCATATCTGCCTCCGCGCGTGCTCGTAGTGTCGAAGCGGGTACGTAGGATTCAGGCGGACCAGCGCGTACAAGCGCGCCGAAAAGTTCGAGCATCTCCCGTCCGTTGCGCCGGATAGAGGCAATAGACGCCGCGACGAGACTAACCGCGCTCACATCGCCTCCTTCCGCTCTTTTCACGCCGCCGTTGATCGTCACTGGCTTCTTGACACCATCGCCCATGCCTGGAATAGGCGCAGGCGCGGACCCGGCACTCTTAAGAACAGCGACGTGCACAGTCTGGCTCGCGAGCAGAAGGGTGACTCCCGCGTCGTACAGCGACTGTTTGACGATCTCGAGCCTACGCACTGCGCGTCGGACGTCCGCAAGGTTGTCCATGTTGAGAGACACATTCGAGGTACCAGGAGTGGTAGCGCTGTTGATAGCGAGTGCTGCAGGGCTGATAGCAGGTGAACGCACGGCGCCGGTACGTCGCAACCCATCCTTGCTGCCCGGACGACTCAACGCATCGCGACTCCCCATCCGACTAAGCGCTTCCCTACTACCCACGCGACGCAGTTGATCCCGGCTGCCCATACGTCGAAGCTCGTCCCGACTCCCAGCGCGGCGCAGCTGGTTCTCGTTCCCGACTTTCCGAACCTCCTCAGGCGCTCCCTTGCGAGCCATATCGCGTTTAACCTCGACGTCGGGTCCAACTTTGGAAGCAAGGTCTACGTCCTCTGCCGCATTCAAGAGTGTGCAGAGAGCCGCGATCGCCGCACGCCCGCGCGTGATGATCATCGATACCCCCGTTTCTCCGCCCCTATCCTCGCCTTGACCAACTTGGGACACTCCAGTTTCGACCTCGGCCAACCCACGTTCCACCTCACCCATCATCATGCGGAGCTCCTCGTAGACCTCGGTGCTCAAGTTCTTGCCGACAGATGACCCCGAGATAAACCCATTTCCTTGCCACCTGCCACCCATACCTCCACCAGGCATGCCCCGACCCACGTTCATAGTAGTTAATTCTCCACGCAGACGACGTTCGGCGCCTTGTTCGCTCGCACGGCGCACTTCAACGACAAAACGCACAACCGCACGTTCAAGTTCGCCCGCATCAATCGCGACGCGAGAACGCGCGCCCGAATCTTCTTCCCCAGCATCACTTGTAGAGTCGGCAGCGCGAGCACTAAGAACGAGTTTGGAAAGCGTCGCGGTGACTTTACGCTGGAATTGCTTGAGATCGGCAGACGCGCCAGCAGGGGCACCAGGCACAGGTCCATCGCCAGGCACCAATGGATAGAGCGCAGAGGGAGCAGCAGCTAGAGTTCCCGATACGTAGAGCAGATTACGAACGGCAACAATGACCTGGGCGACGAGCCCGACGTGAGGTACCGGCTGCTGTTCCATGCTACGGCTGACCGCGCCAATAGCCTGCTTGGCCACAACTGACAACTCTTCTATCGTCTCCGGAGGAGCAGGAGCAAGCCGGCGCTGGACCTCTGCGGGATCGGTACGCGGCTCCGCATCGAGAGGACGAACGTCCGAAATAGGAGCGGAGCGCACGAGTGGTGAATCGCGCCCGAGTGGGTTGACCTCGCTCACATCCGAATAGACGCTGAGCCGATTCGTGGCAGGCAGGGTGCGGTCGAGCACAGGGTCCGAGTCACGACCATCGCTCTCGTCGTCGATATCGGTGTCGCCATCGTAGGGGGCGGTGTTGCGATAACGAGCACGTAAATCATATCCTGACGCCGATGATGCCAAGCTCTGTTGCGCGCTAGGGCCGCGAGTGCTAGCAGACGCAGGGTCGGGACGAGTCCATACAATTTCCCCGGTTTCTCGGTTTTCATAGTAAAATGCATGGCCGTCATCGGTAAGCCGTTTGTGCCAGGGCTCGGGGGTGTCACTGCGACGTACAAACGCGAACCCACCGAGAGATGAGGCCGAGGTAGTTGTGGCGGTGTTTGCTCGCTGGCGGGGAGGAGGGGGAGTAGGGCGGGGAGAGGGGGACAGCGAGCGTGGGACTGGATCGGGTGTTGTAATGTCGTCGACGTCAATGCCGGCGGGAAGCTCTGCGCGGCGCTCGCCGGTGCCGTTTACATACACAATCTATGGCCGGTCAGCGCGGGCAATAGATTAAACAAGACCAGACAGACGCTACACACCTGACCGTTGGGTTGGACCTCTGGCAGCCACAATTGTGCTGAGTCGGCGGCACGGCGCACAGGCTCAACAGGCGGGAAGTTCAAGTCAATGCCGGGGAGCGCAATATCGATGCCTGCGGCCTGCTCGAGTTCGTCCTGGAGCCATTCGCTGTCGCTTCCGCTCGCGTCGAGCTGCGCCGGATCGACCTCGACGACAGCGGCGGGGGCATTGGCGGCACGGCGCAGAGCTAACTCGGCTTCTGCCTCTTCATCTGAAATTATAGTAACAAAGTTGCTTGGGAACCAGCCGCGCTCGGTGTCGATGAGGCCGTCCCACCAGCCGCTCTCGAGCTGGGTGAGGACTTCGACGATGTCGCCGCGGGAAAAGGTGAGTGACGAGTCGTCGGTGGACTCGTAGTCGTACATTGCGCGCACCCAGAACGAGCTGGGTGCGTCGTCCATCTCGGTCGTCATCTGGTCGTTGCTGGAATTGCGTTTCCCAAATCGCTGTGGCGCGCGTGACTTGTTGACCTCGCAATAAACAGCCCCCAATTCCACCAGGGCCACCCGCCGGCCACTCTCCCTTTGCTCTTCTAGACCACACGAGTCTATCGCTCCTCATACCATCCCCCTAGAGACCACTCCAGAAGCAAGCTCTACTCCAACGCCACTAATCATATATTTTTCCGCACCCGCCCGTCGACAAAAACAGTAAAGCATCACCGAGTGTCTTACAACCAACTAATTCCACTGTATGCTACCCTTGTGGGAGCGATTTAGACACCGGTTGTAAGTCTAGGGGTGACCCAGGTCTAATCTTCGGAGCGAAACTACCTCCGAACATCATTTCAGTGCCAGACAAAGCCCACGCTAGCACTCTAAAATTCACGCCAGACACCCTCTGAAATTGGACTCCCGGTGGAGCATCGACGCCGTACGTCCTCGTACTAGCATCCTTCGGTTCATTCACGGTTGACTTTTCGGCTAAGCGGTACGTCAACTTTTCATTTTATTTCGGAGTAGCGCGAGGTTGGGGACAAACACCCAACCAAGTCGAGACAAGAAGGCGGAAATCGCTCGTTCTCGCGCGAACGCACACCAATCGCTACAACAGAGTCTCGCGTTTCTCTTTTCATAAATGCCTCACGGGTATTTAAACTTGAAACCATCCAGGACGCGGAAGACGAAGACGTCGTCGATACCGCGTAGCTAGGAGCGCCTGGGGAGCGCCGTCTTGCAGATCCCGACTCACAAATAAGCGATTTTTTCTAATACTACAAATAAAGATACATATACACCTATGTTTGAACGCAACAAATTCTCGGCCCGATTTGTAGATGCATACGAGGGTGCAACTACCCGTATGTAACGAGATGCCAAGGTGCTCGGGTGTGCTTTGTTCCTATTCATATCTGCATATAGCCCCATTCGGGTTGGTTCATGTTTGATAACAAGGTGGAGAAAACACGTAAAGCTCATGTGCCGTATCTCTACAAATCGTACGGGAGAAATTAGAGGCCCCGGCCGTCGACCGAATGAACACGGAGGATCGGGCACTGGAAGGGAGTAGGAAAGGATGTTGGATCCATGGCATGCTCGCCGAGACCTAGAAAGGACTGAAAAAGTGACTGATAGACTAGGAACAAGTTTTCAACTCATTGTCCTTGCAGATGTAATCATATCAGAGTTGACTGAAAATGTTACATGCATACTACTTATGCTACCATTTCAAGTCATAAATGTTGCATTATGGAATCCCTATCGTTCGATTGCTTATTGGCAAGCTTTTCATTTCCTCTATCATAAAAGCCATGTCCCGCTTCAGCCCCCAGATATCTCGCATCATGGATTATCCCAACTTAGCACTGGTTTCAGCTACGTAGCGCTCGCGCCCAGAGCTCAACATTCATTTCGTGCCCTTCGTGATGAGGATTAAGCTGCCCAATCTTTATGGAGTGGTATGCCCGGGTCCGCCGCTACCAAGCGTGATCCAAGCGCCAATCGTGCCTGCCTGAACCGAGTCAATCCACTGCGGACCTAGCCATGGTCAAGCATTCAATCCTACGAGCGCCTTTTGCGGGCAAAGCGGCCGTCTCGACTGAATTCATTGCACGTTGAAAAAAGACATGAATTCAAAGCATATATGTATCTCCACAACACGCAACAAAATCAGCGCACCCCCATCTTTCGCACTCGAATTCCGGGAAGAGTAAAGAAAAGCATCGATGTAGGCGACCTTTTGACCTCACTGTCCACTTGCCCGAGGGCGGACAACAAGGCTTCGAAGGTGCCGGCGGAACAGAGCATTAAAACTAGATCAAGAATCACGCACTCAAGGAATGTTGCCTCGGAGTTAACTAGAAAAATCACGCATTTATGCTTTTGTACACTCGACAATGAACTCTGAAGACAAAATCGGTGTTAGGATAAATAAAATAAGCAGGAGACTAAGATAAACACATGCCTCTCTTTCACAAAGTCTGTCTCCTTCCCCGGCCCAACATCGGCTTCCTTCCATGCTGGTACGTCCCACAGTACCCATCCCCATCCATCTTTGATCTAAACACGCAAAACACAAACTCAGTCCATACCAATTGCATAACCAAACGAATCTAGAAGGTCCAGACACCCACCTCGGGCTTCTTATGCGGCTCCAACACCACAAGCCACCTCGCTTCGTACGAAGTCGCCGAAAGAAGCGCGAAGAGCGCGCCGGGCGACACGACGAGGTGCAACGCGAAAGAACAAATGACGAGATCGTATAGTTCTCGGGCAGGCTCGGGTACTGCTTCAGATCCAGGTTCGGGCTTGGGTGCTTCTTCGGGTGGTGCGGCATCCACTTGTTCTGTTTTTGGAGGTCCACGGGAATGAGAGGGTTGAGGTAGACCGGCTAGGGCAATGTCCTGGAACGAGAGGGTGGCGCAGGGGAGACCTGTTCTCGTAAAGTAGGCGTCGGCTGTGTACTAACCATATAAGTAGTTTGGTTAGTTGGCTGCATAAGGGAGTGAAAACCAGCTAAACCTACTGGGTCGGCTGCAACGATGCGAGGGGCAGGGTTGTCCAGGTTGATCGACGGGAAAGGTGCAAGTAACGGAGCGGCGGGCCGGGCTCCGCTGGAATTAGGATTAGGACGGCCGACTGCTGGCCTGGAGACTGCTGGCCTGAGCTGTACCGTAGCTGGGCTTACGACCGGGTTTGCGCTTGGTTTGGCCCTGCTGCGGCACGCTTCCCACCATTCTTGAAGCGCAATAGTCACCTCTCCACTACAGCATACGCATCGGTTCGCTGTGCTTAACCAGTCGACAGGAGATTGCGTACCTTCCACAGGCTAGGTCGCAGATCAAAATTCCAGAGTTGTCCGTTTTGGTTTGATCACTAGCCTCATATTGCCACCACCTCACTCAAACGAGGGGCTGTTAGATGGCCTAAGCGTTTTGATTGTGTACATCAGGTCGTACAACTTACTTGTTCATCAGAATATTGAGGCATTGCTTGATGCCGGGGAAGTGGGGGTTACGGTATGACGCTCCAACAATTTTGTAGTACTGCAGTCCACGCACACAGCGTAAGTGATCAAGTAGAATGGGAGAGCAGGTGTATGCCAACCTCATCGACACCATGCGTATCGTAGTTGTCGCGCATAGAGCGAGATAAGTTTCCACTCATGATCAAAAGTTGAGCGTGGTGGATCAGTTTCAGGAAAATTTGTTCCATGATTTTGTAACGCCTACTTGCTTCAGGGCCGGTCGGTTGGACACCGGCGTCTGAGGCTGAACACGCAGCCACCGGGACACCACCACAGCCCACCTCGTTTTACTCGCCTGGACTTGCAGAGAACTGGAATGGATCCCGAGGATGTCGAAGTTGCTGCTGCCCCCCCTGCAAATGGAGAAAAATCTGCTCCAAAGCCCAAACAGGCGGCTGAACTTGGGGAGTCTTTGCTCCCGATGACGCGAGTACAACGTATCATGAAAGCGGACAAAGAGTTGCCGAACGTTACCAAGGAGGCGGTACATACTATATCCGTAGCAGCTGTATGTACCTTACTATAACCTGAGTAATATCCTTTTGACTGAATATGCTATACTTTTGCTGTGCCGCTGAAGGAAGAGTTCATTAAACGATTATCCGCGGCTTCATATCAACAAGCATCGAGGGAGAAGAGAACAATGATTCAATACAAGGATGTTGGTACGTATCATGTGCTTATTAGAACACCGGCCTTTTTAACCTGAGCTTTATTGAACAGCGCTTGCCGTGAAGCGCAACCCGGAAATGCACTTCTTGGATGGTACGCTCTGTCTTCAGGATACAGCGATTATGGATTAACTAAAAAAAATCTCGTCTAGAAATGATACCTACGGCTATACCAGCTCCAGCCGCCCTTGCTCAACACAAGCTAAAGGCACAAGAGCGTAACAACGCCGTAAAAACCACGACCACACCCGCCTCAAACTCTTTACAACCAAACGGGCGCAAATCGACCGGCTCCCGAGTGGCATCTTCGAACGGCAAAAACAAGACATCTGCTGGACCGTCTGCTGCCGCCTCTACGGAAGGGACTCCAGACGTTGCAGACGAGCCGAATGAGATGGACCTCTCATAGTCGGCACAGTCGTGTCTCATTTCTTTTGCTACTTGTTTTGGTCCTGCTGGCAGAAGGAATGTTCTCCCGGGCAAATGCCGAACTTGCCTTGGTGGTTATCTTCCCACAACAATAACCTAGGTACCAAAGGCATCAAACGCTCCTTGCTTGAGCACGCTGTATGATAAGTTCAAATATAGGTTAATCACTTTAACGTAATTGCAAATGTTGGTTGCTTCTTTGGGAAACCTGGATCAATCATTTACTCATCCAAACTCAACCACCACACAAATTTCGCCTGGATATCAGTTGCACAGGCACGACCTTGAATCTAGTGAGTTGATTCATTCCAGTCATTAGTGTCATGGTTAAGACTCCATCTGTGTCTAGATCTACTTGGAAGTAATTTTAAAAGTTTCTGATTGTGTCACGCCACCAAGGCTTTTAAGAGTCCACGTTAGCTCAATAACTTTACTGAATCGCCCGACACATACACGTGAGGTGCTCATTCTAGAATAAAGATATGGAGTCCTCAGTTGATGGAAACAACATCCGGTAAGCACGTATCAGCTCGACTCGCACATCAATCGACTGGGCTGATGCATTTGTGGTAGAGTTATTACTACGATTGGACATGTAGATCATGGCAAGACGACCTTCGTCGACTCGTTGCTTGCGGCCAATAATATCATATCGGCTCGTATGGCTGGCAAGATTAGATATATGGACAGCAGGGAGGATGAACAGCAGAGAGGGATTACGATGGAGAGCAGCGCCGTTTCGCTGAGGTTTAAAATGATGAAACGTTCGGAGTCGGGCAGTAAGTATTCAGTATGGTCTGAATCTAGATCCCAACACTTTCTCTTTTCAGCTCCAGAAGCCGAGAACTATGTCATCAACCTCATCGATACTCCAGGACATGTTGATTTCTCAAGTGAAGTGTCGTCGGCCTCTAGGCTGTGTGACGGTGCTCTTGTCTTGGTAGATGTTGTTGAAGGAGTGTGCACGCAGGTAAGCAGCAAATGCGCCCTCGCACCCGTGTGAACTAACCGCCTTGGTAGACTATTGCAGTGTTGCGACAAGCATGGGTTGATCGCCTGCGCCCGGTTCTTGTCATCAACAAATTCGACCGACTGATCACAGAACTTAAACTAGCGCCGATCGAGGCTTATCACCACCTTGCGCAGCTAATAGAACAAGTTAACGCCGTTACCGGAAGTTTCCACGCCGCCGAGCGAATGGAGGATGATCTTCGATGGCACGAGGAGCGTAAGCGCCGACTACAAGCGCGAAAAGAAGTAGGCGCAGAGTCGGCTGAGAACGATGCGAACGCTGGGACTGAAGGTGATGACACTACACAAGAGGCTTACCAAGAGAAGGACGATGAGGATCTGTACTTTGCGCCAGAACGGGGCAATGTCATCTTTGCCTCTGCCATTGATGGATGGGGGTTCCGCGTTAACCGTTTTGCGCAGATGTATGCTGCCAAACTTGGGATCAAGGAGAACAACTTGCGACGAGTCTTGTGGGGCGACTTTTATATTGAACCTAAAACAAAGCGTATCATTAGCTATCGGCATCTTCGTGGCCGCAACTTGAAACCGCTCTTCGTCCAGTTTGTGTTGGAGAATATTTGGGCTGTGTATGATAGTGTCATGATGCATCCGTAGGTCATTGTCATTTATATCACTCGCGCGTTCTGCTGACGAGTTGTCAGTAACCCCGACAAAGTCGAAAAGATCTGTACGACCTTGGGCCTCAAGGTCTCGCCTAGGGATCTCAAGTCAAAGGACACACGCCAACTAGTCGCCTCCATCTTCTCTCAATGGCTCCCTTTGTCTACTTGCACTTTCCAAACCGTCGTCGACGCTATCCCTCCCCCACACAAAGCGCAAGGCATCCGTGTATCACGCATGCTCCACCCAGATCAAGATGCAGATATTGTCGAACCCCGAAATAAACTCGAGCGCGACCTGTATACATGCGCGACGGATCCTTCTGCCTGTGTTGTCGCTTATGTGAGCAAGATGTTTGCCGTACCGACGCAGGACTTGCCCGTCAACAAGAAGAAAGAGATGACGGCGGACGAGATGCGTGCTAGAGGTCGTGCAGCCCGAGAGGCTCGAGCTGCAGTTGGTGTGGCAGACAGCATTGTCGAGGAGGCCAAGCCGGTAGATTCTCAAGAGCTTCCGCCTGTGGCTCCCAAAGCTGAAGCGCTCGACGGCCTTGTCGAGGAGGACGAAACCCTAATTGGATTTGCCCGCCTTTTCTCGGGGACGCTAAGGCCTGGCGCAACCGTCTACTGCGTTCTGCCGAGATTCGAGAAGGGCCAAAAGCCTAACCCCACCACACTGCGATCTGTAAAAATTGGATCACTATTCACGATGATGGGCCGCGATCTTGTGCCTGTCGACGAAGTTCGCGCTGGAAATGTTTTCGCTGTCTCGGGGCTGGAAGGTGTGGTCTGGAGGAATGCGACGATTTGCTCGCCAAATGCCGAGGGCCTGCCCGAAGGCGAAGATGCTTTGCACAATGTTGGGCAGTATCAGGACTGTTTGGTCAATCTTGCAGGCGTGGCGCGACCGGTACGTTCATTTTCCCCAGGGGCGTACTACTTCCTCACATTTCCTTAGGCCGCACCTATCGTCCGAGTAGCACTTGAACCTGCGGAGCCAGGTAGGCCATCTTTTTAGTATCCGATCGATTAGAACCTCACACGCACCGGAATTAACAGCGAATCTCCCCAAGCTGATTCGAGGGTTGAAGCTTCTTAGTCAAGCAGACCCGTGCGTTGAAACTTTCCAGCAACAAACGGGGGAGTACGTGATTCTCACTGCGGGAGAATTGCACCTCGAGGTGAGTGTTATGCAGACTGTATGCGTAGACTGAGACCGATGACCATGGTTTTAGCGATGCCTGAAAGATTTGAGGGAGCGCTTTGCGAAAATTGATGTTCAGGCCTCCAAGCCTATCGTTCCATTCCGGGAAACAGCTGTCAAGGCTCCAGGTACACCTTTTAAACATTCGTGCTCTGCATGGGTTATTAAAGCTAGATTGTAGACATGTCACCTCCTAAGACACCGAATGCATCCCGTGGGACAATGCATGGGGCGAGCGCTCAGGGCGCCGTTACATTTACGATACGCGCGACCCCTCTTCCTGAGGAACTCACAAACTTTCTGCAGTCTAATGTGGGTATCATGCGCAAGTGGCTACACGAAGGACACATCCAGGGCAAGAACGAGACGGGAGAGCTTGCCCCGGAAGGAGAAACAGCTTCAGAGGGTGAAGCTATTGCAGAAGCAGATTCCTCTCAAGTTCCAACAGTCAAGTATGCCGACTTTTGGCCTGCGTTTACAAAGCTTTGCACGGAAGCTGGTGGCCAATGGGTCAATCTTCCTGCTCGTATTGTAGCGACTGGCCCACATCACGCTGGCCCCAACGTGTTAGTGAACGGCACAAACTCGGGATTCATTTCGTAAGTGGTGCACGCTCATAAGCCTTGTGACTCTTATCGTTGACATCTGCATTCAGACTTCGTAGTCGTACAAACCCTCAATGGAGGGAGCAAACGAACCCCGAGGACGGACCTGCCAAAAGAGAGTATCGGGATTATGAAGACAGCATAGACAGCGGATTCCAGATCGCCACCTTTCAGGGACCACTATGCGCGGAGCCAGTGATGGGTATGGCGTACACCATCGAAGAGGTAAAGCACAACCCAGATATCGGTAGGTACTCTACCCAGCGACTTGCGCACTGCGCTGAACGTTTCTCGTCGGATTGCCTCTCCCAGCGCACACACAGTCCGGGCAGATCACAGGTTCCCTCATCTCCGCCGTACGAGACGCCTGTCGCGCCGGCCTCTTGGATTGGTCGCCTCGGCTAAAGCTTGCCATGTACACATGTGACATTCAAGCCACCAGTATGTCACTTTGTTCTTGTATGCGCATACGCGCGGCTTGACTGACACGATCGATTGATCACGATAGCGGAGGTCCTTGGGAAAGTGTATGCAGTCGTCGCTCGGCGTCGCGGTCGTATCGTCTCTGAGGAGATGAAGGAGGGATCGATCTTTTTCACTGTTCAGGCTTTACTCCCTGTCGTCGAAAGTTTCGGGTTCGCAGACGGTGCGCCACGGGCTTCTTCCCAGATACTTTGAGTGTCTATCGTACTAACTCCCGATTGCGCATTAGACATTCGCAAGCGAACATCAGGCGCCGCGAGCCCACAGCTTATTTTCAGCGGGTAAGTCCGAGCTGTCAATAAGCCGCGTTTACTTGCTCCTAATGCGCGCCTACCCCTGAAGATACGAGATGTTCGACCAAGACCCGTTCTGGGTACCCACGACCGAAGAAGAGCTAGAGGACCTCGGAGAGAAGGCTGACCGGGCAAACGTTGCACTCGGGTATGTCCATGCCGTGAGGAAACGCAAAGGACTATTCGTCGAGGAAAAGAGGTTTGAAGCGGAGAAGCAGAGGACGCTTAAAAAGTAAAGATAGCCAGATATGGTTGGCTATATACGCGGGGTCACGAACTGAATCAACATGCGGCGAGCTGATAACATTGTGTCAACTGAGGGATTTGCTTACTGTGGAACGTGGAGCAATGGCAGTTCATCACAATAGTATTCCAAGCAACTTGTGAAGTAAAGGTTCAATACGTTCCCTAGAGCATAGCATTCGGCCATCGGTCAACTTCCATCACGCCGATTAATTTGGGGGAAGATCCGCGAGGGCGGCCGACACCGAGCGGAGAGCACGCATGTTCTGGGGTACAATCACTAAAGTTTATACACGAGTTGCATTACACTGGCTGTCAAGGTCGGAATGAAGGTTCACCCGCGGGAATGTGGCGCACGCAGGCTCAAATCATCTCCCGACAGCCAAGTCGCGTGTTACTATCGATTATTATGCAACTGGTCAGACGACTTTAGTGAAATATCATGGGTGTATCGATTGCAGTCTATAGTGGGGATCGTACAATGTCTATGTCATTAGCTAAGTAAAGTTGATGTTCATATCAACACGTTTTTTCATCTGAACTCGAGAGATCGAGGGGGGATAGTGTAAGTGGGCGAGACCCAAGGAAAAAGATAGAAGAAAATCGAAAAAGGTTACAAAATGACGTGGACGTCGGCGAAAGAACAAGGCGTAAGTGAAAAGACCCAAAACACAAATGCAAAGCGACAAATTCATCCCAAGAAGGTAAAAAAGATAACCAAGCACGAGAAAGCCGAAAGTCCAAATGTTCGTCTCCCGGATTTCCGATTGATCGAACGACAAACGCGTACGCGAACCATTTTGGATAGCATATGATATGCATGTGGCCTAGAAGAACACGACCGTATCTCGACGTCACTCGCCCCCAACGTCATCGGCGATAAACCTTATGCCTCTCCGCCCGCCCAGTACTCGCCGCGTCGATTCATGAATCTGCCCGATTGCGCGCTGGGGTAATAGAATGCTTCGCCACTGAGCTGGACTCCGAATGGAGCAGGGAAGACAATCCCAGTGGCGTCTGTGGAGTCGCCTTCCGCGTTCCAAAACCGGTTGGATGTATCATCCCGAAGACGCGAGGGAAGGAAAGCACGTGGCACAGGGGGCTCGAGAACAACGTATTCCGCAGCGCCATCATCAATGTTGGCCGCATAGAGCTGCTCGGAACGGTGCGAATCGGTACGCGAGCGATCCGAGGCCGGGGAGTCCGGCGCGGGGTCTTGGCCGTCAATCTCGGGGTCGAACTCTACTTCAGAAAAGGTCTGACCCTGGTAGTAGTTGGGGTTGTAGTGGACGGTGTCGACACGGGGCGCGTAGTTGGGTGCGTGTGAATAGGAGCGCGAGTTGTAGGAAGGACGGGAGGATGATGCGTTGTAGGGGAGGAAGTCGGCTGCAGACGGATCATGTTCCCAAACTGGGGACTGTGGGCGAACATCGGCGTAGCGGGAGGCGGCGCCAGAGGAGTGCATCTGGTGAGGGTAGCGCCACATACTGCAGTAGCACATTTGCTGGGCTGACTGCTGCGGCATGTCCTAGAAGGGAGGAAGGGATGAGCATACACGAAAACACACAATAGGAAGGACAATCTCACAGTGTGGCGACGTGTCGGACGAGGTGCCATTTGGTGTTGGTAACGCGAAGAGAATAGATGTGGTGAAAGTAGAATGCTAGTGCTGTGGAAAGCTGGCTCAGAGTTGAGAGAGGGGCGGGGTGGAGAGCAAGAGATGGGCGGTGAGGGAGTTTTATGGGCCAAGTGAAATCTTGACACCTTCCTAAAAAGGCCGGAAAATCAATGGGGTGTCTTCCTATGTTTGTAACAGCGCCCGGCTTGATTTGACTCGGAGTCCCGGAGTCCAATCGAGCAACAGGCGCGACACGACACCAGCAGCAAGCCGAGTTCCCAGAGCACAGGATTGACGCGGGATTGCTGACCAGCGGTAGAAAGTAAGCTCTAGGCCGAGACAGGTAGGATATCGAATATCGAAGCAAGTCGCAAAAGAGAAAATTCACAGCATGCTATGAGCCACGTGTTTGCCAGGTGTAGCAATAATCGACCAGGACAGCGGCCGGACACGCGCTTTTTGGTGGATCACGTCGCTATATCTATCGATGACACAACTATGAGGGCACATAAAGAGACCTGAGTCTATGCTTGATACCCCGGACGGTCGACCTAGACTCTCGTAGTTCGAGCAACCGAAAGCGCGCAGTCTGTTGGCGACGATCCAGGGATAGGGCGTCTCCGAGCACGTTGAGATCAGGATGATAGTGGCGGTGACATAATGCTCCATGTTACAGGTCTGAGCGCAGATTAGGCGCAGGAGTGTTAGACGCAGGTTGCAGCTGAGAGTCGAGGAAACAGTTTCGACGACGCCCATCTCTACATGATATATTCCACACCATGCATCTGTCTCGTGTGGACGGGGCTGAGGTGGCGAGGGGTGGCGTCAACACTGCCATAAACAACCTCACGTGACAAAACCCTGCTCAAGAGCCGCCTCGACTCTCATTCCTTTTCACCAACCTTCTTCACAACCGGAAAAAATGAGGGAAATTGTCAATCTTCAAGTATGTTGCTTTCAAATATTCATTATCTGGTTGCTCACATGTGCTTTGCGCTCTAGGTCGGCCAGGTGAGTGTGCAAGTTCGAGTCGCGTATCCAATTTTGTTCAACGCGTTTCCCCATCACCATTAAGGCCGGAAATCAGGCGCGTTGTTTCCTTTCTCATCTGATCTCAAAGGCTAAATCTTTTAGGACAGGTCGGCGAGGCTTTTTGGAAGGCACTGCTCCTAGAACACGGTCTTGATGAGTCGGGCGTAAGTGATCTTCGTTGGGTATGATTCTCCGGCTGAGCGCATACCCAACTGGGGATGGCGGTTCTACTAGGCATACCACGGCGACAACAGGCAACAACTGGATCGCGTAGGTTTAAACATTTTGCAATCTCAAGTTATCTCACAATTCTGTTCTTAGCTTGATGTTTACTTTACCCAAATCGAGGGCGATGGTGATCGCAGTACATCCAGATACGTTCCGCGTAGCATCCAGGTCGATTTGGAGAGCGGTGTGTGCAACAGGGTGCGTGTTTTGAGTTGTGCCACTGAACTTTGTGGGTTGGTAATTGAGATAATTTGTTTGCAGTTACGAAGCGGTCCCCTCGGTGGTCTCTTCCGCCCAGACACGTACATCAACGGCGAAAACGGCGCAGGAAACAACTTTGGCAAGGGGCACTACACCGAAGGTAAGCGGCTCTTTACCGAGCTGAGCGTCCGCTGGTACTCACGTCATGTTTGATATTTTTTCTAGGTGCCGAGTTGATTGATTCAATTCTTGTTCGTATCTCCCACCTTACGCCACTGTGCACATACTGATTGCGGGGGATCTCACCGCACAGGAAGTCGTTCGAAAGCAGGTTGAACAATGCGATGCGCTTCAAGGTTTCCAGTTGATTCATTCCCTGGGAGGAGGAACCGGCTCTGGCCTGGGCTCGCTTCTCCTATCTAAGCTTCGCGAGGTAGGCGCTCAGGGCTCCGGCCTAATGACCTTACGTTAATTAATATTTGACGCTGTATCATCTTTCCAGGAAGCACCAGATCGCATGCTCACCACGTTTTCAGTTTTCCCTTCGCCAAAGGTGTCAGACACCGTGGTCGAGGTATGTCCCTCTCTCATCGGTTCTCCAAACAATAGCTGACTGTTCCTGGATAGCCATACAACACCGTCCTTTCCCTTCATCAGCTAGTCGAGAACACCGACATGTGTGTCTGCCTAGATAACGAAGCCCTGTACGTCCCCAACCTTCTCCCCGTTGTGCCTGCCATACTGATTTTCTCAATAGTTATGACGCAGCCCATCGTCTTAATCCGAAATCTCAACCTGAGTTCCATCAACTAAACCATGTAGGCTGAAATATCGATACAGGGCTGATAATAGATGCTGATCCTAATGTCGTGTTTCAGCTCATCGCTCAGGTCATGACCGGCATTTCGACTAGCTTCCGCTTCCCTGGCCAGCTCAACGGGTGAGTGGATATCGCCTATGCTATGTTATCTTGGCTAATAGATGAGCAAAATTTCAGTGACATGAGGAAGATGGCAATGAATTTGATTCCTTTCCCGCGCATGCATTTCCTCACGCCGAGTGTCGCGCCTTTGACTTCTTTCGGGAGTCAAACATACCAGTCTCTCAGTGTGCCCGAGTTGGTTGCTGGGTAAGTGATCAACGCAGGGAGTGACCTGAACATATTCAAACCTTCCTTTCTCACTAGGCTATTCGACCGAAAGAACACGTTGGTCGCGTGCGATCCTACCCATGGACGGTATCTGACAGCGGCCACTATCTTCCGTGGCAAGATTTCGTCGCAAGAGGTTGGTTCTTCGGAGCCGGTGTCTCGCACATTTACTGATGCTTATCATTGTTAGGCCGAGCGAGCTGTTCAACAGATTCAGACCAAGAAGTCGAGCTCCTTTGTAGAGTACGTGTAGCGGTCGCCTAGTACTTGATATCCGATTGACTAACGATCTTGTTTTTAGATGGATTCCTGACAATGTGTCTATCTGTAAGCTTAGACTTTTAGCTCTTTGTTTTAGCTCAACTCATATATTCTTTCCAGCCTCCTGCGAGATTGCACCCCCCGGAATGCAGCAGTTTGGTACTTGCTTGGGCAACACTGTAAGCGCAACGGCAGCTCTTCCCCGCGTTCGAGAACTCTTCATTGACGCTTGATTGACAGACCGCCATCCAAGAGGTGTTCAAGAGGACTCATTCGCAGGTTCGTACTTGCCAGTCTAAGCCGTTGAAATATTCTGACAGGCATGTGACAGTTTGCTGCCATGTTCAAGCGATCGGCGTTCTTGCACTGGTACACCGCTGAGGTACGACGGCATTATGCATTTTTACTGAATTGAACTAACCTTTCTTTGATAGGGCATGGACCAAATGGAGTTCACGGAGGCCGAGTCTAATCTTATGGATCTAGTTGCTGAATATCAGCAATATCAAGAAGCGATGTAAGTTCCTTCTCACCCCGTACTCACGCTCATCACTCAACGTTTTTAACAGCGTGCTGGATGATGATGAGGATCACTACGCGGAGGAGGTGGATGCTCCGAGCGAGGCGTATGAGGGGCAGAGCTACGCCGAAACCGAGCAATAACGGTATTTACTGTCTTGCCGGATCGCTGGAGCAGTTCCCTCGTTTTTCCTTCTTTCTTACTATACCAATCGTTATGCGTTTTACGCTTTAATTACTACACTCTTTTGATATATCCTGCATCGCAGTAATCGGAACATCCGTTTTCTTACAAATACATTCGGCTTTAGTAGGATTTATTGTTACCGGCATTATTACACCACTTTTGATCAAGCCTCGAGTCAACCCAGATAACTTCTCTTCCTGAAATAACCTACTACAAGTATCGCATATAAGTCGGTATGGGACGACCAGCGGTCCGCGTCCCCCATATTCACACGCCCGCAGCACCTACTACTCCATTCTTATTGTCCTCAAACGAGCCACACCCACGATAGGGATCAAAGCGGATCAGCAATATGGCGACGTTTGCCAAGTCTACCTTCAACGCAGCATCTTATGCCTCTTTTCGGCCTACTTACCCCAAGTCACTGTTTGACTTTATATACGCCTATCACGCGCAATCACGACGTGCGGAGTGGGGGAAGGTCGTGGATCTTGGGTGTGGGACAGGTCGGTCACGAGCTACCTTCCTGAGCCGTATTTCACGATCGAGCTATCTATATGCGGTTCTAACTTTTTGTGTGTGTGTGGCAAGGTCAAGCGACGCTTGTAGTTGCCGACAAGTTTACCGAGGCCGTTGGGTGTGATCCGTCCTCGGGCATGGTGGGGAACGCCCGCTTGGCCGCCGAACAATCAGATGTTGCGCGAAAGCCGACGTTTGTTGTTTCGTCCGCTGAGAGTCTGGGGTTCTTAGAGAACAGCTCAGTTGATATGGCCATTGCCTGTATGTCTTATGTTTCCTTGTTGATGGACGGGTTGGGTACTGAGAAAAGGTTGCGATTTGGACAGCTCAAGCCGCGCATTGGTTCAACTACGAATCGTTCTTTCCTGAGCTCGCACGCGTACTCAAGCCCGGTGGGACTGTTGCACTCTGGAACTATAACGAGCTACGGATTGGCGGACGGCCGTCGTTAGATCCGTTGATCACACGATATTCGCAGGGTGAGAAAAGTCTAGGCCCGTATTGGGAGCAACCGGGTGAGTAGTTGTACCTTTTTCAAGCTTGCCAGATCTCTTGAAGGCGCGATCGACAGGCCGGTCGATTTTGGAGGGATATCTCAAGAAGGTCCCGGTTCCGACGAGCGCTCCTTGGGATTCTGCGGCAACCCGGCGAGTGTACTTTGTGGGCGATCACGAACCTAGTCTCGAGGGTGACAAGCAACCGATTATCCTCAAGAAATACTTGAATTGGGACTCGTTTCAGCAATACCTTCGCACTTGGTCGTCGTTGCATAACTACTTGGCCAAGCACCCGAACGATAAGAACGCGGAAGGAAAAGACATTGTGGATCGGTTTGTTGAGGAAGTGCGCGAGGAGGGGTCGAAGATTCCTGGCGCGGATGCTGAAGGTTGGAGGGATGGCTTTACGGCTGAGTGGCCACTTGCGTTGCTTTTGCTCCGCAAAGCTGCATGATTAAAACTAGTTATTACTTCTTCAGCTATCGTCGAGCAATGGGATGAGGTTTTGCCATGTCTACATCCTGTTTTCAAGGTGTATGCGCACCTATGTAGCGCCATTAGGTCATGATGCCTATCAAATGGAGCCATTTACGTCGCGATTGAAACGTGCTGGGACAAAACTGCGGAGCAAGCTGATCGTAGAAACGAAGATCCTCCGAATAACGATCATCATCGTACGCGTCATCCGTTCCTCTAGATAAATACCGCATGATATGAACGAGGAGCAGATTTCTTTCCTCCTTTTTCAAGTTACTCTCGCAAAGAATTTACTATCAATGCAATTGAAGGGTCTCGATGTATCCATATTCGGTGGCAGCCCTATGGAAAAAATGGAAGAGTACCCATATGTTTCTAGTCGTATTTCAAACGCGACGGGCATGAGCACCACCGAGTACGAGTTTTTCACCCAAACTCGTCTCACTTTCTCCTGTGTTGATACTTAACTTCTTCAATGGCCAGATGTTGGATTACTTCCACAAGCGGAGTTAAATTCACTATCCGCTGGGGTTCGTCCGACAACCCCTACACTGGGATTAGGTCTCATGTGTTGGCTTGCAATGTTTCCATTGATGGAGTTTTCACGGAACGCGGGCTCCTTCATCGGGAAGATTTTGAGAACGCTAACCCCGGTGAAATACGTGGTTATAGTCTCGACTCAGACGTTGAGCTTCCTTTCTGCTTTGGGGCACGAGAGTATTCTGGTATGTGCAAGCCATGCATCCCGAACTTGTTGACGCATACGACCGCGAATTAATGTTAATTAGGACGTACGTTACGCCCACGACCAGCCAATCAACTCAATACTATCACCGTTGAGCTTGAATGGTGCAGGATCCGTCCCGAATTCACCAGCAAAAGGCCCTCAGGGAGCGAGTTTCCTTCGTTAGATTCAGGTCAAGCTGCATCGTTGAAGCCTATTCTTGCCGGGGACGCCGTTTTGTTGGGTGCACCTGAGGTTTCTGAAAGGTATCTGTGGTACGAAACCTACCCCTCTAAATGCAAGAAATTCATATTTGTATTCCATTATGCGCCAAAAGGTAGGTAAATGTTGTATTACTAGAATGGCTGGTAACTTGGCTACCGTACGACGTAGGGATGCTAATCGCTCAAAACATCATCCCGAACCCGGCATATGAGAAAGCGTTTGAGATCCAGGAGGAATTGCGGCAAACAGGAGGCAAACGCGAGCGTAGTCCAAGTGTAGAGGAGATTCCGATGCCTACTAAACGCTTAGTAAGTTTTAAATATTGATCTATCTGTAAATAAAAACATACGAACTAATGCTGCATTGAATGTCAAGCGTCAAGCAAAGCCTCGTGTTGGATTCCAAGCATCTGAAGGGAGTCAGATGTCAAATATTCAGCAGGTTCAACTAACGCAAGCTTGTGATTCGGTTCTCCCTCTTATCACCAACGAGGTTGACCCGTGGCGGCTTGGGTGCTGAGGAAACGGTAATTTACTCCACCTCAACTTCGCAATGGTTATATTTGAATATTTCTTCAATGGGATTTCATGAGTACCGGATTATACTGTGGAGAGCGTGGAATTCCAGAAACTACAGACTCAAAATGTTGGCTGCCCCGGTTAGTGCTGAAAACGTTCCTTGCTAGAGGGACAAGCCGGTACGAAGTGTTCGAGCTTGTCAGATATCCTGGAGACGCAATCAACATGCCGTTCGATTTTGGAGAGCACTTCAAGAAGGTCCCGGCCCTAGCGAGTGCGCTTGAGGATTCTGCAGCAACACCAAGTCGGTGGGTGTGTTTTTTGGATGGTCATGAGCCTAATACGATCGACTTTAGTCTTCACAGCCTAGCAATGCTCGCTCACACGATCATGTTTTATCAATTTCCACTCAACCCCCAAGATGTATGCGTGCTCCTGCACTTGTGCAAGAGGCTGTACAGTTTCTGTGTGATCAAGTCCGGCCACTAGAAGGAGCTTGTGGAGCGAGTCGCCATCGAAATGAATTGATTTTATTGCTACTAATTGTGAACCAAACAAAAGAACTCCTACTGTGTGCGTCACCTTCAATCATGCTGGTTCATGTCTGCCTAATAAATAGGCGTTTCCATAGACCGGCGCTGTGATCCCCCTTCTTTGTAGTTGACTCCCTGAGCATCACCCATGCAGCTGAACGGTCTTAATGTGTCGATTATTTGTGGCAATCCTCCTGAAAAGATGGAGGAGTACCCATATGCGCCTCAGGACGCAACTCATGGGGTCCCAGTAAAGGATACTAATAACGCTGAGTAGGAGTTCCGAAAACAGTATAGGTTTCTCGCTTGTCCTTGTTTACTAACGCATAACTGGATTAATGCAGATGTTGGATTGCATCTACCAGCGGGACCAAGTTTTCAATCAGCTGGGGTTCGGCCAACGCGCTTAATAGCAAAAGGATATCCCACGTACTGGCTTGCAGTGTCTTCGTAGATGGCGTATTTACGGAACGTGGTCTCCTGCCCCGTGAAGATTTTGAGCGAGGGGATCAGGGGAAAATGAGCGGGTATAGCCTTGATGCATATTTTGAGTTACCTTTCTGTTTTGAGGAACGAGATCCTATGGGTGTGTTCAGGCATAGGTTTCTTCCGTGAGATCTCTTTAACTTATAGACTCTCGAACAGATTTCACACCCACCTCATACACAACCGATGAGCACAACACCATTACTATTGAGCTCGAATGGTGTCGGAGACATTGTGAGCACACTGGTGAGAGGCCTCTGGATGACGGACTTCCCTCGTTCAGTTTGGGTCCAATCTCCACGCCTGCGGGACCGGACGTCCATAGGGACGCCGTCTCACTAGGTGAACCTGAACGATCCTGTGAAAAGTACCTGTGGTACGAGACTTATCCCGCTAAACTGAAGAAATCAAAGTTTATCTTTCATTATATGTCGAAAGGCGAGTAAGTTTTGCACCTTTGAGGCTACTGCTAACCTATTTCACGTTTAACCCAGAGGAACTAATCGCCCAAAACATCATTCCAAATCCAAAATATGTAGGAATTGCTGGGGCTATCGGAGGAAGACCGTACCTGAAACGAAAACGGGATCGTGCTCCAAGTCCGGAGGAGATCAAAGAGCTAACTAGGCCTGCGGTGAGTTGCGTCACGAATATTGTATTGACGCGGGCGTATGCTGATAAATGTGCTAACCGTCAAGTGTAAAATGAAGCCTTGCATCAAGTTCGACATACACGAGGACAATAAATCGTTGGATATTGAACATTTGGAGATGCCCAAGGAGGACAAGCCAGCTCTTCCTCTGCTCACACACGAGGTTGATCCATGGCGGCTTGGGTGTTGAAGAAAGCTCTTTTTCATAATAACTTTTCTAATCAAAAGTTTGTATTGAACGTAGAATCATATTTAGAGATTTAAAACAACCTGAGATCTACGAATGAACTAAGGTTAACAGGGAATTGTCGGTTTAAGAGCTCGTGAGTGCTGAAACAGCTCCCGCGTTGGGAGGAGCTTGCCTGTATTAAGTGCACGTGACACCACAGCCACACCAGTGCTCGCCAACTCTCTGGCACAATGTCTGGCGACCCAGCACCCATCTTTAAGCGCACAAAATCACGACCGACGCGCGTACGACCACCTTCACCAGATGCAGAAGATACAGGCACGAAAGAAGAAACCGGCTCAGGCGCGATGAGCCTTATGACCAAGTTCAAGAACAAACAAAAGGCGCGCGCGAAACCTCAGGCGAAGTTGAGCTTTGGACAGGACGAAGAGGTGAGCGGTCGTGGCTCCTATGAGAAAGTTCTAATGTGTGTATGGGAGATAGGATGGGTCCGACGCCCCGACGCCCAAGAGGCAAGAGTCGGGGAGGAAGTCTAAGCTTGCGAATCCTGCTGCGTATGTTAAACTCAACTTTCTTACTCTCATGAATATTCTGCTCACAATCACCTCAAGTATGAGGATGCCCGACTCGTTGGAACAAGCTAGTATCTCCCGAACGACCTCGGCGCCCGTATACAACAAGGCCTACCTCGACGAGCTCAAAGCTGCGACTCTATCAGCACCTGTCGTGCCAACGCCCAACTCGCAGGATGCAGAAATGACATTGAGCATTGATGAGATGGACGGCGCTATGGTAGTTGATAACGACGTGGATGTGGGCGACGTATTCGACAGTACGTTCATTTAGCTGCGTTTTGTTCGTGGCTGTCACACTCACGCTTCCCCTGCGATAGCACGTCCGACTGAAATACCCATGTCTTCTGCAGTCATCGAAGCTAAGAAGAAACGGGAGCGAATGCGCGCGACTGGAAAGACGGCACCCGAGGACGACTTTATCTCATTGTCAATGACGCGGCGCGAGGATATGGACGTAGACCAAGGGCCACATCCTGAGAGTAGACTTATGCGAGAGGATGATGATCTGGGTGAAGGAGACGACGACGATGCCGAGTATACTGGCGCGCAGGAACGAATAGCTCTAGGCAAGAAGGGTAGGAAGGAAGCGGAGAGACAACGCAAGGCAGGTATGATCGAGATGATTGAGGATGTGTGAGTTGGCTTGCATGTTGCTATATGAACCGCACTGACCTGGCTTATGGCGTAGAGAGGAAGACGAGGAGACCCAGGCATGGGAACTAGCTCAGGTTAGAAGAGGGGGCAACAACAACCGTACTGCGGTTGTTGAAGAAAAACAAGTGTACAAGGCCCACCCAAGTAGGTGCTCTGCTTTGTCTTAATCAAACCTAACTAATTATCTATTCAGTCCCTACCCAGACACCAGTGCCGACGTTAGACCCTGCAATGCTCCGTCTTACACAAGCGCTCACCAAATTGACCACTTCACATGCCGGCAATACCAAGTCACTGATAGCACTGGGCGAAGAACACGCATCTCTCGAACAACAAGAAGCAAGATTACGCCTACTTGTGACAGAAGCCGAGGAGAAACGCGCCTGGTTCGATGGCTTTAGAGAATGGATGGACAGCTTGGCCGACTTTTTGGATGAAAAGGTTTGTCTATTATTGACTTGGGTATAGTATTTGTGTTTCTCATATCTGATCTCCATTCTAGTTCCCTAAAGTCGAGAAGATCGAAGAGGATTTCATATCGCTCCTCACCGAGCGCGCCGAGATGTTATCGAAACGTCGACAAGAAGACCTTGGTGACGACCTTGTACTGTTCCTTGGACCGCCTCCTAGTGATACGACGGAGATGGAAGCCGTTGATGATCTTGGTCGAACTCTGCCTAGTTCCTCTGCTCCTCAATCCGCAGTTCGACGTGCCCGTCGTGCGACACGGCAAGCTCGGCGAACCAAGCGTACTGGTGCGAGTTCCCGCCCCAACGAAGGGTACTCCACAGACGGCTCGCTTGGCTCTGACGACGAAGGTGACTTCGAGGTTGCGGTGAAGCGTTGCCGGGAGCGCGCTGTCGGCGTATTCGAAGACGTTACGTCGGAAGAGTTTCGTGATCCTAGGAAGGGTGTTGCCAGGTGGTTTGGGAAATGGAGAAAGAGCTGGGGAGAAAGCTACCAGGGCGCGTGGGGTTCGTTGGGTGTCGTTGGGGCTTGGGAGATGTGGTGCAGGCTGGAGATATGTTTATGGGACCCTCTGGTGGTAAGTGCCCGTCTCTATTCTGATCCTCTTGACAGTTCATCTAAGATGGAATTGAAGGATCGCCGGACACTAGACGAATTTCGATGGTACAATTCGTTGCACGAGTTTTCACGCCCCGCCAACGATGCAGGGGAATCTGGAGAGCCTTCCCCTGACGAAGACCTTGTCCTGTCAATGGTTGCAACCGCCGTTATCCCGCGGGTAGCCAAACTCGTCGAAGGTGGCGCTCTGGATCCGTTCAGCGCAAAGCATATTCGGCGATTAAAGGATCTAGCGGAGCAAATTGAGGCGACGGTCGAAGCCGATCCGACAAAGATGAACGCTCTGCTCGGTGCTTGCCTCGGGCCACTCCGCAAGGCAGTAGACGAGGCGCAGGTTCAGCTCAGGCCGTACCTTGCTCCATCGCAAGCCCCACTAGCCTTTGATCCGGACTCGGTGCCTGCGCGAGTTAGATACATCACCAGGATGGGGAAGCTGTTGGCGAACTTGGTTGCGTGGAGGAAGTATACTGGGGAAAAGTATGGAGTTGGTGAGCTTATTGAAAGACTGTTAGGGCGCATTATGCTACCAGTTGCGGAGGGCGGATGGGAAGTAGGAGGGGAAGATGCAATGCGAAAGGTGCGTTTCTTCATCTAAACCGAGATCAACGACGATTGACCCTTGGACATCCAGGCTATAATTGGTGTACCTAGAGAATGTGTGCCCGCAGAGGTGATAGCTAGGCTCGGATGAGCGAGTATTGAATGCGGCTATTGCCCGCTGATGAGAAACTAACGTCTGAACAAAGGGTATCTTTTCTACCGGGAGCTCCGTCTCAGCAATTAGCTGAGCCCAGAGGCAACTTGCAGTCCACAGTTGTCTTTGTTGAGCTGATCCCCAAGATTGATTTGTGAAGCACTTTTGACCCACTGGTTCGCTGCTACGGCAGCATTTCACATTCGGTGTGGCTCGTTCTGCTGTCACATATTTTGTAGCAATCCAAATGACCGTGTAGATCAGTTGCGATGAAACACTTGGTTTTGATAGACTTGAGTAAGCAAGAGTAAACGCGTGCCCGGCTGGATTTTGCATTGGTTTCCTTCGCTACTTCGGTCACCATTCTCTTTCTTTTCAACGACCACGCCCTGCCCCCTATCGCTTTTTCTATAAATTTCGTTCGCATCTTCTAGTCTAAGAGCTATATCCCGTGTTCTTGTAAGTCCACCAGATCCGACGCCTCTGTCGTAAAAGCTGACTGATTTTGCGCGTAAAGGTGTCAAAACCCGTTCCCTCATCTATATACCATGTCTGGCTGGAAACTAGGAAAGAGTGAGTCGACCTCGTTGCGTTCTCTGCATCCCCAGCTAACGAACACTTCGATAGAAATCAAGGAGGCGACGAGTTCCGGCTCGAAAGCTTCACTTGGAACGTCTCCTGCTCCCTCTTCGCGCTCTACGACCCCTACCCCAGGAAACCCCTCCCCCTCAGGCCTCGTGGCGCGTAACGGGCTGCTTCTCATTAACGTCCTCGCCGCGCGGGGGCTCACCCTCCCTGCGGGAGTGTCTATGCCCCCAGCGGTCGAGAAGGCGCTCAATTCACAGCAAGCACAAATTGCTGCGAGCGTAACGTCTTCAAGCGTGTCGCAGCGCCAGCAGGCCTCTCGTGGACACAAGACGCGTGACTCTATGCAGCGCAAACAGTGCTGGTGGCTGCCATACGGTGAGCTGTCCCCACACCCGGGAAAGCAGCGGATTTTGCTAACGCCTGGGCAGTCGTTTTGGAGTTTGACAAGAACGAAGTCTTGATTGATGCACTCGGTGGAGAGATTGGTGCGCCCGTATGGATGTACCAGACGAATTTGTGAGCACCCCTCGACCCATTCGTTTTCATGGAGCAAAGTTAACCTTCAGAACGCGACCCTTCTTAGTGACGTTTCGCGAACTTCGGAGATTTCGCTCCAAATATATTTACGTTCCGGATCGAGCGTCGCAGCCGCGAACGGGAGCGATGATATGGGCAAATCCGATTTGTTCTTGGGCAATATTAAGCTCACTCCCGATTTTGAGTATGTGGTAAGTTGATTGGTGTATTATCCCTGGATAAGTGGCGCCAACCTGATTATTGCTGGTAGGGTGTCAAAGACGAATGGCATGACTTGGCTGGAGGACCGGGCCAGATCAACGTACAAGTGTCGTACAAACAACAATATGTACGTATTATTGGCGAGGGGATGGTTCTTAGACTAATGAATTGCAAAACCCTAGGATAACTCGCTCACGATTGATGCGTTTGACCTGCTCAAAGTTATTGGCAAAGGTAGCTTTGGAAAGGTGATTGAGTTATACACTCGGAAACGCACGAAAATTAAACGGGGCGTCTGAAAATCAGGTCATGCAAGTGCGCAAGCGCGACACATCCCGCATATACGCGCTCAAGACCATTCGCAAAGCACATATTGCGTCCAGAGGAGAGATTACGCATACCCTCGCAGAGCGAACCGTTCTTGCACAGGTCAACAACCCGTTTATCGTGCCCTTGAAATTCTGCTTCCAGTCTGAAGCGAAACTCTACCTAGTGCTTGCGTAAGTACCCTATCCCATCGAACCTATTCTGGTGCATCTAAGGCTAACGGCTTACACCGCAGGTTTGTAAACGGTGGCGAACTCTTCCACCATCTACAGCGAGAACAGCGTTTCAACGAAGAGCGAAGCCGGTTCTATGCTGCAGAGCTTTTGCTGGCGCTTGAGCATTTGCATGATTTCAACGTGGTCTACCGGTACGTACATGCTCATCTCTACCCCACATCGCGTCGGTCCCTAATCATCTTGATCCTGTGCAGAGATCTCAAACCCGAGAATATTCTGTTGGATTACACAGGCCATATTGCGCTATGTGATTTCGGCCTGTGCAAGCTGAATATGACAGACTCGGATACGACCAACACGTTTTGTGGGACGCCGGAGTACCTCGCGCCGGAACTGCTTCTCGGCAAGGGATACACGTGAGTTTCCTTGGGCTTGAACCTAGAGATGTTAGTTGGATTGCTGAAACGATGAATCGGGTTATAGGAAATCGGTAGATTGGTGGACACTCGGCGTACTACTATACGAGATGTTAACTGGCCTTCCGCCGTTCTACGACGGTACGCATAACACTCACCCACTACTCTATTCGTCAAACACTAAACCTTACCGATATAGAAAACACAAATGAAATGTATCGCAAGATTCTACAAGACCCGCTCCGCTTCGGCGAGGAGATCGGCAGCGACGCTCGAACCTTGCTCACCGGCCTGCTCACGCGCGACCCTGCCGCCCGACTCGGCGTCAACGGCGCGGAGGATATCAAGAAACATCCGTTCTTTGGGAAACACATTGATTTCAAGAAGCTTGTTGCGAAGAAGATTCAGCCGCCGTTCAAGCCGAGCGTGGCGAGTGCGATTGATACGAGCAACTTTGACGACGTACGTGTTGCTTTTGTTTTCATATTTTTGGGTGGTTTGGTTGAGCGTTGGTTGTGTAGGTCTTTACGTCGGAGGCACCGCTGGACAGTGTCGTCGAGTCGTCGAACCTTGGACAGTCCGTCCAGGACAAGTTTGCAGGTTAGCACCACTCATGTCCACCCCCACAGCAAAACCTATACTAAACCCACACTCCTTTGTCAGGATTCTCTTACGATGGCCGTGACGCCAACGGCAACATGGTTGGCGGGCAGAGTTACGTCGGATGAAGAGTCAAGGACAATGGTGTTTGTTTGTTTTGGTTATCCGGATGTTTATCGTACAGTATTGCACGTCATGTTGCTGTCAAATCGTAATGCAATAATCGCAGAATGTTATAGTGCTTTGCTCAATTATTGCTGAGAAAGGGTTAACGCGGGGTGCGTATTCGGTCGTTGGAGAGTGTCTTTGGCTCCTTCGAAACGTACGGGGTGTGACCACAGCACGACAACAGTGCGATTTATTGCAGCTGTACACGTCGACTGCATATTCAGTCTCGTTTCTAAAATCGAGTGGTAACGCAGCAGTTTGTCCCGAATTCGGCCTCAAAGGAGGCAGTGCCAGGGCTTATTTCAAGGGCCGGCAAGCACGGATAACACGCTTGGGAGGGCAGACGGCATGGCAAAGGTGTCTGTTCGAATTAGAAAAACAAGCGTGAAGATATCAACGACATGAATTGTTGAGCAGAACGAATAACAAAGGGCTGTACACGCTGGCATTCACTGCGAGAGCACCTTGTCCCCCCCTCCCCCTGGAAGTTTCAATGAGACGACATGCATTTGAACAGCTGCAACAGGGTACTTCGGGACATCTGCACTTCATCCGAACCCAGTTCGGGTACCACCGCACGCCCCAAGTGCAGCGCCTCGTTTCACCCCGATCCCACCCGGCCTTATCAACAACCTCGAGCAGGTACAGAGAGCAACGACAATTTTCTACCACGCTGGATCCCCATGGATGGAATAGCCACCATGAGTACCCGGGACGAGGAAAAAGATTGCGCGTCAACCACACGCTGACCCGGAGGTCGTGAAATGAACATCCCACAGCGAACACCACCCGCTCGAGGGCGCCACAACGACTGAAGCCAGCGATGCAATTAGAGCCAACCGACATATTCCCTGAGCCTGAAGCCTGCATAACAGTGAAACCACTGCTATACGTGTCAACATGGATGGATCAAGAAAGTATGAGGTTCTCCAAAATGCACCAACCTGTATTAGGCCCGACTTGTCGTTCAGTGGCACTCCTGCGAGGAGAGCGAATGTTCACATGTGGTGAAAGGTGGGGAGGGGGAATGGTCTTGAGGAGAGGAATGAGAGAGATCGTCGGCCCAGGGTTGGGTTTTATACCCGGGGGGGGCGCTAGCGAGGTCTGTGCGGCTGATTGATGACTTAGAAGGTTGAATTGCAAATAGAGAGACAAATAGCACCACTGTCATGCGGCTCCACGCTTCTTCCACGAGGATCTTCCAGCATTGTTCCACTGTCCTTCTACCGGCCCCCGCCCCGGACTATTGTTTGCCGAGTTCGAAGCTGCGCACTGACCGCTCGCAAGTGTGGCGCAAATAGTTCCCGCCGCTCGCGCATATCGCCAGAATGTCGCCATCGGCTGGGGTCGAGTCAAGCAAACCGGAGGTCTCGCCGTGCACAGCGTTTGTCACTTGTTCACCAGTGCGAGTTGACCATGCCCGGATCCTCCGGTCGATTCCGGCTGCGACCACAAAATCACTGGAAGGAAGAACAGCAAATCCCTAGAGACAGGTGCATTTAGAACAATCTATTGACTCGGTCTCGTGGCACCTACCAAGTCATGCATATATGTGTTTTTGTGACCCTCAAACACGAGCAACGGCCTCGTTTTGTTGCCCTGCTCTGTTTTCATGAATCGCATATCGAAGCTTTGCATCTGCGGAGCTTGTCAGTCGCGGTACGCAGTAGCTGGAGTCATGCGATGCATACATCTCCATTCGCCGCAGCAGCAATAATCTCCGAGTCACGATACACCTCGACGTTGGTGACCATCGCGTTCATTTTCAGCAAGGGCGAACCGGTCGACCCCGAGCCAGAACGCAAATCAAAGAGTCGGACTGTGCCAGACCGTTCACCCGTATACACTATGTGCTACTCAATCTAAGTGGCGGGGCTAAATCATTGTGTATTTCACCTACTTGTCTCTTGCATACAGCCATTACGTCGCTTCCTGTATTCAAGTTCCGGGTGCTCATGCGGTTATCTAGATCTTGGATGTGCATGGCTTTGCCATGAAGTCCTAAGATCGCGGATCCGGTGCGTCCATCTGTTTCAAACACAGCTGTCCACATATCGTAGGCCTTCGCTGGCTCCAGTATAAAGGCCGATACATCGGTCCTATGCAAAATGCCTTAGACAATAATAAGACCAGCATTCAGATGTCAGCTTACTCCTCAGTCGCATCCAATGAACCAACTAATATTTTTGCATGGGGGCCAAACGAAGAAACACTAAAACATGGTTAAACCTACGAAATAGTAAAAAGCGAACAGCATCACTCACAAAAAACGATCTCGAATAAGACTGACCGCGGTAATCTATCAAGCGTCACACCATCTATGTTTCATATAAGCAAAAGACAGATGCATCGCCAGAAATACCTTGGTCATAAGCCCCATATCGCAAAACCACCGCATCGGGCTGATATATACACCCGTATCGTCATAAAGTGCGCTTTCGTTTGGAGATATGTTGTCCTCTCTTTGGGCTATCGCAGCAGGTAGTGGCTGTCGCACAAACAGCCACCCCCGGTCATCGCCTGCGACTTGGTATCCGTCGGGATTTTCTTCATCGACCTGAATAGCATCAAGGCTGTGACATTATGACGGATCGAGGAAATAAATGAAACGTACGGCTAGAGCTGTCAGCCGACATCCCGGACCAAGCGGCAATTCTTCCTGGGACTGGAGTCGTGTTCGTGCAATAGCGTGGGCCTCCATTCGGCTATGTATAATTAAACACATTTGGTTTCATAATAAGTTAGGTGTTTGTGGACACATACTGAACAACATGACTCCTCTCCGCGAAAGAAATACCGGGATTAGACCGGGCCAAATGCATCATACCCCGCAAGCTCGGATTATTTCTAGGAACAGTGCTGCGAGAGTCTTCCGGTTGAGATACATTGGCAACTGTCTTTCGTTTTTTCTTTGTATGACCCGAAGAAGATTCCGCAGTAGATGTCGTAGCGGACGAAGAAGAGGACGCTACCGCATTAGCTAGAGGTATTGGTGCTCCAGGAGGCAAAGACGTTATAGGAAAATAGCGATTGCGAGCTGGGTCGTAATAGTATCCAGGTAGGTTTAGAGACATAGTCCAATTCAAGACCACTTTGGTTTCAACTAGCAGGTGTATTCCAATTGTAATGCGTTTGATTTTTGTCTAGAGGTCAAGAACGACGAAAATGAGGTCAGTCGAGGGTGGTGGCAAAATCCGTGGCAAAGTCCCACAAACTTCAACAGCGCTTACAACAATTACATAATTAGCCCCTATTAGCCCCTCACCACGACCACCCCTATAGATTTTGTATGAGATTGGCTTTGCCAGCTCTTTCATTTGTACCAAAGCGAGCTCTCAAACATTATCCAAGAACTACGACCAGTCCTACTTTACGAAATTCTTCTGATATGTCCTTTCGATATATCTCTCCCACTGAGTTGGCGGAGCTGATGAAGAGTGGGAAACAACCTATGAAGGATTATGTGAGTCACTTGGTTGTGAGGGGTGTTGATGCCTAAATGGCATTGTTGGTTAGGTGGTTGTCGATGTGCGTGACGATGACTTTCTCGTAAGTCGCCATTCGTAATACTACACCTTTGATTTGCCTTTGATTGACTGGGTAAATTAGGGTGGAAACATCCTTGGATGCGTAAGAGCTCCTTCGTCGAACTATCACACGACAGTCGATGGTCTGGTTGCGAAGACCAAGGATGTTCCTAAAATGATCTTCCATTGCATGCTGTCGCAGCAAAGGTATGTGTTTATCAAAAGTGATATCGTAGCAGTTTGTTGTACTTATATTTGGGTCTCTTGTAGGGGACCCAAGGCAGCGAGGGTCTATGCCGAGACAGCCAAGAACAAGCTGCAGCCTGGCGAAACCTTCAACCAGGAGATCTATGTCCTTCGTGGCGGATTCTCCGACTTCCAGCAACAATTCAGGGTTCGTAGTCATGTCTTTTCTTACACTCATGTGTGCATTACTCAACCGTACGCGAAATACTAGGACGATCCTGAGCTGGTCGAGAAATTTAGGAAAGAGGTGTGGCAGTCGTATGCAACGATGTAGATACACAGTGACAATTTAGGGGGCTTCGTTTTGGGGAGCTGGTGGACTTTCCGAGCCGTCTTTGCGTTTGAGCGTTTTGACGTTTCGTTGAGGGAATCGTTCGGCGATGGTTTTCATGACTCTGTGCTCTTTTGCCAAGGCGGAGCGGCATGTATACCTGCGAATCGCAGGGTTGAGATCAATGGTGTCTGTGAGAGTGGTTGAGTCGTACCATGAGAATGAAGAAACCAGTACGAATGTTCCAACTGCCCAATGGCAACTCAAAAGGATACCTGCGACGAAGTGTTAGTAGCAACAAGCAGGAAGATGGATCTCGCCTACTCACGGCGGGTCGAAATGAACCGAATTCCTCCAATACCTGCACCAGTTCCAATCCCATAAAGCAAGCTCTCTCTGGCGCATGGCATCGACGGAAGGCGCTTGAAATCCTCTACTGGGTCAATCCGCTTGCTTTCACAATGAATATAATTTAGTGGAGGAGTGCTGGATAATTCGAGGTAACTGGCTGACCTTTATAGCTTCCAGCGTCCTCGATGTACCCGCAGCTGGGGTTGCCAAAGTCCCGTCTGCGGCATTTTTGTCTGGTTGTGAGTTGTTGGACATAGCGGAGCCTTATGGTGGTTCGCCAGAACCAGAATTAAAGCTGTTTGGGTATGTATTAGGTACGTTACATGTTACAATATGTTCCCTCTCTAGAGCACCACCCACCAGTCCTTCGATGCAACAAGCTCAGCTTATTTAGCTTGAAGTTTTGTTTTTGGACTCGGGGATAATCAACCATCTTGGAATTCTTGCTTAGCTGTCTATTTTTATATCTGTCTCAATCCGACGTCACAAATTCAGGATTCCGGGCCGCTTCACTCCTCGAAGCTCTTACTCCGGTCTATACACCAAGCAGGGCACAAATTCCGTCGGCCCGCCCACCGCTGTCACTTTGTTATTGCTTAATGTCGCCATAATTAGCCCGCTTGCTCCTGGGCTGTGGTGAAATACCCAGAATAACCTCTTAGTACACTAGAAAGCTAAACCTTCTTGAAGTCCACGCGGACGTAGGTGCTTTTGTCAGGTGGAATTTGGGTTGCGTGATCGCTTTGGGACTTGAGGCGCTCGGCCTTCTTTCATTATGGGATCATCTGCCCGCCTTAAAGGCTAAGGGCTGGGTGAACTACTTGGATTAGATCTTGCTCGACATGACGCCTATCATCAGGCACGTCTCTGCGAGCTACGCTCTTCTAGCATTTGCTACCTCAGCGGTTGGTTCTCTAACTGTCACTGAGACGTCTACTGCGATACAGCTCAGCAATGGAAAGCTTTCAGCTAGGTAGGACTGTATCTACCTTGCAGTGACACGATCTTGAATTTATATACCATAGCATGGCGAAATCGTCTGGCGTTGTCACAACGGTCTCTCTTAATGGGCAAGATCTGATGGGCACCGGAAAAGGTCTCTACTTGGATTGCACCTGCACGCCAGCAGGGTTTTATGCTCCTGGATCATCATCGCCGATTGTCACTGCCTTATCTGGTAACGATTCTTCAGGTGTTGCCTGGGGTGGATTTGTGTTACAAGATACCTATCCGCCTACTGGGCAGCTATTCCAACAATTCTGGTTTCTCCGAGATGGCGAAACGGGACTGCACTCGTTTAGCAGGGCAGCTTACCACAATACCACTGTTCGTATCATATTCTATACATTAGCCCAATGTTCGATTGTTTACATCTAACATGCACAGACCCCTTTCCTCCGCGACTTTGCAGAGCTCAGGACATTGTTCCGTCCAACTTCAAAGGTGTGGACACATCTTTCCACGAACCAGAGACATTGGGCCCCTCTGCCTTCGGCAGAAGCTGTTGCCCACGAAGTCGTAGTTCAAGATGCAACGTAAGTCTGTTTGTTTGTTTTTTCGAGACCCGCTTACAATGGATGTCTCGGTGGCTTAGATGGTATCTCGGAAATACTACCAATGATCCATATGTACAGCAAGAAGCAGATTATTTCACCAAGTACTCTTTTGCCGACATGTGATTCAGTCTGAAATTTCTACTATGATCCTGTCTAACCCCTTCCTGTTTTAGCTGGCGCGATCACAAAGCGCACGGGTTGTACGGAGACGGGTCGACCACCAACGGAACAACTTATGGCGCTTGGCTGGTCATGAACACAAGAGACACGTAAGAGACCTTTTACGAAACTGAAAGTGTGCTTGTTGTTTACTTTCCTGATTGCCATTAGCTATTTCAACGGACCTATCCATAGTGATTTGACCGTGGATGGTATCACATATAACTATGTGGGTGGCATATCTTCGTTCATTGTTTACCATTGAGACGCTGATAATGCCTATAGATTATTTCTAACCACCACGGTGATGGGTATGTACGTTGTTAGAAAGTTCAGGCCAAGTTATTAATACTTTTGTGTATAGAGCGCCCAACATTACAAGTACGGCCTAAATTCGAAACCATTGGCTATACTATGTTACCTACTGACGTTGTTTTCAGATGGGTTCGATCGGACATTCGGCCCTTTCTACTACTACTTCAACTCAGGACAGAATGCTTCGTAAGTCAAGCATACCATTGAACCTCAATAGCATTTGGTCAACAAGCTGGTGACCTCTACATTTGACAGACTTCAAACCCTTCGCGAAGATGCAGAGAAATATGCCGATCCTGAATGGAATGCTGCGTTCTACGACTCCATTGCATCGCACGTCCCTAACTATGTGACGACCGCGCATCGCGGCACATTCTCCCTGTCGGTCAATATACCCGCCGGAGCCAAGAACACAATCGCAATACTCAGTCAAAATGGAGTTGATCCACAAGATAATGCTGAAGATACCCAAGCTTATCAGTATTGGGGCAATGTCTCCGACACTGGGCATATCGACATTCCCCGAGTGAAAGAAGGGACATACAGGCTGACCATCTATGCCGATGGTGCATACATCCAGGCTATTTCGTAAAGACCACTCGCTGAAATTTTGGACTTTGCTTTTAGATATTTTTGGGCAGTACGAAGAGGATGATATTGTCATTACTGCTGGCGAGACAAAGCAGCACACGGCCAACTGGGTATCTGAATCGGCTGGTGAGCTACCGTGGTTCATGCTATACGATGAATATTTCTGATTAGAATTGTGTCCGAAGGAACTGAGCTCTGGCGGATTGGTACGCCGGACAAAACAGCAGGGGAATTCCGCCACGGTTTTGCAGGCGATCCATCACACCCTCTGCATCCCGAAGAGTACCGCATATAGTGAGTGATTCTGGTCGCAGGTTTCAAAGGGCAGTTTATTGATGTACTTGCATACTTCAGTTGGGGACAGTGAGTAGTGGCCGCTTCTAGGTCCACTGTGCAATGTTAACAAATCACTTCCAGGTGGGATTTCCCGACCGATTTTCCCAATGGAATCAACTATACTGTAGGCGTCTCCGATCCATCAAAAGACTGGAACTATGTCCATTGGAGTGTATTCGGGCCATCTTACACAAGGCCAACAGCGGTGAAAACTAACATGAGCAACTGGACGATCAACTTTGAGCATACTACGCCAATTCCAGCCAACTCAACCGGCACGCTGACCATTCAACTTGCGGCGGCTAAGTCAGCGAGGTGGGTAGTTTGTGGTCTTACATATATCTACGAGGCTAACGCAGATTGTTGATTGACAGTGGGAATACAGATGGTAAGCTTCAGTGATGAGGTTAGGGTTGCATCTGTGTCTCACCAAAGGTGGATATATGCAGTGCCAAGCGGCTCGAACAGCAACTTCACCTTACAGGCCATTGTGAACGACCAGACACCACTCGGGTTCGACGTTCTTTGGTAAGAAACTCTCACCTCAACATTCATACTTTCTCTCAATATCTACGGGTTTCAGGTATCAATCCAGCAACTGCGCCGTACGCTCAGGTATTTCGTGCTACAACCTCGCCAAGAAACTTCCGTTCTCCGGTAGCTGGCTGAAGCAAGGTTGGAACAAACTTGTTCTTTCTCTTCCGTACAATACTGGCTCGGTCTACGTTCAGTATGATGCGATCCGGCTGGAACTTAGCTAAACTGTGGGTAGCAGCTTTGGTCGTTTTGCTAGTACAACTTTCCTCAGAATAATAGGAGTGCTCAAAATATTACTTTGGGGTTATGTTTTTAGACACTGGGATAATGAAACAACTTGGAAATCTTGCCTAACCCGCCCGTATAACTATTCTAATCCGACATCATAGCTTCTGTGCTCCGGGCCGCCTGACTCCCCGAAGCTCATACTTCGGCCTATATGCCAAGCAGGGCGCAAATTCCGTCGGCCCGCTCAACGTTATTACACTCTTTCGGTACTCTAATATCACCATAATTGGCTTGCGTGCTCTTGAACTATGGTGCAATACCCAAAATGACCTCTTCGTACACTACAAAGTTGACCCTTCTTGAAGTCCATACGGACCAAAAGTGCTTTGCCCAGGCAAAATCTAGGTTGCATGATCACTTTGGGACTTCAAGGTTCCAGTCTCCTTTCATTATGGGAACATCTGCCCACCTTAAAGGCTGGAGATTGGGCGAACTACTGGTACCAGACCTGGTTCAATATGACGCTCACCTCAAGATTCCTCTCCCCAGGGTATGCGCTCCTGGCTACGGCTACCATATCGCTTGGTGCCCTGACTGTGACTGAGACATCCACTGCAATTCAGCTCAGTAATGACAAGCTCTCAGCCAGGTAAGGACTATAACTACTCGAATTACAATTCGCCCTTGAGCTTTACTATTGCAGTATGGCTAAGTCGTCCGGAGTCGTCACTACTATCTCTCTAAACGGACAAAACTTGATAGGCACGGGTAGAGGTCTTTACTTGGATTGTAGCTGTACGCCAGCAGGATTCTATACTCCTGGAACATCCTCGCCAATTGTCACATCGTTTTCGGGTAACGACTCCTCTGGTGTTGCTTGGGGTGGCTTTATGCTACAGGATACCTACCCGACCACTGGGCAGATGTTTCAACAGTATTGGTTCCTCAGGGACGGAGAGACGGGGCTTCACTCGTTTAGCAGAGCTGCCTATCATAATAGTACCGTTCGTCTCTTGCTTAACAATTCAGTTGGAATATCGAGATTCACTCTTATTTGGGTTTGGGTAGACCCCTTTCCTCCGTGACTTTAGGGAATTCAGGACGCTCTTCCGCCCAACCTCGAAGCTATGGACACACATGTCCACAAATCAACGACACTGGGCTCCGTTGCCTTCCGCCGAAGCTATTGCTAATCAAGTAGTTGTGCAAGATGCAACGTATGTTTGCTTATCTGTATTTCGGAAATCCCATACTCAACTATATTTTGAACATTCAGGTGGTATCTTGGAAACACCACCACCGACCCGTATGTACAGCAAGAGGCAGATTATTTCACAAAATACTCTTTTGCAGACTCGTTAGTTGGTGTTGATTCCCCGCGCTTAACACCACTACAACCCCTCTTCCTACTTTAGTTGGCGCGATCACAAAGCGCATGGCTTGTACGCCGATGGCTCCACTTCCAATGGGACGAACTACGGTGCCTGGCTCGTAATGAACGCACGGGATACGTAAGCAGTATATTCTAGGAGATATGTTTGTATTCGTAACTGAGGTATACTTTATTTTTCAGCTATTTTGGTGGACCAATCCATACTGACCTAACGGTAGATGGGATTACCTACAACTATGTGAGTCTAGCAGCACATTCATAACATCGACATGGAATTGAGCGATTCTCCAGATTATCTCTAACCACCATGGTGACGGGTATGCACCCCGCCGGCTCGTTTAGATCCAATTGCTAACGTCTTTTCTCACAGAACACCCAATATAACAAGTAAGATCCAGAACCAAAAATATTACCTTTTCGTTATCTACCTTCAACATTATCTACAGACGGATTTGATCGCACATTTGGCCCGTTCTACTACTACTTTAACTCAGGAAATAACGCTTCGTAAGTTAGCTGTAATTTAATATGACAACGCTACCCGAATCATCCCTGACTTGCATATTTGCCAGACTTCAAAGTCTTCGGGACGATGCAGAGCGATACGCCAATCCCGAATGGAACGCCGCGTTCTACGACTCCATCGCCTCGCACGTCCCCAACTATGTCACGACCTCTCACCGTGGGACCTTTTCGTTGAAAGTCAATATACCTGTTGGAGCAAAGAATACAATCGCAATTCTCAGTCAAAATGGAGTCGATCCACAGGACAACGCCGAGGATATTAGTGCCTACCAATATTGGGGCAATGTCTCTAGGAGCGGCCGTCTCAATATCCCCCGTGTAAAGGAGGGAATATATAGGCTGACTATATACGCAGACGGTATATACGCCAGAGTTGGGCGACACTAGCACTCTCATTAATATCGCATTTTGGGTTTAGGTATCTTCGGGCAATACGAGGAAGACAATATTGTGATCAGTGCCGGGAAAACCAACCAACATTCGGTCAAGTGGACTCCTGAATCATCCGGTGAGCCATCGCACTCTGCACAAAATCCAAACCGTCTTCGCACTTATATCATACTTGAAGGATCTGAAATCTGGAGGGTTGGTACGCCTGACAAGACGGCAGGTGAATTTCGCCATGGCTTTGCAGGTGACCCATCACACCCGCTACACCCCGAAGAGTATCGCATATAGTGAGAAATTTCATGTGTGCATTAATTTAGTAGCTTACTGATCCATGAATCCTAGTTGGGGACAGTGAGTGAATTACTATCTACGCATATAGTCCATTCACGCCAGTATCTCCAGGTGGGACTTCCCGACTGACTTTCCCAATGGTGTTAATTACACTGTCGGTGTTTCTGACGCCTCAAAAGATTGGAATTACGTCCATTGGAGTGTGTTCGGGCCATCTTATACAAGGTCAACAGCGGTGAAAACTAACATGAACAACTGGACGATCAATTTCGAGCACACTGCGCCAATCCCAACTAATGCGACGGGCACGCTGACTATACAACTCGCTGGAGCCAAGTCCTCAAGGTGAGCTGCTAATAATTATTTGCAGGTTTACTGAACTAACCATTCACGTTGAATAACAGCACCAATACAGATAGTAAGCTTTAGAGATGCAGTAAGAGCTGTATTTGTATCTCACTGTAGGTGGATGTATGCAGTAGTACCACCCGGCTCGAACAGCAAGTTCACCTTGCAGGCCATTATGAATGACCAGACACCGCTCAATTTCGATATTCTCTGGTAGGCTACTCTCACCTCAATGTTCGGTTTTTGTCCTGAAACTCATGACTTGTAGGTATCAGTCCGGCAATTGTGCTGTACGCTCAGGTGTTTCTTGCTATAACCTCGCCAAGAAACTTCCGTTCTCCGGTAGCTGGCTGAAGCAAGGTTGGAACAAACTTGTTCTTTCTCTTCCGTATAACAAAGGCGCGGTCTACGTCCAGTACGACGCGATTCGGTTGGAGCTCAGCTAAGCTGTGGGCCAAGACCACGATTATTCTACTAGCAGTCTCATTGGAAATTATGGTGTGTCCAGAGTAGACAAGATAAAGATTATGTTTATTCATGTAACGACAACACGCAAGAAATACATCCAATTGAATCTCTGCTACTACTCGGGGCTTTCATCTACATCCATAGGTATCTGTTTAGCTTCGATTGCAACGTTGTCTAAGGCCGCCTTCGTCTTGCCGCCGCGCCTCTCAGTCAGCCACGCGTCGATTTCAGCCTTCAGTGCCTCATCTAACACCCAAAGCGTCATTAGTGGTGGACATTATGATCAGTGATAGTGTGCGCACTTGGAATGACGTCCTCGATCTTCAACGGTGACCTGTTGAATGGATCCGTCACATCAGATAGCAAGTGTGCTTTGATAGTCGAACGGTCGACTGTGGTTCGTGAAGAGGGGAGAGTAACAGGGTCACGCATGAGCGTGTACATGAGGGGGTCTACCCACATTCAATTCAATCAGTACTACCAATCGTTAATCGTAAATGAGTCACTCACCCATATACTCCTCTGGCGCGTCGCTCAAGTCGTCCTCAGCCTCGAGCAAGGCTTTCGCCTCCTCTACCGCATTCACGAAAATCATAAACTGCTCGACTTCGGCGTCTGTTTTGATTGAATGTTTCCGTACGATCGCTGCTGCATTTGCAAACACTTCCTTCTTGTAACTTCTCCCTTCACCTGCGACAGCGTTGACGAATATAGGGTCTGCGGACAAGTTCAGGTAGACCTGGAAAAGTTCGCCCAAGAGGACACGCGGCTGGAAGCGGTACTTGTCCATGTCCTTGACGTGCAGTGACGAGCAACGTGGCCCACACAGGATATCTAGGTTGTAGTCGAGCATCGCTGCTAGACGGTCCACAATTTCGGGCGTAAGGAACGCCGCCTTGGTCTCTTTCGTAAAGTTACGCAATAGTTCGATAGTCGACTTTGTTAGAGTCGAGTAGGAAGTAGCCATGCCCTCGTATTGGCGGAAGTACTTTTCCTTCTCGCGTCTCTCATCTGCGGAGAGCGCTTCCCACTCTTCTTTACGTGACATAAGCTGTTGAATTTGCTTGATGAGCGTGAGCTTTGTGAGAAGTTCGTCGAGGAGATAGGTTGCGTCGTTCATGAGCAAATTGGCAAAGCGGACGAACTTGTCGATATTTCTGGTTGAAATGTAAGTAAGGCCATAATGACAAGTTCGAACGTTGACGTACTGCGCTGTCTTAGTCAGAGCTTCACGATGGGTGTGGTTACTCCAGACTGCCCTGAGGATGTACGACATATTGCGCCTATATGACACGTGTGTATAAGAGGCGTTCGTCTTCCCCAAATAAGTATATTACTCACCGTGACTCGAACTTGTCATAAAACTGGCTACTCGCGCCGGTCTGTTCAACCTCTACAATAAAATGGTCACCAACCACGCTCATACGGTTAAAATACCAAGAGACATACCGACATAGAACGACACCAATGCAGGAACTAGATGCTTATGGCTCAACGGGTGACTATTGATCAACGCGCCAAGTGCACCTTCTCGCTCGCGCCCGTACGGAATCGTCCCATAGAACAAGATCTGTTGAAAACGGAATTGATTTAGCAACTCGAACAAGCTGTCTAGCGGAGTTGCAAACCTGAAGTAGTTTGCTTTTGAGGAACGGGTTCTTGATGTACCAGGTCGAAGACAAGAAGGTGAGGATAAAGGTCAATAGCTCGGTCTTGACGGATATATCAATCAAGTCGGGTCGTGTCCTAATCAAACACAACGTTAGGTCTAGCGGTTTTCTGAAATACAAGCCACCCACCTCATGATAAACAGATAATAATCAACAATATCTTCCACAAAGTACTCGGGCAACATTCTGAAATCCTCTGGGATCTCTTCAGGCAAGGGTAACCTATATAAAGGCACATTAAATTCATAGAAAAGTGAGATAAATGGTGACTACATACGTGATAAGCTGCGACGGGTGCTGATGTTTCGGGTCAACCAAGCGCATCACCCACACCATCAAGAAGTTCGTAAATGCAAGGTTGCGGAATGTGATCTCGGGGTCGAATAGCTGGACTTCATATGCGTATTGTTCTTGTTGGTACTTAGTCTTGTCCGCCTGGAATAAAGATGATTAGAGGTCTATCGCAATGCAATTACTCGAAAGTCTTACTTTGACCCGATCTACTCGCGCCTGATGCATCGCTTGCTGCGGCTAACCCAAGCACAGTTATGAGCACATTGTCGACTGGGACAAACCCAGACCACTCACCCCAGGAGGAACTTCCGTTGCTTCAGCCGTCTCAAGCCACCTGTCAATCTCGTGGAGATGCTTCGAAATCTCGTCGTGCGTTCCAATCGTGCGCACGATCCCAAGATGGTTAAATCCAGCGCAGAGGAAGAATATATCTGAGATAAAGTTTTGCGGGACCACTACGGCAATGTAACAAAATTAGCAGAATGTAAAAGTCCGGGTAGTGTGAGGGCTTACCGCCGCCCTCGGTAACGCGCTTCTCCCACGTGGCAACTTCCTCAGCAGTAGCCTTCAACCGAGTCTCCTCGCCAAGCTTGACGCGGTTGGACATTGCGAAGTATTTAGGATCGATCCTATCAATCTGCGTCGCGCATACAAGGTCAGGCACCCGCATTTATAGTGAGGCATGTAATGGGAGAACTTACCTTACTGTACTTAGCATCGAGGAAGGGTTCTGCGAACCTCAGCAAGGCGGCTTGTAGGTTGATGATGTATCCATCAGAGGCGACAGTATGGGGATCCACCTGAGCAATTCATTGGTTAGCTTTATCGCCCTGGATAAGTTAGGCAGGCCTACATGGGCTCCAGCTCGTTTTGCGTTGATATTCAACACGGTCGAGAAATACTGGAGGACCTTCTCGCGGGATTCTGCCGACGCACGCACGATCGCGTTGAATATTAAAAATATTGATTGCTACATGACGGGGTAGTTTAGTATTAAGGCTGAGCATGGGATTGACGAGAAGCTTACTTGAAGATTCACTAAAGTAGCGCGCAAGTTGGTGTTTGTCGAATCAAGATCAGACCGGGTCCTTTTCTCAGGTTCTGAGTAGTACGATTGGGCAATGCTTGGCTAAATGACGGATCAGTATGGTGTGAATGAATGCATTGAGCCACTAGACTGACCCATTCGCGAGCAAAGACGCTCAATCGGGCCAACGGCCCCAACAGGGACACGAACTCGATAGTGTGCGGCGCAGCATCCTCGGGCAACCAAGTTGGCAGTCGTGGAAGCTACACACGAATTGATAAATATGATGTTATGTAAATGGTGGTGTAACAGTAACTTACCATCGTAGCCACATTCTTGTCTGAAACAAGCGCTTCCAAAGCTCCCACAATCCCTCTCCACTCAGACCCTCCGCCCCCCAGTCCTTCGCTGGGCAAAGCACCGACTACAGTATTAATAACATCGCCAAATATATCTTCGAGCCCATCGTCAGCAAATCGCTTTGCAATATCGCCGATAAAACCCTCCACATCGCCAGAACCGAGACCAAGAGCAGTCGATCCAGCGTTGAGTGGCGCAGAGCTGAGACTCAAAAGGCTAGGTAAGAGTTCCTGTACGCCTACGGTGACACCCTGGGGCTGGGGGAACATCGTAGGATCCTGGAGCGTGAGCCCGGCATAGGAGATGACTAGATCTCGCAAGCGCTCGAGAATCTCATTTGCGCGTTGCTGGTCCGCAAGCGGAGGAGGCCTGCGTGACAGCTGGATCTTGGTAGCTTGGATCCGTTTCCAGCATCCTACGAGGTAGGCCAGGGATGTTTGGAGTGGCGGCAGAGCGACAAGAACAGTGATAAGCTCGGGGTCGTTGTCCGTGAAGCGCTGTGGGTCAAGACTCAGTCGGTCAATGAGAAGACGGTCGGCGTATTCGCTTTTGAGTTGGATGGGGGTAGTGAGACCTTCAAAACAGTTAGTATAATAATATACGGGGGATAGAATTACGCACTTGGGTCTTCCTCTAGTAGTTCTTGCTGCACATTACGCAACCATGTCACACTCCAGCCAGATTTTTCGGCAACCCCGCGCTATAACAGACGAACATTAGCTATCGCCTAGAGTCCGATTTTTGATACTTACGTCAAGTGTCACGTTGAAAACCTTGCCGACAACCTCCGACTCCCACTGAGGGAAGTTAAGCGGCGTCTGCTGCTGAGGAACTGCCTTAGCCGGAGAAGGGCGGGCCAGTTCAGGAGCAGGAACACTAGGTTTGGGGATAGGCTTAGGTTTAGGTGCGACTGCCGCAGGTGGCGGAGCTGGAGCGGGGGTGGAAGGTCCAGGGCTCGACGAAGCTGAGGCCGGAGGGCCTCCCAAACGAGCAAGTCGTTTCATGCGAATCTAAAATCCATGAGTTTGATTTTCTGCACATTTTAATGGACATACCCGGTCAGCATCTCCTTGTGGGTCTGTAAGCGGAGTGGACATGACGAGGCTGCTGTTGTGGAGGTAAAGGATAAGTAAGACTGATTAATGAGTACGCGTCGGTCACAAAGCAGGGGCGATTCTTGCGTAATCTCGGCGCTTCTTATCTCCACTTCACCATGTCTTTCCTTGGTCTATCGCGCTCTATACTTTCACTCACAAGCTCTGCTCGAGGATTCTCGACTACTCATGTGACCCTTGCTGGATACAAGCTCAAGTCTCATACTGGGACAAAGAAAAGATGGAGCGCTATTGCGAATGGAATGTTCAAGCGTGTGAGTAAATTGTTCAGAGCTCTCAAAGAAAATGGAGTAATTGAGCTGCCATGTTTAGGCGAAATGTGGAAAGCGACATTTGAACACTCATATGTCTGCGGGAAAGATCAACAAGCTGGGTCAAACCGCGATCTCTACACCATGGCAAGCGAAACATTTGCGCAAGCTCCTGCCCAACGCGTAGACATCAACAAAAATCCAAAGAAATATTTGTATGTTCTCCCTGATACTGCGCTTTATCTCAATGACTTATCCGAGCAGGTAGCTTAAGACCCATGTAATTTCGACAAATGCTAGGACAAACATACTTTGCTGAAGTACAAGCTTTTGGAGGGGAATCTTTTTAGGATCGCTTTACCAAATCCCTCTGTTTAGTAATATGGCAAGTGCCGCAGAAAGTTCCCCCTAGAAACACCACTGTCCTGTCTACTCCCTATCTTGTCCCACCTGATCTGCCAGACAACCAACGAGTAATAGCTTGCTGCTTCTACACTTCGCTTACATAATAGTAATCAGTGCTTCCGGACCGACGCGACTGCGACGACGGCCCGCCCACCTGACGCCACGCCTGCTTCCTCCTGCTTCCTCTTGCTTCCCCGCTCCAAAAGGCTACCGCTCCGAACGAGAACTGATGGCCGACACGGGCGTCGACATAAATATATCTCGCTGGAATGTATTTAAACTCTTGTATGGGTTCGGTGGTTCGATTGTACACCCTTAGTGCTTCAAGATGGGGTTCTCTAAGTCGAGTCTGCTGGCGTTGGCTTCGTTGACGCTGCGTGCGGCTGCGACGCTTGTGACGAGTGAGACTTCCACAACTATTACGTTGCAGAATGACCGACTAAAGGCTATGTACGCCTTAACATCCTGCCCTCTGTTCTATCCACCTTACTAATTTACTCCTTCCTATGACAGCGCAAACAAGCCTGGCGGGAATATCAAGACTCTTACACTCGATGGAGTTTCTTTGCTTGGTACAGGCCAAGGTCTCTACCTCGACTGCTACTGTATCCCCTCTGGTTTCTACACTCCCGGAAGCACATCCCCTACACTCCAGCTCTTGAACGGGACTGACTCGACCGGGACAAATTGGGGTGGAATCGCACTGAGGGAAACCTATAAGCCAACCGGGCAAGTATTCGAGCAGATATGGTTCTTGAGGGATGGAGAGACTGGACTGCATTCGTTTACCCGAATCGCGTACTTCAACGAAACGGTAAGCAAGCCAAGGCAGTTATCCAGCATAATTGCATCTAACCCTGACTGAAATAGGTGCCTTTCTTGAGGAATCTGCAAGAACTGCGCACTCTGTTCCGCCCTACAACGAGCCTGTGGACACACCTCTCGACCAACGAGAAGCAATGGGCACCTTTGCCATCTACCGCTGCAGTTGCTGCGCAAGTAGTCGCTCAAGATGCAACGTAAGCAACATTTGCCCCACTCTAACCTTCCGTGTAACTCATTGTTCCGCGCTCATAGTTGGTATCTTGGCAACACGCCAAACGATAAATATGTTCAACAAGAGGCGGACTACTTTACGAAGTATACATTTGCAGACAGGCAAGCCCAACCACAGCATACCACAGCTTTCATTACTGATGCATTTGGTGTACAGCTGGCGCAACCACAAAGCTCATGGACTCTATGCGGATGGCTCCACTTCGAATGGGACGAACTATGGAGCTTGGTTGGTGATGAACACCCGGGACACCTACTTCGGAGGCCCGCTCCACAGTGATCTCACCGTCGATGGTATCACTTACAACTATGTGAGCAATCGCCCTCCTCCTACTCCTCACGAGATTTCCTAATTGTGCTTGTGCAGATCGTGTCAAACCACCACGGGGACGGGACGCCCAACATCACAAGTATGCAAACGTGCCTCCTGTGTGTGAACCTTTCGGCTAATCTGCTCTCTAGATGGCTTCGACCGTACCTTTGGCCCCTTCTACTACCACTTCAACTCGGGCAAGAACGCTAGGTGCGCCCTCTCTACGCGTTCACTACTCCAAGATTCTAACTCACCTCTTCTCAGCCTCCCAACCCTCCGGGCGGATGCCGAAAAACTCGCTAGCCCTACCTGGAACGCAGACTTCTACGACTCTATCGCCACCCATGTACCGAACTACATCCCAACCTCTGGCCGCGGCACGTTCAAAGCTCAAGTTACCCTGCCAAAGGGTGCAGTAAAGCCGCTCGCTGTGCTTAGTGTGAGCGGATACGACTTCCAGGCGAACGAGGTGGATACCAAGGCGCTGCAGTATTGGGCCGATGTAGACGCGAACGGCAATGTGGAGATTCCGAGGGTCAAGGCGGGATTGTATAGGTTGACTGTTTATGCTGAAGGTGAGCACAGTGGTGGTGATAGTTTCGTTGGGTGGAGTACTTATGTTTTAATAGGCATTTTCGGTCAGTTTGTGCAGGATAATATTACTGTGAACACGGGGACGAATTCTGTGGTGAAGGCTACTTGGACGGAAGAATCTGCTGGTGGGTTGATTTTCATTGGTTTGCTGTGCATTTTATTAATACGCTGCTGTAGGCAAGGAACTATGGCGTCTTGGAACTCCTGACAAAACTGCTGGAGAGTTCCGCCACGGTTTCGCGCTTGATCCTAACAAGACGCTTCACCCTGAAGAGTACCGCATATAGTGAGTTGCGCGTTGCTAAATCTTAAGCCATCTTCTGACCTGAATTCCAGCTGGGGCTACCACGACTTCCCAACTGACTTCCCCAACGGCGTCAATTTCACGATCGGAAAGAGCAACATCGCCAAGGACTGGAACTACATCCACTGGAGCGTATATGGCCCAAGCTATACCCGCAAGACGGCTGTGTGGGATAAGATGAATAACTGGACCATCAATTTCGACTATGCACGGAACAAGATTAACCCCGACCTTGCGTCGAAGGCGACATTTACCGTGCAGCTGGCGGGCGCGAAGACTGCTAGGTGGGTTATTAACTCGCGCTTTGTGTAGATTGTATGTTGACGTTTGAGCGTTTTGCAGTGGAAATACCGATGGTTGGTTTGGTTGAATTTCGGAGCTTGACTTGGAACACTGACACTATGCTTCAGTTGATAACGGCGCATATACAAACTTTGATCTCAACGTGGTCGTCAACGGGAATACCCCCCTTCCATTCCATATTCCCTGGTACGTACAAGAGATTTTCTCGTGCGCACCTCGTGCTCAACAACAAACCCTGTCTATAGGTATCAATCGAGTAGCTGCGGCGTGCGCTCCGGCATCTCGTGCTACAACCTTGGCACCCGACTGACGTTCCCCGAGACCTGGCTTAAGAGTGGGCATAACTCAATCGTCCTAAGTCTTCCCTTCAATGCAACCGACTACGAGAGCGCGGTCCTGCCGGTAAGCCCAAACATGTTCTAGGCGTAGAACACCGGAATCATGTACTAAAAATGTCTTCGTTTTCAGGGGTCGATCTACGTCCAATATGACGCACTTCGTCTCGAAGTCAGCTGAGTATGCATGTAACATAGTAGTATCAATAAAATGTACAATAAACTACCAGGAACAAAGCAAAAATAGCATCAGCCTCTCCCAGACTTGAAATTCCGCCTCATTACCCCGGGCCGCGCGATTACCCCGGACCGGAGCCCCACAACCTCCCCAAACATGTTCTTGTCCTTCGCGCGTTCTTGTATAAATTCTAGTCCCCGGAGGCTTAGCAATGTACGGACCCCGCTGTTTTCTCCGACATGCATTCGTTGGCTCTGTTGTTTGCATGTTCATTGGTGGTGAGCTCGAGCGCCAAGTCGATTTATGAGGTCTGTCAATCGACGAGGGGAAAGACGACAAACCCCGTTGCTGGATGTCCCATAGGTGAGTTCTAGAACTGGCGGTTGGTTGGTATACTAAAAGTAGGTTGTAGGAACCAAGTTCGTTTCTCAGAACGACACCCGAGCAGCTTTCAAGAGCATCCAGGATGCCGTCCTTTCGCTGTAAGTACCCAAACTGCATCAATTTTTGAATAGGCATTTATAGTTCTATTCTCAGTCCACAAGATACCTCTCCACAGTGGATCTTGGTCGGGGCTGGCGTTTACAAGGAGGCTATCAACGTTACGCGAAAAGGACCAACCACTTTGCTTGGGGCGACGAATCATGCAGACAAATGTAAGTCCCGTTACAACTCACGTATGCCCCGTCTAACACTCGTTGGCAGACGTCCAGAACTTGGTCACCGTGTACAATACGACTTTCATGAACCAAACGACGCAGACAAGCAGTCAGGACAACGCAGATACCCAGGTGCTGACTGTCGCTCCTAATAAGTGGTCGACCTGGACAGGAAAAGGATTTTACGGAGACACACCTGAGCCAGTTCCAAACGTAAGTCGTGCTCATAGCTGAAGAATTTCGAATCATTTCTGACACTAGTCTTGAAAGGAATGGGGATGCACTGATTTCAGAGCTTATAACATAAACTTTGAGAACCGAGCAGTATGTCCCTGGTTTTCTCGTAGAAGTTGCACTAATAAAGGCTTCAATCCACAGGCTACCCAGGCGGTTGGCCCCGCGTTGGCCGTGGGCGTAGCCTTCGCACGAGCCTCTTTCTATGGTTGCGCATTCAAATCATACCAAGATACAGTGTTTATCGGCAAGAATGGCTCGGCAGTGTTCAAAGGCAGCGAAGTCGCTGGGTCAACGTAAGTAGTTTTCAGACCTTTCAAATAACAATTGGTACTATAAGCGTTTCTTAGCGACTATATCTATGGCTTTGGCACGGCGTACTTTATCGACAGCACACTTTCAAATCGTGGCCCTGGCCGGTAAGTTTCAACTTTTGCTGATGAGTACACAATGCTGATCAAACTATCAGCTTGACCGCCTGGAAAGGTTTGCACGCAGCCTCATACAATGCACTCTATACTGACGCCGATACAGGTGACGACCGGTATAAGAACAAGAACGGAGTATACTTTGATAAATGCAGTATCGTCAAGTCACCCGACGCCAACCCTGCTCTGAACCTTACTGGAACAATGGGCCTCGGTCGTCCATGGAACAACCTGTCCGCTGTGGCCATCATGGATGTATGTTCAAACCCCTCTCAGGCTTTCGATTTGAATCCAACTAATGGCATTTGACCGGCTGCAGACATACATGGATAAAACTGTGATGCCCGCTGGCTATACTATTTGGGCATCAAACGATCCTCGATTTAACTATAATGTGACTTACTTTGCCGAGTACAAGAGCCACGGTATGTCGTTTACAATTTGAGAGATGGTCGGGGACCTAATACACTTTATAGGACCTGGATGGAATGCTACAGCGCGAGATCTATCGGTAGAACGTATCCTAAAAAGCGCTAGTGACGTGAAGCGGTTTTCTCTGGGTAGTATCTTTGGTGCCGACTTGACCTGGATCGACTTTACTTATTAGTGTATCAACGTATCGTTTGTCTGATAATAGTATTAAGCTACACCCGCTTGTATGCTAGTTGTAACCAAAACTATAATCGAACGAGTCTTACTCGATTATCGAGTTAAGTGAGAGCAAAGGGGCGTAGAGTGGGATCTGGGAAGTTTCAATTAACGGAATTAGAACTATGTATGCACCTCTTGGTTTCTTGAGTGCGGGTGTGATCGGGTTTAGGGGTAGTCTTGAGCTACCGTTTAGGTGGAAGTAGGCAAAATCTTTCACAGAACTATGCTTCTCCAAAGCATGCAGTCTGTCCGCCAAAAATCGGAAAAAAAGGATAGAGCAGTAAATTACAAGCAGGTTGAATGCCCCCATTACAATCTAATGGTAAATAAGCGCCGAGATCACGTCACCGCGGAGGAAACTGTGTGAACTTCACCTCGGCCAATTTCGGTTTCCCTCACTCTCGACCAACCTCCGTACTCGTCCTTCTCCCCTCTCTGTATATTCATTCTCGTCCTATAAGACAAAAATGGCGTCTAGACTTGGTTTCCGACTTGCAGCGAGGTCTTTGCGCCAACCTACCGTGTTGAGTGTTCGGTTTACCGGCCGGAGAGCTATGTCATCTGGCCCGCCGAAGGAGTCCTCAGACACGATCTGGGCCGTAAGCATGGGCTCATTTGAATAATGTAGACAATTGCTTATATGCTGTTTTATAGGTTGGTGCGCTCATTGGAACTGTTGGTGGTGTAAGTCGGTTGATCATTAATGCGTGTGAATAAATATTGAAATTAATTGGCTCCTTAGCTCGCAGCTATTTTTTCTTCCTCTGGAAGCAAGGATGTTCACCACGAGAGTTCACACGCGCCTAAGCCAAAGAAGGAAGCTCCCAAAGAGGAAGAAAATAAGGCCGAGGAGAAGAGTGACGATTCTGAGGGCAAAGGAGCTGACAAGGCTGAGGGCGATGTGAGCCCGGAAGAAGCACAAGCGTCGCTGAAGAAGAGCGTGGTGAGTTTCTTCTAGAATGCGTTTCTGAATAAATGAGTTTCTTAAATGTAATTCTACAGAAATCCGACGACCCATCCAGTGCCAAGGCGGAGGAGGCGAAGTCGTCTGGGTCGTCCAAAAGCGATGGTGCTGACTCTGATTCTGAGACTGCGGAAGGCTTTGTCAAGATTGAAGACATGCTGGTCGAGAATGTCAAAGAAGCTTTGGCTAGGAGCGAAGTAAGTCTTGTCATTTATATAGTCAACTCACCTGGCTCAGTCCGAGTGTTCTAGACGGTGGACGTTCCAGCTGTTGCAAAAGGAGCCGAGGAGAAAAAGGCCTCAAAATAGTTGTACCGACCATTGTCCCAATATATCATTATGTTGAAATCTAGAATAAATGACTCATGCATTCTCGTGTGGTCAAACTCCGCATAAACGAGCGCAGCGTTGAAAGCATGCGTGCCGCAGTTGAGCGTGCGGGGTCGGCCATGGTTTTGGTCACGTGACATGGCACTGGTTAACCTCTGGGTACATCGCCCTGGGCTTGCCAACCTCTACTTATATCTTGGCTTCCCTACCACCACATCCATAACCTCCCCCGCTCAGATCCAACTACTCTAATTAAGATGGTGCGTTTGTCTGTTTTAATCCTTAGCGCGATGAGCGTGGTTCAGCTCACAAAATACCCCTTACCCACCGATCACGCGTTCACGTTGCATGTAGTCTTCCGGAGTCGCTGTCCACCCTGACTGCTTGAAGGCCTACAACGAGCTCAAGCTCGGGAAGAAGCTCAAATATATTATATATGGCGTCAGCGAGGATAATACGCAGATCGAGGTCGTCAAGACATCGGAGTCAACCGACTATGATGAGTTTTTGAAAGACTTGCCCGATGTAGGTCTTGCTGCAAGACCTATCGCGCGCACATGGATTAAACCATTCTATATTTTATTAGACCGGTTGTCGCTGGGCCGTCTACGACGTTGCGTATGAGAAGGACGGAGGCAAGCGTAACAAGCTTACGTTCTACATCTGGTATGTCCGATGATCTAATGACGCGGCACCAAATTCTAACATTGGCATTGCAGGAGTCCTGATGACGCTAAGATCAAGCAGAAGATGGTCTACGCGTCGTCCAAGGACGTACTTCGCAGGGCTCTGGTCGGCATCGCTGCTGAGATACAAGGAACGGAGTTCGACGAAGTTGCATGGGAGACTGGTGAGTGTTTTGTATGCGCATTGGTGTGTGTATGTGCAGTTTCTTACGCGTGTCGCTCTTAGTTTTGGAAAAAGTGTCGCGTGGGTCTTAGAGGAATTGCCCAATGTGCTTGCTTTACCGCCACGACCATTCACTGTTTGTTCAGTGTGAAACGTAGACTGCAGTACAGATCAATCCAATTATATGTCCTCAAATTCACTGTGCCAATTAATACCACCTCAACGTGTGCATTCGCCTGGTAACAGTTCTCGCAGTTTTGATAAGCCATCGATTCATCGTGGGGAAACTACAAACAGGATACATCAAACAGGGAAAGAGTCCACATATGGCAATACATCCCAGAATAAGATAAACGCCCAAAAATGAAATTCATAAACCCAAATGGAGAGCATTAGACAATGAACCCCTCTAATCTTGTTGTGCCTGTCGATTGGACGTGCGTGTCCGTAACTTTGTTACGGTTTAAGAATGCTTCAACTCGTAGTACCGAGTGCATGTCGTTGTGGAAGACCATGTAAAAGCGCGCGCCAGCGCTGTCCCAGAAGTGGTCGGGTTAGTGGCTCTTCTCGGCAAATGAGAGATAGACTTACGGGACAGCGGTTCGCCGTGCGAATCTCACACGCCTAAAGGCGTCTACCTCCCGAGTCGCCATTAGCTTGTGCTCCCCACGCGGTACAACCATATACAAGGCGACCGTGACCGCGTAAGGTAAGTCGTTGACGAACAAGAGGTCGGGCATCTCGAGTACGGGAGCAGATTCCAGTAATTGAGAGCACTAGCCACGGATTCAGTTATATAAATATGATGTAATTAATGAATCAGATAGGGGACCTGCTGGGGTAACAGAGTACGAGAGGGGGGAAGGATGCGGGAAAACGCAGGTTTCTCGTGCGCCAGGTGCTATTTTATGACAGTGGCCTAGAGTGCTTCCCTCGCAATTGGGGACACGAGGCTCTTGTTGTGATCGTATTCAGGACGGCCTAATACGCCACGCTCGTCTTAGGCTAGCGTGAGACCACGGGGACTGGGGAATTGATCGGTGATGAGTAGGAAAGCTGCAGTGCGATTCAACCAAACATGACCAAAATGAACAACATTTACCGAACGAGCTATGCAGGACCACGCTTAGGAACAATGTTTATATTTTCTCTTTATTTATTGGCTTTAAGCAAAGTAAACTCATTTGCTTTAAACTAAGTGTAATGACTGAAGCCCAGGTCCTCGAAAGCTTCAGCGGGTGGCTCTGCCAAATCGAACCAAATTTGTCCTCGAACCCCAAGATCGACGACCACACGTTTCTGGCAGGACACGCCCTACCTGTCGTCAGATAAGGTTTTGTTTTCTACAGTACAGTAATTCTATTTTACTGCATATACATGCGGGATTCATGTCTCGCATCAACCTCCCCCCTCGTTGGATTACAAGCTTTGAGGTTTAGTAAGTCATTGTCATTCTAAACTTTTTGTCATTATACATAACAATTACTTTTAGCTACAAGTGCACTTGATCTAATGTGGCACGAGAACGGACTGAGTGTTGAGATCGTGACGGATGGTGAAGCTTTGAAGGAGCTTTGCCCGCTGTTGGTTTCGGAGTCTTCAACTGGCGGACCAGGCCACAACGAGTAAGCCGCCTCTTCTTGATAAGACATCTACCTAATGTTCGTATTTAGGTGTTGGATCGCGTCTTCGCAAGGGCAGGAGTTTGCTGTTTGCGTCACTCCCGTCGACAAAGCAAGAGCAAACTTATTTAACAAACTCGCCCTCACGCCAACCCAGCTTCAGCTGTGTCTTTCTGTCGAGGTTTATCTTGACGGTTTACTTGCTACCAGTCGCCTGCTAAGCCCCAACGACCTTGAAACACATGGCGCCGAGTTATTTATATCCGGCCATATATCATTAGACGGGCTTTCTGAACGTCCGTTTTGCTTTGCAGAGCGTGAGTTTGTGAGTAAGTCGCCCTCGGCCTCGGTCACCAACCGCAAAATACGTATAGTTGACAGTATTATTAGGTCATAGGAGTGTTAGGATGGTGTCGTCCGAAGAACTAGGAACGATCCGGGTTGTTTTGCAGTGGAGACGCTGGGTTGAGGTAGACAGAAGCTCACTTTCAATGACAAAATCTCACTCTAACTCTCTCATTTGACAGGTAGAACGAAGCTCGCCTCTATCAGAATGCGGTCTCACTGGGTTCGGCTCTTCTTTGGGTCGGGCGCACCGGTCGATTAGAGACGAACGTTATATGGATGCCGCGGTGCTTGGGGATTCACAGTTAATCGTCAATGGGAATGCACAGGAGAGCCACATACATGAGCCGCTTTTTGGTGCTCCAAGCATAACCTTGAAGTTTCATTATGCACCCCAAAGTAAGCAGGTTTCATGGTCACCTCGGAATCGAGTTGACTTCTGTCTAGGCTGGCTGGTGTCCTCGGGAAAGGACAATGAGTCTCCAATGGCGATGCGTCGAACGACGTTTGCATCGTCGTCGAAGCATACGCTCGACCACGAATCGCCTACCGCCAACATCCAGGTAAGTGAATGAATGATTCTCATTGATTTCAACTCATATGTTACTACAAGATCAAAAAACGGCGCCGGTCATACCCCGCTTCGTCTATCCGACTACGTATTCCGCCCGCCAATCCCAACCCAACTCCTGTTCTCGAGTACCCTCCAGGCCCACAGCCGCCCCCGTTCGCGCGTCCTCCCACAAATATCACGCCAACCCCCCAGCCCGAGACTCCTAATGGGGCGGGCGCGAACCCCACGGTGGACTCCGACATTATCGACATCGATGACTTGGAGAGCGACGACGACGCTCCAGAGGTCGTACGTGCTTTTGTTCATTTGAACGTCTGTATTAGGTGCTAAACTGATGGTGCCACTCGTTGCCGTAGATAAACCCCCTCCCTAACCCCAATCCCGATCTTACGCTTCCGAATCTGACCGCCAGCGCCAACTTGCTCTTCCTGCGAATTCGAGCCCGTCCCGTCCTTCTCCCTCCTAACTCTAACCTACCTCCACAACCCGAACGTCAGCCCGCAAGGCCCATCCGCAAATGCGTCCAAATGTACGATCGCAGCCTCATCCTTCTCCTTATGCGCCTCGTCAACGACTTTCGTTCCCTCCTCGGCCCGAGCCACCTTGACGAGTACGCGGGGGAGCTGGATGAAGAAATACAGAGCTGGAGGATGACACGTGTGAACAAGAACGCGGTGGGGGAGGACGCGGCCCGGCATAGGGATTTGTTGCTGCTCGAGTTGGAGCAACTGGTGCAGCAGTATTTGAACTTGGGGGAAAATAGGAGGGGTGGCGGGAAGGGGAAGAGGAGGGCTGCGTGAGGGTGAGTGAATTACGTGAACGAGAACAGATTAGGAGGGAGGGGGGGGGGCGGTCCTGTGTAAACATTTAGTTTGTTTTCTTAGCTTTTTGTATTGTATGAATCTGAAGTTTCTTGTAAGCTCTGAGCACATCCGCTGTATTATAAATACCACAACGGTATTCCACATACGATTTTGTACCAACAACAATATAACCAAAAATGAACAACGGGCACTAATGACATCAACAAGGAACTAGAAAACAGGAGATAAAACACAAGCAGGTATCAGGTTTCTCCAGAGAACGTCGGGATATGGGTTTTTTAGATAGAACGTATCACAGAATAGATGGAAGGAGAGTAGATGTGTCGACTAGCGAGCGGATATATAAGAGACGAGTCGGAGGAAGGAAGGAAGCACAGGAAAGATAGTGAGGGTGCGGGTATATACATGAAAATCGTCGAGTTGGTGTATCGTCGGGTTGGGATCGTCTAGTCGCCCTTTCGGAAAAAAGAAATTAAGGATCGAGACCTAGACAAAATAACCATCATATTAGATATACTTAAACACGATGATGACTTGGACAAGGTCTGACCTTTCATAAGTCGGCTACGCTGCTCAGCACTGATATTCTGCGTCGCCCGCCTCGCGAGCAACTTCTCAGTCCGGTACCGCTCGTACATGACCTCGCGCGTATGCGTCTTTAGCGCCTGCACCCAGTAAACCACTCTTGTCAGTTTCACTATTCAAAACGCAAAAAGGAGGTTCAAGAACGCACCTTCATATGCGACCCAAACACAACCCCCCTCAGCACACCCACATCGCAATGCGTCGGATCCAGCACATCGATCGTCCCCCACCTATACTTCCTCGTAAACACCCCCTTCACATACGTCCTCTCCCCTCCACCCCCTCCACTCGCACCATTTGGCGAATCCAGGCTCGATCGAGGTTCATTAGTTCCCCCAGGCTGAAACGGGCTTCCCAAAACGGGGCGCCACGAGCTCGGAGGAAGCGCAGAGGGCGTAGCATATGCAGACGGAGAACGAGACGGCATCGACGGCAAGTCTTTGTTCTTTCCTTTGTTCGAGGTAGAGGTGTTGGAGGCAGTGCGCGACCCAAATCCGGCCGCCAGCTCTGCACTGGGCAGGTCTGGGTCGTCTGTCGTGATCGCCACGGGCGTGCCGGGCATATCCGGAGACCCTTCTCCGTTTGCTTCTGACTCGAGGCCAGGAGGAACGTCCCGTGCTTCAGAGCTGCTAGAAGTGGAGTTGGGCTTGGCATCGCGTTTATGTTTAGGCGTGTCGGGCGCGATGAGGACGAGTGGGAACAAGTTGGCGAGTATGGCGTCGTCTACGGCTGGGACGACGTGCATGTTTTGCGTGTCGATGGTGGGGCCGGCGCCTGGACCTGCGCTTGGTGAGGTGGGGCTATCGGCATCGTCTGCTCGAGCGCGGCTAGGTCTCCTCGTTGAACGAATCTTGATCACCTTGCGCTCCTCGTCGCTTCCATCGTCGTCGCGCGGACGCATAGGCCTGCTATCCACCCTCCCTCGCTCAGGATTCTCGTCTCCAATCCCAAACACATGCATATCCACCGCCCGGGAAAGGTCCCTCCTCACAGCCCTCCGAATCCGCTCTAATCTCTCATCCGTTAGCGTATCCCCGTGCGCAATCACAGGCAACACGTTTGTCCTTTTTGCAAGCCTCTGGATGGCTCTCAACTCGGCTGGAGCGACTCCCAAGCGATGCTGCGCCGGCGCGTCCTCGCTCGCGTCGGAATCGTATTCGTCGGAGCTGTTGTCGGGTGTGTCGGAGCGGATGGCTGTGAACGAGCGTGTGGGGCGGAGTTTGGTTGATGCGGATGAGCGTTGGCGTTGAGAGGGTGATTGAATAGAGGCGGGGTCAATAAGATAGATGCATAGGTGGATATGGTGATCGCCTTTGCTTTGGCGGATCACTTTGGATTCCTATAGCGGGGACAACAATGAGGAGCGGTTACATGCGCATGAGCTGGAGAAACACACCTCGCCAAGGGTTTCAGCGTACTGCGAGTCGATATGCCTCACAAGGGCCGTGACGGATTTTTCCAATTCGAGTTCCGCGCCTTCTGAGAAATCAAGCCCGGGCGTATCGACCGTCGTCAAGAGGACCCTCTCCGGCCCAGGCAGCTCGTTCGTCACAGTGATCAGCGAGCGCGTCGGACGAGTCGACCCAGACACATTATCGAGCGAGGCTTGGGGGTCGGCCATCTGCAACAAGAGGCGTAGAAGGGCTGATTTACCGACACCCCTCGGACCAGCGACCATCAAGTTGAACGGGGCCGGGGCTCGAGTCCTGCGCGAGCTCACCGAGGCCCGTCTACCGCCCGACCCAGGGGCAGGAACTGAAGGCGAGCGCGTATAGGCAGATGGGGGATTGCCATACTTGGACGCGATGGCGCCCGAGGGGAGGGGGGGAGTGGGCTGGTGATAGGAGGGGATGTCGACTAGCGACTCGGGCCACGCCATGCTCTGCGCACGGATGTCTGGCAGCGACGGCGAGGCCCGCACTGGCGCCGGCGCCGGAGCCTTTTTCTTGCGGAAAGATAGTCCAAGCACCATGGTTGTCGTGAGGAAGATGGCAGTCACGTGTGCGTCACGTGCTCAGTGGTGCGCGTGGGTCACGTGTTCGCGTTCATCCAAGTAACCGAACTTTCTTGCTGCCATGGCTCTCCCACCTGCCGGAAACGTCAATCGTCTGCTCACCAAGTTCGGCTCGTCGACCAACCCACCAGCGACGTCCCGCCCCCCTCTTGTTGCTATGGCTGTCGGTGCGAGTGCGTCGGCGCCTAACATCCACCAACCGACCTCGGTGCGCGGTCCAACAAGTGTCCCGGGCTCTCCTACACGTGCTGCGGCGCTTGCGAGCAATGATGCTGCTGCTTCCGGCCCGCTCGATATCGGAAGCTACGATGGTGGATTTGAGCGCGAAAATGAGAGTCGTGGTACACCTGTCACTGGCGAAGCTGCTGTCGAACTAGCCCTCGATTCCAGTGTCTATGGGTCAGTCCAGCTTCTTCTCACTCGCTTGCTATCGCTAATGCATCTGTTGGTAGCAATCGCCCTACACGTGAGTGGCACTTGACCGACTTTGACATGGGCCGTCCGCTTGGAAAAGGCAAGTTTGGCCGCGTGTATATGGTCCGCACCAAGGTCGCCCCGCGCTACATCCTCGCTCTCAAGTGTCTCTACAAGTCTGAGATTGTCCAATGCCAAGTGGAGAAACAGATCCGTCGGGAGATTGAGATCCAACAAAACTTGAGGTGCGCCTGCTTTTTATCTGGCCGTGGACAGCTTGCTGATTTTGTGGGTAGACATCCAAACATCCTAAGGCTGTATGGATACTTCCACGACACAAAACGAATCTTCCTCATGCTCGAGTTTGCGGGCAAGGGTGAGCTGTACAAGCAACTCTCCAGGCAGGGCAAGTTCTCAGATAAACGAAGCAGTCGTGTATGTCCCCTTCTCCCATTATCAGGCTATTCGTCTGGGCTCACCTCGGACGGTAGTACGTAGCCCAAATGGCAGACGCCCTAGGTTACCTCCACTCCAAGCACGTTATCCATCGCGACATCAAGCCCGAAAACCTTCTCCTTGGCATAAACGGCGAACTCAAGATTGGAGATTTTGGATGGAGCGTGCATGCACCTGGGAACCGGTCAGTCTTGCCGCTCCCACCCTCCTTTTTGTACTCCGGCCCTCCTGTTTTTAGACACCCTGTCACTTTTCATTCGCCCCCTTACCGCTGTCACATCCCACACACTCTTCACATCTAGGCGCTGGGCCGTGGCTGACATTTCTGACATGGTTTGACGCGCAGCCGAACAACCCTATGCGGTACACTTGATTACCTCCCACCAGAGATGGTCGAAGGTCGCCCACACACCGAGAAAGTCGATTATTGGGCGCTTGGAGTCTTGATGTTTGAGTTTTTGGTGGGCAAGCCGCCGTTTGAGGATTTGAGTGGACAGAGGGGTGAGTGTGTTGTGACTATACAGGAGAAGCAACTTATTGAGTTGTGGTGTTTGATGTAGCTACGTATAGCAAGATCTCGTCTGTGAGTTTCCAGATCCCGTCGCATATTTCGAGCGAGGCGGGGGACTTGATTCGAAAGGTGGGCCTTGCCTCTACCTTATTCTTGACCCTGCTGACAATTATGTTTCCAGCTGTTACAACATGATCCCGAGAGACGTCTCCCGCTCACTGAGGTGGCGGTCCATCCTTGGGTTCTGCGTTATCAGCGATCGAGCATTGCGAGGACGAGTCGGATGGAGGAGTGAGCTGGCACCCTCGGACGCAAGCATGATCCATATAGGGAAATCGATGTCCTCAATGTCACTTCAAGGGGATGTAAGGCTTAGGGTTTGGTGGAGGAGTTGTAGGGAACCTGAGTGGGGTTCAATTTGGATGAAGGGATGCTTTTCAACTTAGATCGCTTTGATTCTGGAACCGTTTAGCTTGGTACGGACTGTTGTACAACACTGTGATTTTATGTGATTGGTATGCATCTATTAGTGCGACAACTGTTCCTTCGTAAGATATAATACAAGTCCAATGCAAGAAGCCGCCACATTCTCCTCTACCTAATGCACTGCCCGGCAACAACTACGGTCCCCTCGCGTTCTTCGCTGCCTCCTTCCTCTTCTTCTCCATCTCCTTATGCCTCTGCTCGAACAGCTTGTTCGAATGTCCCTTTTGGCCCTTATCCTCCCTCGCCAACTGCTTATTCACAGACCTATTCCTCTCCATATACGCCATCTGCTGTGCCCCACTCAATGCACCCAACGACCCAGCCTGCCTCTGCACATTACCACTTCCACTCGCTCCACCACCAAATCTCCCACCCCGTCCTCCTCCCCCTCCCCTGCGCATAACGGAATCCAGATCGCCCTTGGCCATCTTGTCACCCAAATCCGCCTTGTCTTCCGACTCCAGCAAGACGGCGCTCATGAGTTCGAGCTGCTCCGCCTTGGTGCGGTATACGAGGTCCGGGTCTTCGTCCATTCCGGCAAGATGGGTGATCACTTTGAATGCGTATCCTTGATCGACAAGGAATTGTTGGCGTTTGGTGGAATAGTACATTTCTTGGGTGTCTTTGGAGACGAGCGAGTAGAAGAATGCGTTGAACCCTTCGTCGTTACGGCGCTTTGCTCGGAGGATTCGTCCTAAATCATTCACAGATTGAGTAAATGCCAAGGTGAAAGAAAGCAATCAACATACCAAGACGTTGTGCCTCTTGCCTACGCGACCCGAAATGCGATGAGATCTGAATCAAACATGTTGCCTCTGGCAAGTCGATCGACGTGTCTCCGACCTTAGACAAAAATATCGTGTTGACTTTCGGGCTGTGCTGGAAATAACCCAGGACCCGCATACGCTCTTGTTGACTCGTCGAACCACAGATGAACGGCTTGTCGAGCTTCTTGGCATAAGCCTGCATTTTGAGTCGCATCAGTACCAGTGAGGTGGGGTGGATAGGGAACCAACTCACCTCGAGCGCATACACGTTATCCGAAAAGACAATAATTTTGTCCCCTCGACTCTCGTGGAATTTGATCAAGAATTGGCATGACTGGAACTTGCGCGGGTTCATGCAGTAGAGCAGCATACGCTTGCGTGATTTTTCGCGCAGATACTCATGGTAGAACTCGGGCGTCATCGGACACCATACTTCCGCACACTGAAAATCAGAAGAAGGTCAACCAAGTAAAGAGGAGCAAGGAGAGGAGACACACTTGGACGTTGGCAATATGCCCCTTGGCCGCCAAGTCCATCCAATTCGCCTCATACAACTTCGGCCCAATCATATAATTCAAATCAGAGATCTTGTCGTCTTCGCGAACGAGCGTTGCCGTCAACCCCAGCTTCGAATGCGCCTTAATCGTCGTGATAACTTTTCGGAACATGTTCGCCGGGACGACGTGCACTTCGTCAAGTAGGATGAAACCCCATTCGCGAGAGGTCAGGAAGTCCATCATCTTTTTGGATTCGTGGGATCGGTTGGTGGTGTTGGCAATCATGGAGTAGGTGGATACTACGATTCCGCTCGCGCCGGCAAACTGCACACGCCATTCGTTAATCTCAACTCAAACTGATGATAGTGAAGAGACGAGGAACAAACCTTCTCCTTCTGATCAGCAGTAAACACCGAAATCTGCTTGTCCGTAATGTTCGACCACTGCATAAACTCGCGCTTCCACTGCATCACAGACACACTTTAACGAGGGTGAGCACAACACCACGTTCACGAGAAACAAAGGTCGTTGCCCACCCCGAAGTGGCCAGAACCAGCGTGCTCTTCTTGATTGTGCATGCCGCGGTGATCCCAACTAGCGTCTTACCGGCTCCGCAGGGCAACACAATGATGCCAGATCGCGCACGGCTAGTCTCTCGAGTTAGACGGTAGGCTCTAGGTTATTAGACTAGTGACGTACCCGTTACCGAACATCTTGCTCAGACTCTTTTCTTGGTACGGTCGAATAACAGTCATGGGTTTCAGATCGATGTCCAAGTTGGCATTGATATGGTCATTGCGAAAATCGTACTCCTCTAGCACAGGATAGTCCAGTTGAGTACAGCGCTTCTTGACCTCCTACAACACCGTGAGAAGCGCCTCCAGACAACGTGAGCCAAGACACTTACGTCTACTTGAGCATCCTCAATCTGGAACGCATGAACACTCTCATCTTCGTCAGCCTCGTCCTCTACAAACGACGTTAGTAAAATCCAAGGACAATGTCAGATCAAGCTCACCTTTATCAACCCCAACAACAGCAGTGAAAAGATCAGCATCATCTTGCGCGTTCGTCGTAGCCCGGGTACCCGTTGAAGGACCCCCAGCAGCAGCAGCAGCATCTCCCTCCTTTGTTGTAGTCGGAACCACGGGTGCCGTCTTGGTGAGAGCTTTTGCGTTGGCCAGGTTGTTGGTCTCAACAACCGGTGGGGCAATGATCCGCGCAGCCCGAATCGCGTTGTCCTTCAACAAGTTCTGCAAGATATCGGCGTGCGTGGACTCGACGTAATACTTGTTGTGTTTGAGAACAAGCTTAACCTTGCCGTAGTGGATTGTGCAGTCCCGAATAAATCGAACGACAGAATCCGGGACAGGCACCTGCCACAAAATCAGTTCCCAGTCAACATGCCAGTCAAATCAAACGAACCTTGGACAGCCGATTCAAAACCTCAATAATGTCGTTCGTCTCAAGCCCAACGGAAACAGCAGCGTAGAGCGAATACATTGTAATCTTGTACTCGTGTATAAACGCCGGTCTACACCACACCAATCAATAACTTCCAACCACTCACGCAATTGAATTGACTGACCTGCTAATAGGTTCACTAATGGCCACTAGAAAATCCTGAGCCTGTTCCGCAATGGGTGAAAATCCCTCAAGAATAATATGATTGTCTTCAGGACTAATCCACAACGGTCGAGACGCATGGTCCGGCTTGAGCTGCGACCACGAGAAATCATGATTCTTGAACAGATACCCCAACGAATCAGGCCGCGTCTTCCGCCCATTCCCACTCCCGCTCCCAGTACCAGGTCCAGGTCCAGGCGTGGCGCGACCCTTGTCATCCTCAAGCCTCCTCCGCAACGCACCAAGCCTAATCACATTCGTATTCGAAGGGGCCGATTCCGAGTTCGACCTCGAGCGCACCTCGCCCCGGAGAAAAGACGGTACTGGCGCAGCCAAGTCCTGGTCCTCCTCCTCGTCAGAGAGAAACTCGACAGCAGGGAATATCTCCGTCTGGAAGTCCGCCTGCTGAGCGCTCGGCGACTCTGCGCGCGGGCGCTTCTGGGGCGACATGCCCGGTGTGTCTGGAGCGGCCCTCTTGCTCATCGTCCAGTGGCTCTGGCGGTAAGTGGTGGTGGCAGGTGCGAAGGATGGCAACCTGACAAACCAGTCACATGACCGGGACTATGAAGTGTGTTCGGTCTCTGACTCACAGAACCCTGCCAATCCAGAATACATATCTTATAATTCACAAATGACAACCCGAGTCACAAAAACAAATTATTACAGAATGGTCGTGTTAACGCGTAAGTTCACTTATTCGGAGAATGGAGTTTGGTAGGAAGGTATCGCATAAATGATCTTCACTGGACAGAAAATCAGCTTCAACCCCTAGCGCATATACCACCCCAACTAACCTAATTATTGTGCATGATTTATAGTCGCCTCTCTTTCTTCATCCTCGCCTCGCCAGAACCTTCCGCTCTGCTGTTGCGATAATCGGCCGCAATCTGTCTAAGATACGTCGGCGCAGCCTCGCGTGGTTGCTGCTCCCGTGTAGGTGGCTGCCCGTATCGTGATGGCACGACGTTCGCTCCCTCCGAGTATGCATATACGCTATCCGAGTCGGCGGTTGAATACTTTCCGTCGTCTCCCTGGGATCCAGACGCATACCGTGCGCGACTGCTTGACAGATACAGTTGCACGGAGGACGAAGCAACCCTGGGACGCTCGGGAGAGCTATCGTAATAGCTAAGCGACGCCGGCGAAGCTGGATTCTGCAAACCGTACGGTAAATGCTCTACCGGAATTTGCTGTTGTTGCAATCGCTGGTGGGCGGTCGAAGGCGGAAATGTTTCCAGCTGCGGTTGAGGCCAACCTCCCGACTTCCTAGCCCCAGCCCCCGCTCCAGTCTCCCGCCCTTGTAGAGGCTGAACCTGCTGCTCAAACTGAATCGGGAAAGCCTGATACTCCTGTGGTCCTCGTCCCGGCGAATTTTGCGACGTCCCAAACTGCGACACCGACTGCACCTGAAACTCCCCAGCCCGGACGTACCGATCTCGTTGAGGCGACGTCTGAGAAGACATATCCCGATGCCGTGTCTCCTCAGACACTGCTGCCTGAATAGCCTTCGCACGAGATGCTTCAGGTCGGGAGAACTTGGCCTTGAACTGGAGAGTGGTCTCCCGCTCCGCCTCCTCCTTCTGCCGGTGTGCCAACTGCACCCTCGCAGTCTCCTGCGCAGACTTGTTCTTCCTCCCAGGACCGCGGCGTCTCACAACAGCATCGTACGTGCAGTCCTTCTCCCTCCGCACGCAATGCCCACACGGGTTGCCGCCGTCACACCTCAACTTCCGGACTTCATATATGCGATATAATCAGCTCAAACCTCCAAAAAATGATGAATAAAAGAAGGACTCACATCGGCAAAAATGACAAGCCATTCCGGTTTTCTTCTTCTCTTTACTTCCCTTCTTCCCCATCCTCACACCCCCTCCAACAGGCTCGCTACTCCCCCTCGAGCTCGAGTCCCTATCTCGACTATCCACACTCATCCCATCAGGATCAGTCATTCCCCTCATCGGATAATCCCAGTCCGTGCCGCGGTACACAAACGCATGCTCCGTGTTCATAAGCTCCAGCTCACCAGAGCGCTGTGGCATAAGCGGGACAAACGGCAGCCCCATCTCGTGCATAGTCGAAACGGTATGGGCAACCGCTCGAGCGGACGCCTGAAACGAGCGTTCATCTTGCAGCATATTCGGAGCATCGTACGAGATCGGTGCTTGAGCATACCCATACGCAGCAGGCGCGGATTGAGGTTGAAACGCGACGTCTGTAGTCGTTCTCCCGCTCACACGACGCTCTGCACCAGCTACACAAACGAGCCACCCGCCATCACATGGTTCAGCCACCAGTCCGAAACTAACGCCTGAAATGAAAGAGCTACTCACGACTCATAGAATCATACAGCGCATCCGTGCGATAAATACCCTCGCCCACGACAGCTGCATTCGATAACATGCTCCCAATGGACGAGTCTGATCCTCCGCGGCCACGCCGAGGTACCACAGGTCGCACCGTCTCCCCACGCTCCATGCCACCCATGGTGTATTGACTCACGCCTCCGTACTGAGGTGTACCCCTGTATTCGTTCTGGATAGTCTCAAACGCAGCCACGGTGGAGGGTGGATATGAAGGCCTCATTCTACCCCTCGATTCTTCTTCCTCTTCATCAGACGAGTGCGACTGGGCCGGGTGCTCGATGTGGCTGAAGACGTTGCCTATGGCAGGGCGAAGCGCAAAGGTTGGGCTTTCAGGGGGGTTGGAGTTTTGGCTGTAAGCTGGGGCGTATCGCCGAGGGGGTATCTGAAACCCATTGTACGTCGCAGGAGAGGGGTATTGTGCTGGGCTGTACTCGTTTGCTACAGAAAACAACGCATAACGACCACCATTTAGCAGTCAGCGACATTGAAAACCGGAACTAGAGAAGTAAAGAGGGGGCTGGGAAACGTAGGGTAAGTACCCACTGTGCGTAAGGGGCGGAGTCTGGTAATACTGCGGCGGCTCAACCATCGTTCGCTCCTGTTCGTAAGCCGTCCTCGAGCTTCGTACGTCCGATGTTGTCGACCTCGAAAACGAGTGCCCGTCGGTACCGGTATACGATTGATACTGAGCGTAGGGCTGGGATTGACCGCGCACCAAGGGGGGATGTTGTGGTTGGGGATGATGCATCCTCAAAAAGACCGTTCAATAGTTCAGATTTTAATAGGAGGCAGCTAGGGAAAACTAGGGGCTGTGTGTTCTGTGTGTTGTGGTAAAGTGCAGCAGGTATAGGAGATGCTGGGTTTCGGGGACGCAGGTACCCCCGTTGTCTTGGAATACGGGTACTCTGGGGCGTTTTGCGGGATTATTATGTGGCGAGACGCCGATAGCAGACGAGAAAATCGAAGTCAGACTCGGATGCAAGTTGCCAAAGCTTGTAGATCGGGGAAATTAATCCCTCCCTACGAAAAACCTGAGAGACGGCGGGGGTGGAGCGCGCGGGAGCTTCTTACTCGACTCAACCTGAGGGGGAGAGGTATTTATGCACGGGTTTGATTGTTTGTAGTGAACCACTGTAGCCACCGAGTGAGAAAATGGACCAAGCGCTGGGCAAAGAGACAATCAGGTGGGAGGGAAGAACAAATAGGTCCGCCCCGGTGCGCCTTAAAAGAGCGGCCTGAGGCACAGCGCAGTGTGACCGGGCTCAACGGTGTTAAGGCTACACTCAGCCATAGTAGATTTGGGGGGGCATGGATTGTGCGGGGAGGGAATGGTACCACCGTCACAACGAAAAAAGAGGCGCCCCTTGCCGAAGGGCAAAACGGGCCGAACGTCGCAATCTGTAGTGCCAGAGTCTCGAAAAGACCTGCGTTCAAGTGTATATCTACATTGTTGTGCATCTATGCTGTTTCGACGACTCAGAGTGCTGCATTCACTGAGCAAAGTGCGTTTTTCTGAGAGGACATGGAGTTGATCGAGCGATGGGAGCCTCCTGTGACCTGGCTCCCACCTACCAAAACGGGATGTTCCGATGCGAGGCCTAGCCACATAGAGCAGGTTGGGTCACTTGCTCCGGCACAAAACCCGCACCGGACTCTGATAAATTATGCGTCGATTTCATCCTGACCCGAAGTCTCACGTAACTGGATTTGTGGGTAGAGTGCACGTGATCATTATCTTGTGTAATCGAGGTAATTTTGATCTCCACCATGGCTCATCATCACCCACCATGTCTGTCCCTGTGCATGAAATTCATATTGGTCAATTCGACGATGCAGACGAGGACATCCCTAGAGTATCTCAGCCTGAATTGAACACCTTGGATCGAGCACCAGACTTTGACCCCCGTGAAGGGCAGACGTTCATTGATGACGAGCAACTCGCATTTGACTGGGACGAGAACGACGAAGAAGACGAAGACGAGCTTTCGGACGATGAATTTGGGTATGATGAAGTGAATCATGCAGACTGGGAAGTCGCAGACGGAGGTTCGTGACAAGGTCAATATATTACGAATTGTCTGAACACTTGCATAGATTTTACAAAGCAATACAACCGCCTGAAGCAGCACGTCCAAGTACGTTCTGGAACAGCAGCAGGCACACCCTCGGCTATTGGACAAAATGCCTCTGTGGCACCTCTCCCTGCTGTAAATCGATCTGCGCCCAAGAAGGCGGCAGCTGCTGCACCGGGCGACGCCAAACGGACGGTAGACCGGGATGCACTATTTGCCAAGTTCAACTCTCGACTGGCGAACATTTCTCAACCGTATGCAGATATGCAGCCTGGGATCAGCGTCAACAGGAAAGCCGCGAGCGAACGAGCAAATGTCAAGGACAAGTCGGACCGCGCCACAAATGAACAGGTATTGGACCCGAGAACTCGCATTATTCTGTTCAAGATGATTGGACGAGGGTTAATATGGGAGGTGAATGGATGCGTGAGCACTGGTAAAGAGGTAAGCTGCGCTGCTGATACTAGTATCTATGCTCACGCTAGGGTTAGGCGAATGTATACCATGCCCTCACACCGTCTCAACCACCAGCCCATGTTGCCCTCAAAATCTACAAGACTTCCATTCTCATCTTCAAGGACCGTGATCGGTATGTGCTATCATACTAAATGTGTCTAAACTTACCCAATGCATGTGCTCAGCTATGTCACAGGCGAACACCGCTTCCGACATGGCTACTCCAAGCGCAACCCCCGCAAGATGGTTCGCCTCTGGGCTGAAAAGGAAATGCGTAACCTTCGACGGCTCTTGACAGCCGAAATTCGCTGCCCGGAGCCTATCGAGGTGCGCGAGAACGTGCTAGTTATGGGATTCATAGGAGACAAGGAAGGATGGTGAGCTTCATACTCGAGGCAGCATACATGAAGACTAACCAATGTCCTTTCTCCAGGGCCGCGCCGCGCCTCAAAGACGCGTCAATCCCACAGGTCGACCTCCCAACCCTGTACACCGAGCTCTTGATTATTATGCGCAGACTCTACCATGTCTGCAAGCTCGTCCACGCCGACTTGTCAGAATACAACATCCTCTACCACAACTCCCATCTCTACATCATCGACGTCTCCCAATCCGTCGAACACGACCACCCCTCCGCATTCGACTTTCTACGAAGTGACATCCGCAATGTTGAAACCTTCTTCGGCCGAGATGGCGTACACACGCTAGGTTCGCGGCGCGTATTCGACTTTGTCACACGCGAGGACATCTCAAACGGGCAGGGCGATTCCCCCTCAGCGCTCGAGCCTATATTACAACAATGGCTCAACACAGACGATCCAGAACCCGAAGCCGGAGCAGATCAGGATCAGACCAAACCGGGGCCGGGAGGTTCCGAGGATAAGGACCAGGACGACGAGGTGTTCCTCAAATCGTATATCCCACGCACGCTGAACGACGTGTACGACCCCGAGCGGGATATCGCGCGGCTTCAACGTGGGGAGGGAAAAGAACTCATCTACGGGGATTTGACAGGGGTTGTGCGAGTGAACGAGGGCGAGGCCCGGGTAATCAAAGACAAGGGGGTCGAGTCTGATGCAAGCGCCGATAGTGATTCGGATGGGGGTGAACAAGATAGCGAGGAAGAAGATGGCGATGGTCAATTTGTGGAAAGGAAGCCCCGGGGAAAGAGACACGAGGACAAAGATGTTAAAAAGGTGCAGTTCATTGATATTTCAATAGGATATGCTCTCAACCTTGATATCACCACACAGGAGCGAAAGAAGGCAGTGAAAGAGGAGACGCGTGAGAAGCGCAAACACAAGATGCCCAAGGCTGAGAAGAAACGAAGGATGAAGGCCACCAAGGCTTAGAATATCATTCATATAATCTCCTCAAAGTTTATGCTATTCCCATTCAAACATCTTTATTTATGCTCCATGGCGCATATAGATTTTCAAAATGTGCTCTACGCATCAGTTACACAACCATGGCTCGCGTCTTCAACCACCTTTGTGTACTTGTATAGTGTGCCCTGTTTCACCTTCAACGGCGGCGCGACCCACTCGCTCCGTCGCCGGGAAAGCTCGCTATCCGAGACGTCCATGTCAATCGTATTCGCCACGGCATCGATCGATATAACGTCTCCGTCGTGCACGAGTGCAATCGGCCCGCCTACTTGCGCTTCAGGGACCACATGTCCAACGACAAAGCCGTGAGACCTACATACCAAGTGGAGTAATCAATGCATAGTCTAACTTTACGTGGCGCATATATTGATGGATCAAAGCCAACACTCACCCGCCACTGAATCGTCCGTCGGTCAGACACGCCACGTCCAGCCCAAGTCCGGCGCCCATGATCAAGCTAGTGGGTTTGAGCATTTCAGGCATCCCAGGACCGCCCTTGGGGCCCAGATACCTCAACACAACGACCGTCTTCTCGCCTTGCTTGATCGACTTGGATTCAATAGCGTGTACAAACTCTGCCTCGTTGTCGAAAACGCGGGCCTTTCCTTTGAACGACAGGCCCTCCTTTCCTGTGATTTTAGAGACTGCGCCCCCGGGTGCGAGGTTGCCCCGCAAGATCCTGAAGACCACATTGCGTGCAAAGTGGTGCGTGTGTGCAATCACCGTAAGTTTTCGATTCGACGCGCGGAAGCATGGTGTGAGCGATTGCCGATACTCGCACTCATGCAAGGGACGCACCGAATATGGCCCGTCTCCTTGATGGGTTCAGACAACGGCCGCAGCACCTTTTGCCCCGGTTGGAGTTTACCCTTCTCCGCCGTCCAGCGTTCTAGGTTCTCGCCCAGAGATTTTCCAGTGACTGTCAGGTTGTTCCCATCGATGAGCTTGTGTTCTAAAAGATAGGCGAGTACAGCTGTGAAGGACCAGTCGGAAATATCAAATCAGTAAGCGCGAGGAGAGTAAAGCAAGCGAGCGCACGCGCCTGGGATCCCGCCAATCTTGTGAACATCTTCCATCACATACTTTCCACTCGGCTTCAGATCCGCGAGGAAGGGCACGCGATCAGAGACGGACTGGAAGTCTTCGAGAGTGAGCTTAATCCCAACAGAGTGAGCGATGGCAATTAAGTGGAGCACTGCGTTAGTTGAGCCACCGAGGACCATCGTAAGGACCTATCATTAAGGGTGGGGGCGTATATTAGTTTACACTTGCTCAAGCACGAGGCGGCGGACCAGCTAGCTCACCATGGCATTCTCAAACGCGCTCCGAGTCATGATGTCACGAGGAAGGATGTTCTGTTCCAACAGGTTCATCATGGCCTTTCCGACACTTTCACATTCCTCATGTTTTTCTGGATACTCTGCAGGATAGGAAGATGAACCAGGGAGGGTCATTCCCATTGCTTCTGCCGCGGACGCCATTGTGTTCGCCGTGTACATCTGGATGCGCTCGGCTCAGCCTTCTCTATCTTCGCACCACAGCATTACTCACCCCTCCACAGGCACCCGGGCCTGGACACGCATGGTTGATGGTGTCTTGACGGAATTTCTCCGCATCGGCGGTTTCACCGTCTTGCAGATACTTGCCATACGCCTGGAACGCGCTGACGATATCTAGCTGAGGCTGGCCAGAGCATGAGCCTGGTCTGATTGTCCCTCCGTAAACCATCAGACCAGGCCGGTTCAATCGACCGACTGGGCAAAAACGTAAGCGCTCCTGTTTCAGTCTGAAATTTCGGTTCTTTTTTCCTCCACTTACGTGCCATCAGTACTCCTGGCATGTTTTTATCGCATCCGGGCACTACGACCATTCCATCGAGCCAATGGCCGCCCGCGGCAGTCTCGACCTAACCATACAAGCTCGCGGGTGAGATGTTTCGGGGGGAATCAGGAAGAGATAAACTAACCTGGTCGGCGATCAAGTCACGACTTTGCAGCGAATACCGCATGCCGTCTGTTCCCATACTAATGCCATCGGATACTCCGACCGTTCCAAACTGATACCCTGTGATGTCTGCTTGACGCAGAGACCTCGTAATCTTTTGCCCCAGCCCAAGGAGATGTCGATTGCATCTGCGAGCACTTGATTGAGCGACCCCGCATTACATGCAGCATCCGCGTGTTACTCACGGGTTCCCTTCATACCTGTTAAGAACCAGTCTGAGATTTCGTTATAATGAAACAGTTATGACTCACCAGACGCTAGCAACGCCCACCATGGGCTTCCCTAAGTCAGGAGTCGCATTTACTCCTTCTGTTGCAAGCAGCATCGCCTTGTACTCTTCAGACAAAGATCAATGGCTCGAAATATCGTGGAACTTACCTGGCTCGCTCCTTGGTCTTTTGGTCTGGTAACAATTCGACTATATCTATTCAACACCTTTTCTCCTGACGCACGCAACGACGTCGAAGCATGAATACATCTTCTAGAGCTGTTCAAGGCCCTGGGTGCCAGTTTTGAGCGAACATTAGACTGTAACATCGCAAGAGCCTGACAAGCAAATCGACCAGTGACAGAGTCAGAATTTCGGATTTCGGACAATCGGTCGTGCGATGATATCACGTGAGGGACTTGGGATCTACATTAGTCAGCGCATAAATTAGCATTTTGTGTTCAACATGACCGAACAGCCCAGCTTTGATAACGCAGGGCCTTGCATTCAACTTTGTTACGTCTAGATAGAGTATATATTACCCATTTACCGCGCCACAGCCTCCGCGATTGCCCGCCCATTCATTTTGTCTGTCCCTGCTGAAACTATGCACTAGTCCCGCTCGGCATTTCCACTGTCTCCGTGCGGCTTGATTTCCCGTGCTACTAAGGTCTTTTCAGGCCGTTCAACCTACCGGTTATTTGTTTTCGATAAAATTCCCAACCCTGGCACACAGAAGGCTACAAAACTGTGCTCAGAAGCCATCACTCACGCGCGTATCAGGGGAAAACGCGAGACTAGTCCTCCTTTCAAGCGAACAGGTCAAATATGTATGCCTTCCTGGACCTAGCTGGCACGCGAGTGGCGATCCCCACGAGCTCCACACGGCTCACACAATAGGTTTGGTCACCGTCCGCGCTCTGGAACCGCCTTGGTGCCAGACTTGATGCGGAAAGTCGAATCAAGGCCCCAGGCTGATCATGCGGGTACATACAATTGTCCAATGTTTTTATTGGCTTTTCATCAACACGTCTTCCGTGGGATATGATTATCCTCCTAAATCGCTCATGTACCACATGCGGGGGGGACCGCCTCCCACCCTGCCAATGTTTGATAAAGCCGATCGATGAGAAGTCGGTGGGACGAAAGCGTTTTTTTTTCATCAGTGTGTTCCTACCGTTCGACGTCGGCTGCGCTGTTTGAACCTAACATGCGCCAACCCGCAGCCCGCAATTCCGCACGGTGAATTAGATCGATGATGATAGCATAAAACCATAAAAAGTAATAAAACAGGCATACACGCATAATCTATCAAGTCCCACTGATAAAGAAAAGCAAGCAAAGCAGAGTTATCAATATCTTACAGTCGCTATAAGTGTATATAGATGTTAAACAATCCCGACAGCAAGAGTAAAGATCACAGTCAAACCGAGTGGTTATGATACAACAAGATGAAGTATGTGGGCTGAAATGGCTGAAACAAATGAGCGTATACAAACGGCCAGAAAAAATGGCCCATGGGCGGTCGTGAGAAAAGGTTGGGAACGAAAGCTAATGTTGAACGATTCGCCCGGAATTAGGTTAACCAAAAGCAGTCGTGGGATTCGAGAGGAGTCGAGGACTGGATTGCGGGCCGGATAAAGAAAAGATAGTCATGTGTAGAGATGAAAGTGAGAGATGTGAACGATGTGAAGGAATTGCTAATAATGAAAGGTATGGGTTGCGCAAGATATCATGCCAAGTTAATAATAAGAACGTGAGGCTAGGCCGGAATGGCGTCCGAGGTATATGGGGGAATAAACAACGGCGGATTTACAGTTCTGAGTCACCCAGGTGCCTCCCGCAACCCCAAATGATCTAATTCGTTTTCTCCTTCGCCTTCTCGCTCGTGCCGTGTGCGGGCAAGCTCGATGCGCAGCTGCATCATGTCACTGTGGGTTTTTTGATCAGTGCGAATTCTAATGGAATTTCACAAAAAAAGCGTACCGCTCGTGCTGTCTCTGCTTCTCCCGCTCCGCCCGCTCCTTGTCCCGCTCCTCGTATCGCATGCGCTTAAGCGCAAAGAGATCTTCTTCCCGCTTCCGCTTCCGACTCTCATATCCATCCAAGAACGTCATCACCTTCGTGACCGATAAAGGGGGACTAGGAGGCGGGGGTGATGGCGACGAGCTGTGTCGGCCGACAGGAGAAGCACGCGACGGGCCGCCGGTGGTTCGGCTCACAGAAACTGCCCGGTGTCCGCTCGGGGGGCGTTGGGAGGACGACCCAGCCATAGGAGCTGGTGGCGGAGGAAGCGCCGGGGAGCGTGTCAGAATATTTTGAGAAGTGGGAAACGAGGGGGAAGGCGCTGAGGCCGATGTCGGACCAGATACAGCGTTGCTCGGAGCCGCATACTGGCGTTGATGCTGCATCGAGAGTACATGTGGGGCCTGGTGCGTCTGAGACTGAGAGTGCATTCGCTGATGTGTGTGGGTCGGGTGATGTTGAGCTTGCGCCTGCGACTGCTGAAATTGCTGTTGCTGTTGTTGCTGCGCCTGTTGCGCCTGCTGTTGCTGCTGCTGTTGCAACTGCTGCTGAATGTGAGGCGTCTGTGGCATCCCATACGCAAATGGCATATTGGTACCGTGCTGTTGCTGAGGTTGCTGTTGCACAAACGTCCTGGTCGCAGGACTATGCTGACCGGACAAATTAAGACCCAAAGTTGCGGCAGCGTGGCCCGAGTTCTGCATGGCAGGTCGCGTGGCGCTGGTGGAAGATTCTCCGAGCGAGCCAGAAGCCGGGTGCCGAGGAGTCTGTGGGGATGGCACTTGGGGAGCCTGAGTCGAGCCACGGACCTGTGGGTTTTGCGCGGTCGCACGCGTTGGCGAGGTCTGACCCGAAGATGGGATGGAATTGGTGGCCACGCCCGAGGTCTGCGTGCGCTTAATCAAGTCTCGAACGCGAAAGAATTGTGGAAGCTTTTCCTTGACCCTGCCTGATTGAGATGGGTCAGTGACGCGTACACAACAACGCGCAAACAGGACAACGGAAAGATATTGGAGCCAGAACACGGTGTTGAAACCGCAGAAGACAAAGGGGAAGAATGTCAAGCGTCATCCAACATCAAGGATCAGTGACATGAACGCCCAGAAAGGATAGGCAGAACCAGTCCCTCACGGAATCAGAAGAAGGTAAATTCGAAGAGAGGAGGACGTACCCCAGGCGGCGGCGACATTCGGGTCGTTGGACGCGACAATCTCGCGTTCGTCGTTGAACATGCCCTGCCATTCGCTGAGCTCGCGCTCACAATCTTGATAGAGGTTGACGATTCTGGCAAAGATTAGGGCAGATTAGATGTCAAAGTTTTGGAGTCGCGGGGAACCATCACATGACCGAGAGTCGTAAATGAGAGAACGGCAACTCACTCACTTGAACAGTTTATTCTTCACGCTCACGGCGAGCGGCTCAATCGTGCGTTTGTCTTCGAGATCGTAGCGCTGGTCGTTTGCAAACAGATGCCTGGCAATCTCACGCTGGAGGTCGCGCTTGGGCACCCCAATGACGACCCGAGTGTGTTCAGGCCCGACCTGTGCAATGACCGCGTGCCACTGGCGATCTGGGCGCTCCAGCGCTTGGATAAGCCGCTCGGTGAGATCGCCTTCCTCCCACCTAGACCGAGGACAAATGTGAGCGGGTCGGCCGAGGCACCACGGACGCGCAGATACGCAGCACACGCCACACTCACCGCACGGAAATGCTCGGCCTGTCAACGTCCTTCTTGCCAGGGCCGCGCCCCCCGCGCTTGCGCACCTGGGGCTGCTGCTGGCTCTCGTCGAAGATGTTGTTGCCGAGGTCGGTCTGGGAGGGGGTGATGGCATGCTGGTGTTGAGATTGCTGAGGCTGTTGCTGCTGGGAGAAGCTGGGGAGCATAGAGTCTGTGTGGTGTGTGAGGGAGAAATGGCGGTTCTGGTGGGACGGCGGGGAGTTGTGCATCATCTGCGCACGGGAGAAGCGGTCGCCGACCTGGGCGTGCGAAACCGCGAGAGAGTGAATGAGTGCAAGAAGCTGGAATGCAGAGGTTTTAGGACAACAGGACGCAGGCGAACAGAGATTGACGCCAGCAGTCGTAGGAGGTCGGGTTGCAGCATGAAGCGCGCGCGAGCTACGTGAAGCAGGTCGGGAGTTCAAGGTCACAGCCAGCTGCCTCCGAACTGCTGCCAGCTGGTAAACCACGAGGCGACCGTCGAGGCAGGCAGCGGTTCGCAACAACGTTTCCTCCAAGGGACTGCCCGGATTCAAATAAAATATCAGGCCCTGAGCTCTGATCACCCAAACCGACCGCCGCAAAGTCCACTGCCGCCGGCCACTCTGCTCACGTGCGGCACACTCTACCCCCCGGTCTCGCTCCCCCGTCTTCCTAGCTCCTCTCGTCGCCCGTCGGCCGCTGTTTGGTGCGCGCTCCCACCCAAGATAGCAGGCTTCTCGGAACGGCATCGGAACGTGGCCAGGTGGCCAGCACGCGACATGACGTTCGACACAACGTGGTATTCCAGGCTATACAACATACAAGTACAGTAGTGTTACAGCACGCAAAACGAGGAGAAAACAGACAGTCAAGAATCGCACGCACAGCACAGCATCCGGCTCCACGCTGCTCACCTGCGCCATTTAGGCATAGGCGGAATGCTGGTCCATATAATTTGCGGGATCGAGGCCACGAGGCGAACAGAGACCTTGAGTGGAATCAGTGGCAGTGACAGCGGCACGCCTGCATCCATACTCGTCGGCGCAAAGTGGACCAGTGTGTCGAATCCCCGCCTGACCGAGCGGGCTACGAGCGCCCCATGGAGAGAAACACGATGCTCCATCTCCTCGTTCCTCTCGATCGTTTCCAGCCCGTCCTCTTCCTCAGTCGGTAAGGCTCCCGTCGCGGCCCCAAACAGGCCCGTCTCCCCAATTGAGTCAGGGTGATGGCTCCCACGCTCCAGCAGCATAAACGTCGCAGGGCTAATCGCCAAAAACGTTTCGAGCAAAAACCGGAACGGGAGAGTGATCACGCGCTGCTGCCCAAGAGCTGGGTGTGTCGGCTGCTGCACTTGCACCGATCCCAGGGCCCGCTCCTCGAGGGGCGCCACCCCCATCATGTACGCGTGCCCGCGCTCACGTTCCACCGGGCAGGCAAAACGCGATTCCGACAAGGTGGGGAAATGAAACTGCGAAAGCGCATCCTCGTAGTTTGTCCCCTCATCTCCCTGTGCTTCCCTCCACAGCCCTCTGCCAGAATCGACTTCGCTCTCATTTGAGGTCCACTCCCACATCTCGACTGATGGCGTTTCTCCCGACCCCGAAATAGACCGCCAGCTCGATGGGATCATTCGTGCACTCCCTAAGCGCACGATCCGCTCGCGCGTCAACGGACTAGACGCCGTACCTGTACTAGGCCCAGACACAGCACCAAGATCTTCCCAGTCACTAGCTGATTGCAAAGGGCTGCGCGCAAGCCGAGGACTATTCGCAGAGAATGGACTACTGAGGTCCGTTACAGAAGAGCAGACAACTAACGACGCAGAAGAGGCATTCGAGTCTACACGAGCATGTCTAAGTCTGAGCGGTCCGTGAGCCAAAGCACTTTGAGTTCTCGAGCGTGGAGTAGAAGCAGATGGGTGAGGAGACGCCGGCTCTGACGACGGAGCCGGGAAAATCAAGATGGGCGCAAGCGAGTTGGAGAGGGCTGCGGGTGGAGAGGCGACGAGCGGTGGCGAAGACGAGACAGGTGAGCTGCTGGGGGTAGAGTCTGTGAGCTGGAGCGAGCGATTAGAGGGGAGTCTAACACGAGGGCCGCTATAGTATGCTGCCATCCTAGTGATTGCTTGCTATCTAGACTGTGGACGATGGTGTCCAGAGCTACACTCTCATCACGCAATTATGTACAAGGCGATCTCACGTGATCCAGGAAGAGTAACTCAATTACATAAAATTAACCACCTCACAAAATCTCCAGGGCTGCTCCGGTTCCGTCTGCAGCGGTTTGCTCTCACTCTCTGTCAAGCTTGGCCAGGCAAGATGTTCGATAAGATGAAGATTGCTCTATTGAGCGATTTTAGCAACGTGGTTGTCGAAGAACAACTTAGGATATGATCGTGCGAATGATAGCATCAAATGTTAACATTTTTATATCCACATCACAAAGCACAGCGAGTGGTACAATAAGGATAGTCGTGATTTTGCATCTATCCCTCAAAGGTGAAGCTAGCGCCAACCTTGTGCGCGGCGGGGCCCGCAGAGGTATCGTTGAGGCGCTGAGTGTCGAGCGCAAGACCGAACGAGGCGCGGACACCAGGGCTAAAAACGAGCACAAAATGGCGTGAGAAACTCTCCTATCCACAAAAAAAACTCAAGGACGTACCGGAGAGCCTGGGTGTACCCAAGAACGAGGACACCAGCGTTGTTAATCTTGGCCTTGACAAAGGCGGCAGAGTCGAGGTACCTGTATGCGGGCCCGATCAGACACTGTGCTCCACCGAGTGAAACCCGAAATGAAACTCACGCCTTGGCTCCAACCTCGAGGTTCACGCCCCCGGTAGCAGCCTTGGTGTCATAAACAGCCTTGGCGCCGGCCTCAACATCACGGGAAACACGGTGGTAGTAGCTCGCAGAGTAGGCAGAGAAGTTACCGAGGCCGTGGAGGGTGACCGCGTACTCGGGGGCAGAGAAACCGAGAGCAGCAGCGTAGCGGGTGACCTTGCCAGAGGTGACATCGTAAGAAGCCTCACCACCGAGGAGGAAGCCGTCACGGCCAACGACGGTGTCAGCAGTGAAGGTAGGTCCCTTGAAGAGATCAACGACAGCGCGAGAGTGGAGGCCGGGCTGCTTCCAGACAGCGTTGACGAGTGCAGACTTGCTGCCCTTGTCCGGGAGGAGCGAGGTGTTCAAATCGAGCTTGAGGCCCTTGGCGATTTGGTTCTCGAGCTCAACCTGAGTGCTAGATAGCGCAAAAATCGCATAAGTGACCAAATAATCTTAAAAATGACGTGATCGGGGACGCACCGGAGGACATTAGCAGTAGTCCACGCCTGGGTAATCGTGAGGCCGTTCTTGGGGTCGAGGTACTTGGCCTCTACATCGCCGTTGATGGCGGTAGATTTCGTATCCCGGATACCAGCAACCTTGAACACAACGCCAGTGGGGGTCTTGGTCTTGACCTCGAGCGAAGTGCCAAAGATAGGGAGATCCTTGGACAAGAGGTCGTTGGAGGACTTGCCAAGATCCTATACACCACCATGAGCATCCGACGCGTCGCATAAGTGTTTGACTGACCTTCCAGTTGGGGGGAACGGGTTGAGTAGCAGCCATCGTAAAAAGGTGGGAATGGAAGAGGTGGGAGAAGAACGTGCGTCGCGGGAGTCGAGAGACACGCCTGACTTTTTAGGTCTCCCCGACTGGACCCGAGTCAGGTGTGCGTGTTTGGCCCCAACGCCACGCATTCCCCCAACCTCTCTTATATCCTTCATATCCCCACATGTCCGACGACGCGCAAGACCCGGCCGACGTTGCCGCTGCGACTCGCAAGCGTGGACGCGTCAGCGACCAAGCCCCCGAGGTAGAAGGCCCGGCGCCTGGTCCTGTGCCGGACGAGCCGGAGGATGACGAGGAGGATGATATCGGGCCTATGCCTATGGCAGAAGGTGGTGGCGATGGCGCAGTGCGCAAAAAACGCAAGAGTATGTGTTGTATTGTGTAAATATCATGCTAAACGATAATTAACGCGTGAACCTAGTTTTGCCTCACGAGCGACTGTTCCTGGACCACCTGCCGAGCGCAGACAGATACTCTAAAAGCTTCATGCATCGCGACGTCCTCAATTATGTCATAATGACCAAGTACGCTCGCATTAATCTCTACTTGCTCGACGCGTCGCTCACCATCCCGCTAGAACCGACTTCCTAATTACCACATCCGTCGATGGGCACCTCAAGTTCTGGAAGAAACAGATCTCGGGCATTGAATTCGTCAAACACTACCGCGCACATCTCGCGCCTATCATCGCTGTCACTGCCTCGACCGATGGGACCGTAGTCGCGAGTGTTGCGGAGGATGGCACGGCTAAAGTCTTTGATGTGATCAACTTTGGTGCGTGTTGTCTGGTGCAACGTTGTTCATTTCATTTAACTCGCTTTGGTTAGATATGATCAACATGCTCAAGTTTGATTATACCCCTAAGACCGCATGTTGGGTTCACGGTCGCGGGCAAGCTCAGGCGCTGCTAGCTGTGTTAGTATTTTCCCTCGCCTTGAATGCTACTAGGCTGACCTGGCGCTTAAACTACAGCTCCGAGGAAAATGCGCCCACAATTCGCATATACGACGGACGAGGCGATGGCACTCCCCTACAAACCATTCCCAAGCTGCATAGATCCCCGGTACACCTTATGACTGTGAGTATCCTATTGGTTTAGCACTTTCTTTTTGGACATAAAAGTGATATTTACGCATGAAGCCAGTACACTGACCACTTCGACACTGTTGTCACTGCTGATGAATCCGGCTTTGTTGAGTACTGGCAACCGAGGGAGCCGTATGAACCGCCCAAGGATGTTCCGGGGATGTGGGAGTTCAAAAGTAACACGGATCTATACGAATTCAAAAAGGTCAGTGTTTCCTAACCATTTGCTTTTCGTTCCACTAACACCTCAGTATAACGTCTCCAGACAAAATCCATCCCGACTTCCCTAACATTCTCCCCCAACTCTTCCCACTTTGTCACGCTTTCCTCAAGCACCGATCGTCAAGTCCGAATCTTCAACACTCTCACCGGCAAAATGACCCGTCGGTACGACGAATCCCTCACCGCCATCCAGGAGATGCAGCAGGCTGGGACTGCGGCGCATAAACTTGATGACATGGAATTCGGAAGACGGCTGGCGGTCGAGCGTGAGATTGAAAAGGACCCCAGGGTATTGGCGACTATTTCGGCCGTGTGGGATGAGAGTGGAACCTTGGTTCTGTATCCAACATTAGTTGGGATCAAAGGTGAGTACATTGGTGCTAGTTTGGGATCTGCGTTATTGATGATCAACATGTTTGATGTAGTGGTCAACACAGTGACGAATCGTGTTGTTCGGCTATTAGGCAAGGACGAAACGGGGCGCTGGTTGAACCTAGCGCTGTACCAAGGAGCGCCTGCTAAAAAGACCTTGACGACCATAGTACGTATCCTATACCTCTTACGGCTAAATACTCTAACTAATTCGCGTGTCGTCATAGGCGATGGCAGCGTCCGCTAACCCCATCCTGGCGAACAAAGAAGAGCGTGATCCAACATTATTCTGTACTGCATACAAACGCCCCCGTTTCTATATGTTCACGCGGCAAGAGCCCGAGTACGTCCGCAATATCTTAATCACTACTCGAAATTGCATGATTCAATTTGCTCATCATTATTGTACGGCATAGGGACAACAAAGTCGGCGGAGACCGAGACGTGTTCAACGAGAAGCCCACTAGGGAAGAACAAACCATTGCGTCGGCCCAACCCGTAAAATCAGCCATCTCGCTTGGAACAACGGCTGTGCTACACACGACCATGGGCGATATTCATCTTCGCCTCTTCCCCGAACACGCGCCTAAGACCGTGGAGAACTTTGTGGGGCACGCGAGGAGCGGGTACTTTGAGGGTGTCATCTTCCATCGTGTTATCAAGAAATTCGTGAGTCCTCATTTCATTTTTGAGGGGGTATTGTGATACGTCATTTGGGTATTTCGTGGGCTTATGTGGTGTTTGTTGTTTTTAGATGCTCCAAACGGGTGATCCTTTGGGAGATGGGACGGGTGGAACGTCCATCTGGGGCCGTGAGTTCGAGGACGAATTTTCTCCCGCCGTCAAACACGACCGGTAAGCACCCCTCCCTTCTTGTTTATCCAATAAACCTGACTGTTCAACTCAATTTCATAGCCCATATACGCTTAGCATGGCCAATGCTGGACCCAACACCAACGGCTCCCAGTTCTTCATCACCACAGTCGTCACGCCTTGGCTCGACAACAAACACACCGTCTTTGGACGCGTTGTTCATGGACTGGAGGTCGTACATGCGATTGAGAACGTGCGAGTGAACAAGGTAGATAAGCCGTTTGAGGACATCAAGATCATCAATGTGGATGTTGAGTAATGTACTTGATTGATACTTTGGAATGATGTATGCGTGCCGTTTTGAGTCACTTTTTGCGGTCATAACCCAACATCTATAACATTTTTAAAAGTGTCTTTGAGAGCGTACTTGAGTCCGAGTATATATTATTTCAAGACGACGGCACGCAGGTCCATGTGCAAGTCCAAGAAAAAGAAAGCAGGATAGTTTCAGCCTCGAGGTGCCTCCCAGGTTCTAAACCTCTTGCACAATACTTCCTTCGCAGCTTATTCAGGGAAGATATTGCAGGGCGGATAGCATTGATTTATACCTAGCGGGCCAAACGCTAGAGTGAGGACATGCAATAACTTGTGTCTTTAGGCCTACACGGTCCAGTCTGGTTGTTGGGAAGCTTCGAGCAAGTTGTGTCGCCTAACAAACAAGTTTAGCGGATCGTTTCGAGCCTAATATAATAAAATGTATGCACTGTCAGTTTTTGCGGCATTGCCCTCTAGTGTATTTAGGGATAGCCTCAACACCTCCTAACATGATGAGGGCCACTGAAATGACAAGAGTACTTGATAATAAAGTGGAAAATCGTGTACGTTTAGCGAAAAGTATGGGAGTTTATCTTACCTTATTCCTGGCACGCGCATCTTTGCTGTGTTTACGGGGAAGAGGAAAGGAGCTCTGAACCTCACTCAACTCAAGAATAGTAGGTTTAAATAGTACTCAATGTTTGGATCTGGTCATGACTTTAATCTACAATTCTCAATGCATTAAGTAGGTACGTCAAAAAGATTCCAATCGTGGTTTGTTCACAACTCAAATATGACATGGCCCGCGAACTGCCCGCGAGCAGGCAGACACAGTCAAGCGCTTAGTCGCTTTAGCAGGGGATGATCCACAAAAGGCGACATGCAAACACGTGACCAGACCACCTCTTCAGCGAACCTCAACTGTCACAAGCCCATTGTGGCTAGGGGTTCTAACCTGCTCAAGCCAAAGCTTTGGAATTTTTCGAAATAAACTGCTATGTAAAATGACGAAAACTTGGTTTGTTACTCCTTTGCTGGAAGCCCGTTATCCTATGATATCGTCTGTTCAACTGCTTTGTTTCTTGAACTGCCTTACCTTGAATGATCTCGTGGCGCATGCTCTCAGACTAGAGGCTACTTGAGTTAAATTCCGGTATATACTCCTTTACTTTTTTGCCAGTTAAGCGCAACGAATCTATTACTCATCAAGACTTACCCTATGGAGTGGTGTCTTGCAGCTTTGGTCTGACTGATCAAGTAAAAACACTTTCAGCTTGGAGTGCTTCTTTATCGTGTTAGAAGCCATCTTCAGCCTGAGTGATTACTCCGACTTGCAATCTCTGGTTGATTCATGGATCATGTAGAGTGCACTTGTTTGGCCACTGAGGCAACTTCCAGCCCCATCGCTAGACTTCGCGCCCTCATCATGAACGTGCAGCCGCACACCGTACGCCATGCACCGGACTCTTCCAGGAGGTCCTTGTTCTGGCCGATTGGACCGTCGGGCTACGCTATGCTTATAAGCTTGCCTTCGAGGGCAAGACTCTCCAACGCACTATCCCTATGGCTCCTCCTAATACCCAGCTTCCTCTAGAGCTTGTTTCTCAAATCATATTTTTGGGTGACCCGTCCCCGGCTGGACTGGCTGCTCTTTCCAAAGTATGCCACCTGTGGTATCGAATTATCTTTCCCACTCTTTATAGTACTGTTTACCTTTCATGGGACGCTCCGATCTTCGCCGCGCGCATCATGGACGAACATATTGCAACCCACTACATCGCCCGTACCTCTACTTCGGAAACCATCCGCCCTTTCTCGGTTATCGATGGGCTACGCGTTGTCGACTATGTCCAAGCTTTGGTCCTAGATGGTCGTCTGCAAAGAGAGCAGCCAATATTTCACCAGCAGGAATTTGACATCATGCGCGCTGCCTTTCCTCTTCTGAAGGGATTGAAAAGGATTGATTGGGGGCTATCTTGGCTCCCAAGCAGTTCTCAATTCTTTCGAGACATGAGCCACCACTGCCGTAGTATTGAGCACGTCTCTTTTGAGATACCCGATCATGTGTCTCTCAAAACAAACGCTTATAATGGCGAGTGGATTATTAACGACTTACGGTGGCTGCCATGCTGATTATAGTTACATTTCAGACAATGATTTCACCGCTGTGAGTCTCTTTATAAAGTTTGGATTTGAATAAGTCACTGAGCGTTTAATAGGTATTCAGCTTCAGTAACCTCAAGTATATCCGCCTTAAAGACACAAAGCTTCGTAAGTCCTCGCTCTTAGCCTCGCCCGGGTCAAAGTTAATTGTGTCTTAGCCCACGACCCCGATACCAACGGGCATATTGCACCCAGTCTGGTGGCGATGATCCTCAGATCTCCAAACCTCGAACATCTCGAACTAGAGCTACAGGAAAACCCTGACGATGATGGCTTTATGTCGTTTGGCTGGCTAGTCGAAGCGATCGCGCCGGTATTAAACCACACCTTTCATCACCTGCGCGTCTTCCGGTTGAGCGGGACTGCCAGTATCGACTCCGAGTATTTTCTTCGGCTAGAGGAAACAAATCTTATCCGGAGCTTTCTATTTCGACACCCTCAGTTACACACGCTCCAGCTCCCGTGGGATTGGGATATGAACTTCCTAATTGATGAACCTCTAGAAGATAGTCCACAGGCCCTAAAAGGTGCTCTGCCTAGCCTTCGGCACTTCGAAGGTCCGACATATCTCTGCATAGTTATTCTCCAACTGGATATTGCACAAAACCTGGAGCACTTGGGAATCTTAGATGCCAGCGAAGACGAAGAATCGGATCTGCTGGGGTTTGTCACTTCGTTTCCTCAGTTACCGAACCTTCGACGACTTGAGTTTATGTCTACCTATATGCTGGACAATGAGTCGTTTTCTGGTGTGCTTGACGCAACTCCTAATATCACCGAACTAACAGTGCATTGGGTGGATGGCGACCCTGTAAGTATTCAGCCTGCTTCCGAATACATTCTGCCCCTAACTCCTCGCTCTTGCTTAGGACGTCACGAGGCAGGGGATTACAAAACTACAACACCTACGCAAACTCACTTTTGGTTTCAACGTGCTTCCGCACCTGGCCAACCGCTTGTATAAAAGAGTTTCTGCTGAACAGGAAACGGCTGAAGTATTCGAACTCGCGCGTCAATGCCCCAGTCTTGTACTTCTTCGCGTTTTGCCAGAAGAGTACGCAGAGGACTCGTTTGACTACATGACTAGTTGGCACATCGAACGCCATTCCAACGGCTTGATTGATGTCAGCTTTTCATCGTTGCCTAAACTACCGATGATCTCGAAAGAACCAATGTTCAGCGAGAGCTTGGTCTCTAACAAATCGGCTTCTCGATGAAACGAGCCACTGTTGATATAACGTATATGTGCGGAATTGTTGATGCATTCAATTGGATGTATTTTTTGGCTCACATGCCTCTCCGCAAATGATCCCATATGCTTCAGCTTAAGTTTTCCAGCGCATACTTTGCCATTTCACCCGATGTCCATCTACTCTCTCCCCAATCCATATCACATACAACCCCTCCATCCACGTCTTTAAACTTGATGGCCGAGACACCACGCGCCGCACCTCGGACATCGTATGCCATGTCCAGCACTTGGCCCGTCCCACTTCCAGGCTTAACATGTTTGGCAATACTAAGGTTCCCAAGGCCAAAAGAGAGCCCTACATAAAATGTAAATAAGCTGATTTGTATATGTTAATGCGTAGCAACTCACAGCTCGACGAGACTGTTGTACCAAATGATCTGTTTCAGCAAACAAGGACGAATCAGATTTATTCAAACTCACACTGCATGCGGTCTCCAGGGCTGAATCCGAGCTGAGTCTGTCCGGCGTGTTCATACTTCCACTTCATCTGGGACAGGAGTTGCTCCTGGGTGGTTTGCCTTCCCACTGATAGACGGATCATGTACGCGACTTCGCCCAATGACATAGAATTCAGCTGGCTATCCGTTAAACTCTCCGTAGACATGTTGAAACATGCATTGTGTAGATACGCACGTCCTGGCAGGAATGCCTCGGGAAAACGATTGCTGAAAGAGCTTAGTATCAGAGTTACTTGTCTGACGCGGACCATTGTATTTACCGTGCATCAACTACATAAATGAACTTGTTTTTATTTTCGCCGTTCTTGGTATCAGCGAATGTATGCTATATGCGTGTCAATTTCACGTTCGCGCTAGAATTGGACATTCACTCACCTTGTAGAGCCACGCAACTACAACGTCATTGGTGCTCAAAAATGGTACCGATTTTCCAGCTGCCTGTAGCTCGTCCAGCGCCTGTAGTTTCAACCGAGCAATCTCAGCAGCCGGGAAGTAGATAGTCCGTTTCTGGATTGGGCCGTCTAATTGAGAGTCCCTTTCCTCCGCTTGTCGGAATGCTGGCCCCGCTCCCGCCCCCAAGACCACCCAGCCTCGGCGTGCATCAGGAATATCTGGCGCATGCAGGGCTTTGGGCAACAGTGCGGCCCATGGATCTTGGTCTAGAAGAGGTGGAATAGGCTCATCGTCGAGAGTAGCAATTAAAGCCTTGATGAACTCGTTGAACCCAGACGCGTCCATGAGGATGTGGGCAATGGTCAAGGTCAGGACTGTAGCATCCAGGAGATATGTAGCGTGCAGTGAGAAGGCTGGGTCTCCGCTCGAGAGGTAATCGTCCAAAGATCTCAAGGGGTGTGCTCGATAGAGGCTTTCTTTGCGTATGATAACCTGGGTTGAGATCGAGTTGGTCCGAGCGTACAGCCCTTCTGTCTGGTTGAGTGTACTATCAATGAACTGCGACAGTGTTATCAATTAATATCTAGTATAGATCCAACGCGAATCCACCTACTTGCGAGCTAATCTTCAACCTGTTCGGGTCCGGAATCACTGCTTCGATCTTGTTTGTCTGCGCTTGCTGGTAAAATGAGCGACCAAAAGGATATAGATGTATTGCTTGCCTCCTGGTTTTTGCGAACATATGCTCCCAGAATTGGCCATGCTTTCACAAGTTTAGCATATGCCTCCTCAATCTTCAGAGGCTCGACAGCACCACTAAAGACGAGACCGGCACTGAAGGTAACAGACTCAGCGGCCGAGTTGAGGTCCATAACATCGAGTTGAATCGTCGTAACCATGGCTGTTGGCACAGTCAGGATAAGAGTTCCTTGGTATTGAGCAACAAGAACCTATCGCATTTGAGGCTGGCCTATATTAGCCTCCTGCTCATGCGAGTCAATGTCACCACGTGTGGACGCGAACATAGAAGCAGAGTGTATTTGGTCGTTCGGTACCGGGCCCGGCGAGGGGAGCACATTCCAACACAGCTTGGTGCAGAAGATGCAACAGAACATAAAATGAAGGTAATCACAAGGCAGAAACGCCACTCGATAACACGTCACATGATCTCAACACTATTTTAACCAAAACAGCTCTAATCATCGCTCTTTTTCTGCTTTTTCTTCGCAGGTCCATCCTCGCCCTTCTCCTTATCTTTAGCTTTGGGTTTCGCCGTTTTCTTCTTGGGCGCGGCATCTGCATCACCATCTCCCTTAGCCTTTTTCGATTTCTTCTTTTTCTTGGGATCTTCTGCAACGGCAAGATCTCCGCTCGCAATAGACATCCGATCAGACACCTCAGAATCACTTTCGGAAGGAGAGCCTCCATCTGAGTCTGATGCCTGGAAGTCATCATCTGGAAACAGCTTCGCGTTAGGCTGTTGTTTGACATCAAGAGCCGCAACTTGTACGCACCCAACTCGCTTTCGTCATCGTCGTCCACTGCCCTCGGCTTGGGTCGTTCACTTCCATCCGACGCGACACTCTGCATCTCGTCGTCATCGCTGTCCACAGCTGCGACAACTCCGATCAAATCCGGGTCTGCCATCTCGTTCTTGGTCCGCACTTTCTTCGAGGTTAGGTAGTTTTCGATCGGGTCGTGCTCCTCTTTGTTAATCGAGGTAAATGTCACCTCAGGCCCAGACTTGGACACAATCTTCAGGTCGAAAGTACGTGCAGCGGCAGTACCAGAGCCCATGCTAGATGGAAGCAGGAGCAATATTGGCGCGAGCTCTTAGGTTGGCAGTTGAAAGTACGTACCGAGAGAAGACGACCTGGTGGATGTCTGCAAATTCGACCAAGTGAGGTTGTTTTGCCACGAAGAACAACGATTTTTCGAGAGGGAATAGAGTTCCTTGAACGGCCTTCAAGTTGCATTTGACGCCGTACATATCTTCGTGACTGAATTCAGAGGATAAGCGATGAGCTGATTATAGCAAAGCCGCGAGCGATATTATACTTGCCTCCGGAAAGTCGTAGGGGCAATGATCTTCTTTCCGCTGAGACCACGGAAGATTCGAGACACAACCTCGTGCGCTGGTCCGTCGTATTTCTTCTCCAGCTTCCCCTCATACTTGGTCTTTAAAACTTCCCTACAGGTAGCGTAAGTAAATTAAAGTATAGACATGCGGCAGTTATACTCACTCATCCATCTGGATCTCAGTCTCAAGGTCCTCATCACGCCCGAAAAGCATGCGTAGGTATGGGTATCGTGTTTGACCTTGTCGAATGGGTGGGTCGAGACCAACCTGCGATATCAGAAGGAAATTGAAACCTGGGACTGGGCCTACGTGACATGGGCCCTGCTTACCACCATCTCTACATGCAAGTCATCGGGTGATAGAAGGAAGAGGCGGGTGATTGAGGAATAGAGGATTTTGTAGTCGTACGTCTTGCCGCGTAATCGAAGGAAATTAGGGAACATGTCGATATCGTAACGACCCCTAATGAAATAGGTATTAGCCCGGAGAAGCTTATACTGAAGACAAAACCTGCCTTGGTGTTTGGATGTTGACCTCGCTGAAGCTGACAAGCACATCACCGATGACCTGGCCAATGTCTGCTTTCTCTTTGATCAAGTCGTGGAAAGCCTGAGCAGCCGACATCTCCTCGTCGTCATCTTTGTTACCGTCTTCATCATCGTCATCCCCCTTCGTATGCGTGCCAGGAACGTAGAATCGAATTTCAGTCAGTTCATCAGGTCGACCCTTCCTAGACTTGCTGGCTGATGCAGCTGGTGCTGCACTAAACTCCAAAGAAACTTCTGTCCTCCCGGCAATGTTGGAGTTTGCCACCGAACGCAGAGGAACTTCGAACGCGGTCCTGTTTGACACCATGAACGCAAGGTCGGTGCCTGTAACACAGTCAAGAGTTGCTCCATGAATAATATTAAACTAGCTACCTTGGACATCTGTAGATCCCCAGTTCCACCCCTTGACGCTTATCTCCTTGGTCTCGAGTTGAACTTTGTAGTGCTGAGTTACGAGCTGAGAGACTTTGTCATGATCCTATCCAATAATTTCTAGTCAATTTGCTTTCACTTAAGAGGCGCAGAGTCTTACCTCTCTTAAGAAGCCGTCAAAGATCTCTCGGCGCCTGTTCTCCTTCAATAGAACTCGAAGTTGAAAATTGCGCGCAACCCTTCAGAATTTGCAGAGCGTGGAGGTGGCTGCTCAGCACTCGTCCTTAATCAATGAGTAGATACAAAACTCACCTCAGCCACTGGCAATATTTAATGTCTCCGGCCTGTATCATGATGTTGTCCTCGCTGTCGAGCGCCTTCCAGGCAATACCGACAGCCGCAAACCTGATCTCTAGTCAAGCCGTATTAGCTGTCAGTGTCGAGTAAACAAATTCTGAAGTCGAGTAGAACTTACTGCCAAGTTCAACGCCTGTTCCATGGTAGATACTGTCGAATTGGGTCGACATCGGAGAGAAGAGGGAGGAGGAGAAGGTGGTGAGGGTGTGGTAGAGCGAAGGGTCTTGTTGGGCGCGACGCGCTTGAGGATTCAATAAGCGCCGAGACGCGACTCGAACCTGTCACTCTTCCTTGCCCTTGTTACTTACTTTGATATATTTCTACATTAAACCATTTCTAAGTCTTGATTAACTGAACTACTAGTGCTCGAGGATCATACATTAGAGCATTATGGACAGTCTTGAAGCTCGATCGAGAGACGTACAAGAACGAACATTCTGTAAATGGTACCCTCTAGCGTCTCTCAGTCTTTATACTCGCTTACTAGAAGTATCTGAAGGCTCAACACAAAACTCGAAGCTCACAACTATCCCCCGATGTCATCCCTGGTTCGAGATCTCTCCGACGGAGTGAAACTTATCCAGCTCATGGTAGTCTACTTTATGTTCTCCATCCTTGCGAGCCGAATCTCACCCGTTCTCATTCGAACTAAAAGGAGATTATGGGTAAGCCTTGCATGGGCTTGTAATTTGGCACTACTGACTTCTCTATAGGCGACGTATCTCTTGGACGCTACAATAAGACTCCTCGGATGCGAGTGCAGAAAGCCGAAAACGTGAACAAAGCACTAGAGTTTATCACTTCTCGCGGCGTCAAGCTCACGAACATTGGACCTGAGGGTAAGCTTTGACTTGAACATTAAGTCAATGTAGGGTGCTTATTCCGTATCCTAAGATATTATTGACGGGAACCTGAAACTAATCCTCGGCATGATTTGGACCTTGATTTTGCGTTTTACCATTGCCGACATCAGGTCAGTATATGGATCAAGCCTTATACACGTTATATCTTAAACCCCCCATTAGCGAGGAAGGTCTCTCGGCTAAAGAAGGGCTTTTACTCTGGTGTCAACGGAAAACCGCAGGCTACGAAGACGTGGACGTCCAAGACTTTGGGTACAGCTGGGCTGATGGCCTCGCTTTGTGAGTTCGTTAGGCTGCGAGGATCCCCCTGTTACCTGACGTAGCTTTGTAGATGTGCACTCATCCATCACCATCGGCCCGATCTGATCGACTATGCCTCCTTGGACAAAGTATGTCTCAACCTATAGGCTGTCATTATTATTTTCAGATCTAACGACCAGACCAGACAGATCGTTACACCAACACGAGGCTTGCATTTGAGGTTGCAGAGCAGCATTTAGGCATTCCGGTACGTCGTTGCTCCATCTGAGCCACGGTTCTGTTTGTGACCTCCCGGTGTGACTTGCAGCAACTGCTCGACGTTGAAGATCTGTGTGACGCAAAGCCTCCCGATGAGCGTAGTGTGATGACGTACATCGCCAGTTTCTTCCATGCATTCTCCTCAATGGGCAAGTTCAAGTTAGAGCGCATCCAGACCTAAGACTTATTCCGCTCACCAATGTAGATCAGCAAGAGACAGTATCCCGTCGGATTGAGAAGTTCGCAGAGTTAATGCACTCCGTCTGGCTCAGTCGGAACGACTACGAACGTCGTATGCGCGCTGTACGCTCTCTTCTCCCTTGCGTAACTAACCTATCCATTTACGCTCGCCCTATCACTCAGTTACTCGAAGAATGGGCCCGTAAGGCTGCGGATCTAGCTTTAGGCTCTTTCGACGGGACGTATACCGACGCAAAACAGCAGCTTCTTGAGTTCCAAACATACAAAGGCGCGTCGAAGAAACCGTGGGTATCGGAGAAACAAGACCTCGCAACGCTCTTTACAAATGTGCAAACTAAGTTGAGAACTTATGGGCTCAGGGAGTACGTGCCACCAGAGGGATTGGAGCTTTCGGTATGTTGGGTAACGTTTGCGTTGCATATATGCTGGAAGGCGCTATTTTGCAGGATATGGATGCGGCTTGGTCGGAGCTCCTTTCTGCAGAGGCCACAAGGTCAAAGGCCATTAATGCTCAGATAAGAGAGTACGTTTTCCAACCGGTTTAATGCATAAATTATATTTACATTTTGTAGAATCAAGGAGGCACTCCGAAAGAAGTTTGCTAATATCGCGAACAACTTTGAGCGGAGGCTTCAAGACTTGTCAAACGAGCTATCTGCTCTAGATGGCCCACTAGAGGCAAGTTAGCCATCTACAACGTCAAAACAAGTACTAACTCCCTTCAAGGAACAACGCACTTCAGCCAAGGTGATACAAAGCCGACTCACCCCCTTCGCCGAATCACTTCGAGACGTAGCCAGTGTTGAACAGGAATGTATCGCTGCAAACGTCGAAGAGAACGATTACACTATTTTCACCCATCAAGATTTGCAGTTCGAGCTCGAGCTTGTTGTCCAGGGCGTCGTTAAGAAGATTGCATTTATTGAAAACCAGGTCGGTTTGCCCTTTCTCTTGAGTAAGATGTAGTTTTGACCGATTCGGTTGGCTGATAGATTGTTGCACGGAATATGAGCAACCTAACCCCAGCACAACTTGAACAGTTCGAAAGCACGTTCAGGTATTTCGACCGGGATGAGACGAACATACTAGAGCTTGCGGAAATGACTGCTGCCCTCGCAAGTCTGGGTATTGTATACTCGGTATGGCGTATACTTCTCTTTCTGTCAAGACCAGCGACTAACTGCGAGTCTAGGAGGACGATTTGATTATTATACACGAGCAACTAACTGAAGATTATGGAGCCGTGACCTTTGAAGCCTTTATCAATCTACTCGTCAGTTACGGAGGCTTGTGGATTGGATACATAACTAATGTAGTACCCTACCCCCAGGTTGATATCACTGAAGATCAAACATCACCTGCACAACTTAGAGATGCATTCCGTGGACTCGCTGGCGATAAAGTGCGACCTTCTACTCATATAATCGTCCAAAACTAATAAACATTCTCGAAAGCCCTTTGTTACAGAACTTGACCTTAGAGCAGCGCTTCTTCCTCCTACCGCCGTCGAATATTTACAACAAGTTATGCCCCGAAGACCCGGATCTGAAACTGACTTTGACTATGAAGCTTGGCTGGACGACGTGTTTGCGTAACGGCCCGGTACCTTTGATGTTGCCCGAGGATGTTTGTCCACTTTTGGGAGTACAATACACATCTTGTTCCATTACACTTCTCCTCAGATGTCCCTTCAAGCGTGCGCTACAACCCGGAACCCCGCGGCTGATGATATTTGGTATTTCCACCATAGCCCCTTCTGGCGCAACGCCCCGACCGCATCCCACTTCCGGCTTCTCGGGGTCCAAATGGGTGTTCATATTCCTCACCTTAGCACATGACGACTTGCGTAAAGCGGCTTCGTGAATTCTTTGGCCCAGTAGGCGAGTTGTGAAAAGAGTAACTTCGGACTACCTGGACTATATAAAACGGCGGATGTGGGGCTGGGCATCTCATTATCACCGGGCCTACTAACTAACCCACCATGCTTGGACAGAAATTGCTTACAGTGGCGGCGGCTGTGCTAGGACTTGGGCTGTTGGTCGCTGGCAGGACCATTCCACCCAGTTTCCAGCACCTTGAAGAGAGGGTAAGTGGGATTCTCACACGTTGCATTTGTGTTCCCATAATCAATCGCTCCGCGTCTACAAGCAAAACACCCAGTATCAAGGTTATGGATTCGTCTATTTCACTGGAGAAGACGTCACAAATGGTCCGTCGAATATCTCACACTTACGATTCTACTGGGACTAACACAGCTGTTCCGACAGGGGAACAAATCTACTTTGGTAAGCTCCATTGGGTTAACTCTTTCTTCGCTTCAAAACGGGTATTGAGTAACCTGACTCCCTCACTAGCTATCAGTCAAGGAAACGACCCCCTCCACTGGACGACAGTAAACAAAGGCTACGCCGTACTCAACTCAACCCTTGGCACACTTGGCGTGCGCGACCCCTATATCATCCGCTCCCCAACCAACAATAAGTTCTACCTGATCGCAACAGACCTCCGGTATGCCGCTATAAACAGCTGGGACGTTGCAAGCCGCAAAGGAAGTCGTTCGCTTGCTATTTGGGAGTCTACCGATCTGAAAACGTGGTCCGCAGAGAGGCTCGTTCAAGTTTCTCCGGCTACTGCAGGTGAGCAAAGACTCTAATAACATATACCTGACCCTAACTTCAAGCAACCTAGGCATGACTTGGGCTCCCGAGGCAGTTTACGACGCGTCCGCTGGCCACTTCATCGTGTTTTGGGCAAGTAATATCTTCGCTGCCAGCGACACGAATCATACTGGAACCTCGTATGCTCGCATTTTGTATGCGACCACGACAGATTTCGTCACCTTCACCCCGGCACAGGTATACATTGACATCGGTGCCGCCGTTATCGATACAGACATTATCTATGATGCAGCCACCAAGACTTGGCATCGCTTCAGGTGGGCATTAGTTTTAGGGTTTATCGTCTTCAAACCTACATTGACTCGATGACGGTTTAGCAAAGAAAATGGGAACATTGTCCGTTGCTATATGCACTAACTTTTACCCGAAAAAAATACTGAAGTTTCGTTGATAGGTACAAGAAAAGAGCTCCTCGTTCTTCGGACAGTGGTCAACTGTGACAAGTGGCATCGGAAACTCCGATATTGGTTCAAGCGAAGGCCCAACCGTCTTCTTGTCTAACCGATACGCGGGCGTATACCATCTCTTCATAGATGACCTATCGTAAGCCTTGTTGAAAATACCCTAGCGTCATATCCGCCCTCTAACTCCTCTTAATTATACAGCCCCCGCGGCTATGTACCGTTTGAAACAGGAAACATTACATCAGGAGTGTGGAAGAAATCCACTAACTATGCTCTTCCAACCAACCCTCGCCATGGCACTGTGTTTGGAATCACCACCCAGGCAAGTTAATTGAATAAGGGGTCTTCAGCAACTCATACTTTACCTCCTGGATTCTAGGAAATGGCAAATCTTGCAAGTCTGTCGGGTTAACAGAGCAATCTGCTGATGTTCGACACCAAGTCAGTTTTCTACAGCTCAACCCATTTGAAGTAGGATGGCCTGAGTTTGTGTGCTAGTGAAGTCCATTTGAACACATTAAATATTCTCCCCTACAACGCGAGCCATTATGAAACACACGCCTAAGAACGATACAGAAGGGGAAAGCCATGCACGGAACGCTGACCTAAGTAGAGCTAGCTAATGATACAAACGAAACGCAGTCTTAAAATAACATAGCCTTGGAGACTGTCGACTCGGCGGCTACATGGTGAAAGGATCAAAACTCCGCATCCGACCGGGCGCGTATCACTAAACCTACCGTTCATGCTCGACCGCGCCAATGCAAGCGCATCAATATGCCCCTTTTCACGCGTCTCCTCCTCTTCCTGGCATGTTTCAGCGAGCTTGCCTAGCAAATCCTGCGTAAACCTCGATCAATGGCACGATCATGTTAGAGGGCAAAGCACCTACTTTGAACCGCCCTTGCTCAGCGACAGCGCCAAGCCAGTGTTTACTTTCCCGATCATGGCTATCTACGAGCTCCTTCTGGAAGATTTTGTACAGCTCCTCTCTGTCGATGGTAAATGCCTGCTATGGTTGTACTGGATTAACGCGGAATTGCTTACAATTCGCCAACCAATTCAGCAAAGTCTTCGGCAGCAGCTCCGAGCTAAAAATAGCGAGTCAATGAGAAATCATCTAGCATCTAGCATCTTATACCTACCAGTCGCTCCAGCTCTTGCTTGGCGTCTTTCAGGTGCAACACCTCTTTCTGTCTCTTGTTCTTCGCAACGGTAGCTATACGAAATAAATGGAAAACAAAAGTCAGCGCATACATTGGCGATAACGATGATAAATAGATTGAATGGATATGCTGAAGTACTTGTAAGGGGTTGGAAAGCTGCCTTACCTTGAGCCTTGATCAATATACTCATTGCCTCCTCATTTCTAGACGCCTATCAACACCGACTCGTACAGAAGAGAAAACGTCACGCACCCGTCGAAGTTGGATGACTGGCTCAGCGTAGGCTCAGCGTTTGATTCTTGCCTCCTGCTTCTGCGTGTATCTTTTGGCATATCGAATGCTGAACCAGAGACCCAGGTAACAGAGGTGGCGGGAGAACAGGCGCGTTGGTGGCGATTTGATTCCGTTCGGATTGCTTCCGGGAACCGTCAAGAAGGCCAATTAGGGCCGTTGATTCTACCACCGTCTCGTGCGAAGGCCGTGATCGTACACCTAGCTCCAATATCAATTATGCACATATAATTCTGACCGTGGAGCCTATTCTCCCGGCTTCAGATATTCTCCCGGCTTCAGATATTCTCCCGGCTTCAGATATTCAACCGCTTGCTGGTACCCATGGCTTGGTACCTAACGTTGTTAACTAATGGGCTCGCTCATCAGAACAATACTGCTTTGCTACAAGCAATACGGCGAATAAAAAAAGCTTAGAGTATAGGATTACTGGTAGGTCAATTATTACGCATTACACATTGGCCGAGTCACTAATAGTTCATTACAACACTTCGAAAATAACCGTACCCAGGTTGGTGTGGGACCACATCTGTGATACTTGGTCAGCGCCTGCATGTCGCATGAGTCACCTGCGACTCACCCTCTACATGATAATCTCGCACATCGAGAAGTTCGACCCGCCTGTTACGTCCTTCTTAGGCGTATCCTGCTGGTTCGAGATGTCCGCAGCTACTGAAACGCCATCTCGAGCTCAGTACAATCACATTCTGTAGTACGCTTCAGACAGCCTATCTCACCTCGAATGGTACTCTCATCTACCGGCTTGGGGTCAGAGGCACAAGCGTTGTCGACGACAGTGGTGGTGGTGGTGAAGAAATCAGCCATTGGTGGAACGGGGAAGAGTGGCGAGTGGGTAGGGATGTGGAGTGCAGAGGAGCTGAAAAGCTGAGATGCAGAAGCAGATGTTGGTGAGTAAAGCTGCTCTTCAGCCTGCTGTTTTATAGCATTGCTCCCCTACTATCGATGTGGCTTGCAGCTCGCGAATGCGATTACCCAAGTCAAGTCATCGTCGCCGGGATGACTACGCACTTCTTTGGGGAACAATACGCGCATCGCTCGGCTCGGATCTATGCTAGATTGATTTACGAGAACATTCTCACATATGCTCATTGCCTAGCTCACTGTGTTTGCGCCACGCAAGGACTGTGCGGCAGACCCTGATCAGCGATTTAGGCGCTCGGGCTCTACCTTAATTTCATAACTCACCTTGGCCTGCCTGCGAAAGATCCTATTGGTCCGCATTACCTCTGCACGACACGCAACACCAAGCCCTAGTCCCTTCGTCACATCAGCTTCCTGCCGAAAACGCGACTCATCACGGGCGCTATATTTATTTCTGTGACAATCGACTTGACGACCAACGTACTGAGATACGTGATTGTCCGAGCGCTTTGGCTGTGTGAATGAAAGTGGTCCAAATCGGGTGTTTTATCCGAATGAAAATGAAATCTGCATGGTCGAACTGGCTAGCTCCGATATATGCCTTTACTCCTGTATGCATGTGGCTCACACTTGTGCTAAAAGAGCGGGTGGCAATGCTGTAAGATCTTCTCACTATCTTTTGGGCTTACTTGGCGCATAGACTCAAACTCTTTTTTGATGTGGCGATAGTGCTATTGATGTCCGAACGAGGCATCAGCCGCACATCGCATGTGCATGATAACATGTCTTTGAATATCGGGCCACTCCACCTCGGAGCCTGGAACATCTGCGGGACTCTTTTGTGGCTCCTTGACTTTATCTCCGAATCAGCTCTTTAGGTCTGAAATTGCGCTTCTGTTTGCCGATATGTACGCTCTCTGGCGCCCCTATTCTACCCTTTGCAACCAAACCTAACAGGGGTGCATGGGAACTATGCCCATGGCATAACTCCTTGAGCACTTCAATGCCTCTTGAGACAAGCGGCTCTTCCCTCATCCTGCGAGGCTACTCCTCCTTCGGATGTTGGATAATTATCGAATGGCAGGGGTAGATGTTTAAGCGGCTTGAGTGGTTTCAGACAGGGACAAGTACAAACAGCCAAGAATACCATTGATGCACTAATCGAACATTTCACGAAAAAGACAAAATACAACCATTTACTTCATTAATCACAGGGGGAGGGGTGAGACTGGCATCAAACTACTGAAGAGAGGGCGAGTTCGTCCTAAGACTAGTATGAGGCAACCTCTGATACCTAGGCAGCGCTCTCACCTCTACATGATGATCTCGCACATCGAAAAGTTCGTTCCGCTAGCGGTAGGGCCTTGGGTGTTACTGGGCTTTTTAGCCTCAGAAACCGAAGCGACGGCTATGAGAAGGCCAAACCCCGTCAACGCTGGGATAAGGGCACTGCCATGAGTCTGTCCTCACCTTGGACGTGAGCGTCCGCGCTGTCCTTGACAATACAGGAAGCCTTGTCGACAACGGCAGCGGTGGTAAAGAAGTCAGCCATTGGAGTGAAAGTTATGAGGAAGAGTAGGTAGGTGGTGAGTGGGGGAAGAGAGCTGAAGGGCTGTCCGATGGGTATCAACTTGAAAGTAGTGTCCCCCGCTATATATACCAGCCTCATCCACCGCCCTTTCCATCCTCTGTCTCAACGCGGACAGCACAAGCTGGACCACATCGCTGTATGCTGCCTATCGCCAGGCCTTTCAGGGTTTCGGCCCGCCGTGAGAGCGATGCTGTTCGAGGCCCCTCGTCCCTCCGGCGCCGGTACGCGAGAGCGGACCCAGACCGCGTGCCCAGACAGCACATGCGTACTCTTTGTTCCTCCTGTTCAACGTGGTCGATGAAATGGGCTCATATCTGGATAATTTCCGGTGGCAAGCACGGCGATCTCTGGACTGTCTAACTTCAGCCACGGCATCATTTGGGAGCATGTGCCCTATCAGTATCCGGCCTCAACAGGCCATAAGCACTCTTCACACCCTTCGCCAGTGCCTGGCCGTATTCCATACAGTCAATTACTCGCTTGTACGTTACGCGGAGAGTGGTGTTGAAATGGTTCTTGAGAACCACATCTGTGTCTAGAATGTCACTATTGCTGCTTTCGGAATATTCAAAACCGGGAGAATGTTTCCCAACTAGTCCATTTCACTGCTGGAAGGAATAGGGAATTGTTTTCATTCGTGATGCTCCGAGGAGTTTACGGATCGTTGCTTGAGGCTAGATCGCCATACCGCGCCACACGCATATTTGGCGCCAAAGGCGGATATCGATCCAAGCCTGATCTGTGGCGCTACCTCTTGGTTCATGATGTTCGATGGAAGCGTTTTTTTTTTCGACAGCAAGGGCATCACTCGCAGTCCTGGTTGGCGAGGGGCTGAGCGCTCATTATTATAGCGCGCATTTTCTTGTATTTTCGGAGCCGCAACATAGCTACTGTAGAGATTAACTAATCACTAGTTGCGGTTCATTCTGAATACGCTAATCGAGTTTGACCGCCGAAAGAAGTCGTCTTTGCTGTTTGGTTTCTCCTGCCGTAAGAAATTGGTGAGTATATGCGTTTCTTTATCATCTCACATTGCACGTCATCATAGCTGGAGTCGTCGCCTGAAATCCATATTTACAAACATTTCAGTTAGAGCATCGTTGAGATGGCCCTCGCTTGCTTCGATGCGCTGTTCACCTAACACATTGGCTACTACTTCCACCTGCCACTACTAGGTCCCATAAAAAGCAGAATATTTACTCAAACAACCCTGAGGGCTCTTTCCTGGCATCACAAGGCGGAGAGCCGCTATTGTGTCTAAATTATGGCCTGGGGTAGTAACCAAGCTCTCAGATACGTAAGACTGATACCTTATCAGAGTAAAGTTGAACCCTCTGGGACTATTACGCTGCTTTGGAATTGCTCATCCAAGGAGTGAGAAACCACAAAAATAAAACACAAAAAGCTCAAGTATGGGCATTGCTAGCAAGTCAATTACAGAGTATTATAGTCTCGACTGGGTTACTAAGTATTCAGTATAGTGCTCCTAAAAGAATAGTCTCCAGGCTAACGCAACATCACTTCTGAAACGTTAGGTCAGTCGCCGCACACTGCCTGAACCTTCTACGACTTACTGTTTACATGATGATCTCACACATCGAGAAGTTCGACCCGCCTGCGACATCCTTCTTAGGCATATCCTGCTGGTTAGA